>VZDJ01000623.1:12602513-12623154 GCA_008694505.1 Cyanoderma ruficeps
GGGATCTGGCGACGTCCATCTTGCCACTTGACTCCCAGAAACTGGATCTCCCGAGCAGGTCCCTTAACTTTACTTTTCTTAACAGCAAAGCCAGCTTCCAGGAGAATTTGGATGATTTTCTTCCCTTTGTCGAACACTTCTGCGGCTGTGTTTCCCCACACAATGATATCATCAATATATTGTAGATGTTCTGGAGCCTCCTCCTTTTCCAGTGTAGCCTGAATCAGTCCATGACATATGGTAGGACTGTGTTTCCACCCCTGGGGCAGTCTGTTCCAGGTGTATTGCACTCCCCTCCATGTAAAGGCAAATTGAGGCCTGCATTCTGCTGCCAGAGGAATGGAGAAAAACGCATTTGCGATGTCGATAGTGGCGTACCACTGTGCTGCCTTGGACTCCAGCTCGTACTGCAGTTCCAGCATGTCTGGTACGGCTGCACTCAGAGGTGGAGTCACTTCATTCAAGGCTCGATAATCCACAGTCAGTCTCCATTCTCCGTCAGATTTTCGCACAGGCCAGATGGGGCTGTTGAAGGGTGAGTGGGTTTTGCTGACTACCCCTTGGCTCTCTAGCTCTCGAATCATCTTGTGGATGGGGATCACGGCATCTCGAGTTGTTCTATATTGTCGATGATGTACAATTGAAGTGGCAATTGGTACCCTTTGTTCTTCTCCCTTCAAAAGTCCTACTGTGATCGGGTTCTCGGACAGTCCAGGCAAGGTGTTCAATTGCCGAATGCTTTCTGCCATTACAGTTGCTACTCCGAAGGCCCACCTGAGTCCTTTCGGGTCTTTAAAATACCCACTCCTGAGGTAATCTATACCCGAGATACATGGGGCCTTCGGACCAGTCGCAATTGATTTGTGTGGCTTGGACAAGAAAAAAATGGTGTCTTTCTGGGCTGTGGATGCAGATTACTGAGTCATGTTGAGCTTCTTGTCAACCAACACCACCAAGTCCCACTCCTCAAGGCTGCTGTCAATCAATTCTTGCTCTGGTCTGTATTCGTGCCTGGGACTGCTCTGAGGGGTAGGACTTGCACTTGGCCTTGTTGATCAAATATTCATGAGGGCTGATCTTGTCAGTGATAATCAATGGAAAGAAGGGGTTTGCTAACCCTGCCTTCCCATGTCCTCTGTTAGGAGGCCCTCTCTAGGAGAAGGCTCCAGGGATACCTTAAGAGTGGCCTTTCAGTGCCTAAAGGGAGCTTGTAAGAGAGATGGAGACAAACCTTTTAGTAGGGCCTACTTTCAATAGCACAAGGGGTGATGGTTTTAAACTAAAGGAGGGTAGATTCAGACTAGATACAAGGAAGACATTTTTTACAGTGGTGGTAGTGAAACACTGGAACAGGTTGCCCAGCAAGATGGTAAATATCCCACCCCTGGAAGCATTCAGGGTTAAGTTAGATGGGGCTCTGAGGACCTGATTTAGCTGAAGATGTTATGGCTCGTTCCAGAGGGTTGGACTAGATGGCCTTTAAAGGTCCCTTCCAACCCAGACTATTCTGTGATTCTATCAATTTATGACTCCATGATTCTACAGTTCTTTTAATAAAGAGATTTTCATCATTTTGGTTTTAGATTCTCTGTTTTACTCTATTGTCTCCTCACCAAAGCATATATTTTTATTAATTCTCAGTATTGGATAGATAACTCTTCTGAATCAGTACTGACTTAAACGAAACTATTAAAAGTTGTTTGAATCCAAATAACAATTCCACCTCTTATAAACAAAGCTTTTATTGGTAACTAGAATATCAAATACAGATGTACAGAATTTACAATTAATTGGTATTATATGCAACTAAGCAAAGCATTCTATTCTCATCCTATCTCCCCCCCCCAAACAGAACAATTTACGCTCTACTGCCAGAGGCCTGTGGGCTCTCTTTCCAAATCAGCTCACCCGTGTTACATTACAGAAGTCTGCTGGGTAAGCTTTGGCATAGGATATCAGCTGATTTTTAAATAGACCAAGTAATCTTTTTCTTAACCTGTTTAGAATAAAGCCCCAAGTTCTTATTCTCCAGCATAGCAACTGAATGATAATAAGGAAAGAATCCAAAACTGACCGTTGAATATCTTCATTAAGAAAATGTTTATAGTTTCTTTTGGTGTTTTGGGATTTAGGTTTTTGGTTGGTTGATTGGTTGGGGTTTTTCCTCTTCTTTTCCTAGTCAGGTTTTTATTTTTTGTTTTTAAAAGGTAGAGGTTGGGTAACTTTTCATCTATATAATGCTCTGGTTTACTGGCTTGGGTAATCAAATTGTTGGGAAAAATCCCAGTAGCCCTAGAAATACCTCTGTCTGTGCAACACTTTCTGAATATGAAATTGGTGAGCTGTTTCTAATTCTGAAACTATGTTAATGAATTGCCTGTGATTCTTACAGACCAATGAACTGATCTTAAGGGGGATGTCTGGCTGTCACTCGTATGTGTAATCCCCACACAATATCTGTTACTACTGGCTCTGTAGCTACATTTCCCCGAGTTCCACTTAGACTTCCTATTTTTCCTCAAACACACTGACACCAATTATTGTGGAAGAAGGAAGAACTCCTCAGACTCTTCAGAGTTAATTATCTGGAGTTAATTTCCTGATTGTGTCTGAACTTGTATCACATTCAATGCCAAATCACCATTTACAGTAGTGAAGCATCCACAAGATAAAGTCCTGAGACAGGAAAGCTTTTAAAAGTCAATTACTCTTATTTTTTGGATTAAGTAAAAACATAAGGGTCTCTGTTTTCCCTGAGGAGGACTTTATATGACAAGGCTATGGAATAGCTGCAGGAAATAGTTGACACACAAGGCATTGAAAGAAAGAAAGAAAGATGAAAAGAAAGAAAGAACTGAACTTCTGGGAAGCAAAAACTCTTTAAAGAAAGCCTCAATTTTTATGGGTATGTCACTTTATCCCACACTGATATCATGTTCAGTTTCGCATGATTAAGATTAGGAAAACAAAGAAAAGAAAGTCAGGAGAAGAAAACAATGAAATATACATAAAAGTGGAGGAGAGTTGATGTCAAATTGTAAATTTTTTCTACTGGCATGAAAAGCAGTTTATAAGGTAAACCAAAATTATTCCAAGGAAAACAGAGATAACCCAGTTTGAAATCCCATTGTTAAAACAAATCTTAATCAATCAAATGATTAATTCTGCCTTCACAGTGTGTCAGTTACAAATGACAACAACTGGAATCAATGGATTGTAATTTGTCATCTCTTTGAAGTCTCAAAGATTGTTGATAGGCAAAATACCAATGAAGCTAACAATTGTTGAGTAAAATGTGATTATTCGTCTCCATGACAGTTTTCTTTCTTTAAAGAAAGAAACATAATTTTAATCAAATCAAAGTTTTGTCCCTCCAAGGGCAAAATAAATCACTAATATGTTCAGATGTTCAGAGAAATCTTTGAGCAAATTAATTCATTTATACAAATTTGAAACTTTAAATGCTGTGCTTTAGTAGTCATAATAGATATTCCTGTTTTTCTAATATTTTCTATTAGGTATTTTATACAATATTGTGTAGCAGTAGAATATTTTGCAAATTAGTGTAACTGCATTAAGATCAATGGAAAACTGAATATGATAAACTAGGAAACTTTCTTAATTTCTCTATCATATTAAGAACTGAAAGGCTCAAATATTTATTTAGGTCTTATCTAAACACACATAAAATGTCTTTGTTAATACATATGTGATAAACAGTACTTGAAACTTTGATCCGCAGAATGAATTGAATTTTCATCAATCAAGTATAATGTTATCTATTAATGTGTATTAATATGTAATGCTACAGTATCTTTTGCAGGCCACTTTTTGTTTTTTGTTTTCTTTTTAAATAATGGACCTTATAAATAGCAACGTTCATTATCTCCAGTTTTTTTCTCAGAATTTCTTTTCCCACTTTTTTTTTTTTCTGAGAGGTTTTTGGACCTCAGATGTATTTCCAAAAATGCTTTAAACATTAGTCAATAAGGAACTCTGCTGACAATTATACTAAGCTTGAGAACAGTCTCTAGAGTCTACAGGTGATTCTTCAAAAATTTATTTCTACAACTAGCCAGTGCATTTATTCAATTTATTGAAAATGTGAGACTTGCTGGGGACAATAAAACAGCCACATCAAAAGTTAATTTGAGCATTGTTGGAATAGGAGTAATCAGTTTTCAGTAGTGTCGAGGTACCCTTCTCTTTATCAGTTTGTCTAGACACTAGCAGAGACAGCTATACATAATGTCATATTTTAAAGCCTTCATGTTAAGTCTGGATGTACTTCTGGAAGATATTGCTCCTCCAAGTACAAACTATGATGCTCAGCAATGTTTTGTGAGATATATTAGACAACTGCAAAACTCCACCTGGCTGTAACTGCCCAGGTCAAGGGTCCACCACCTCATCCAAAAATGAAGGAAATGAATAAAATTCTTCTACAATTTTTTTCTGATTATTCATATGTATTATGCCCCCCCCAAATCATTGTTTAGTTATAGAAACATTGTTTTATTGCAAAAGTTGAAGACAAAAATTGTTTAGGAAGTGCATAGTAACAGTGGCACAGCCAGGCAGCTGCACTCAGGAGGTGATCGTGAAAGCCAGCAAGTATGAGAGAAAGCCAGCAAGTATGAGAGTATGCTAAAAAAATGAAATATAGGGAAAGGGAACATACTGGCTGCTGCTTGTTGGAGGTATTGTATGCAGTGACTGAAGTTTTCATTTTTGAAGGCTAAAAGAGGTGACTGTCATGAAGCATCTTCGGTAGTTTGATGTAGAGTATACAAAGGTATTTCCATCAGAGCTCAGCATCTGTGTAATCTACCTTATCTATCATTATCGCAGTGGGTTCGAGGATTTTTCCCTCCTCTGGCCTTTATTGTCTAACAAGCATGCCTAGGTATCAAAGGTTTGGTTTTTGATTAGGTTTTTCTTTCAATTTCAATCTGAAAATAAATATTTTAACTCAAAAATGCTTTATTTTTTGTTATTTTAATTCAGTAAAGTAGTGCACATTAATGCTTTTCGTTGCTGTATAAACTATGGATAAGCTATTGAACTATTTTAGGTTCATTTTTAAGTTAAATGCTGAAAGTTATACAGATTAAGAAGCACGAAAGTCTTAAAATAAATAAAACTAACTTTATTGCAGAAAGTGCTGATGAACCTAAACTATTATTAACAGAGTTTTGTTCTGGAGCAGATTGATCCTACCGGGTCACTTGAAAAGCTTGACTGTTGAAAGAGTTTTACACTGAAACTTATAATAACAACAAGGTAGCAACAAGGTATGGGCCCTTTATTAAGGGTTGGAATCGATGCTCTTTGTGGGTCCTATCTATCTCAGAATATTCTGATATTCTGTGATTTTTGTTGTTGGTTTGGGGTTTTTTGTTTGTTTTAGGGGTTTTTTAAAGGGGTTTTTGTTTGTTTGTTTGTTTTTTGTTTTGGTTTTGGTTTGTCTCAATAAATAGGCATATGGTGCACTGCAGATTACTTTTGCCTAGCAGGATTCCCCCTTCATGTTGGATGTCTGCAAAATGTGTAGCATGGAATAAATATTAAGAAAAAAACATGGGAAAGGATGGTTTGAAACAAATTATTGTTGAGTGCTACTTATGTTTTATTTGGAGTTTACTATTTTCAGTGTCTGTAGAAAACTACGCAGACTGCTCTAGCCCCTCTTGTGAAACCCCTCAAACGTATCATGTGCTCATAAAAATTACACTGCCTTTACCCACCTGGTTCTGCAAACTATTTACTCTAGCCACACTCTTTATACAATTCTATTACAGAATAACGAGAGTAGTATTGAGGATGTTTTGTGTAGTTTGGCCTTTCAAGCCACTAACTCCTAGGTAGCCACAGCAATAATGCCATGTAAGGCCAGGAGGACCTATGCAACCATACCAGAAATGCCAGACTTGGTGTCAGAAGTAACAGAATGGATATCAGAATATTAGAAATAACAGAATAGATATAGATGTAGCAAACAAAACTGGGACCAAGGT
This sequence comes from Cyanoderma ruficeps, assembly GCA_008694505.1. Taxonomy (NCBI): domain Eukaryota; kingdom Metazoa; phylum Chordata; class Aves; order Passeriformes; family Timaliidae; genus Cyanoderma; species Cyanoderma ruficeps. The sequence continues at coordinate 12,608,531 of VZDJ01000623.1, forward strand.
GATGGTGGTGGTAAACTGGAAGGGCTGTTTATTGGGATGAGATTGTGGTAGAGAAAAACCAGGAGTTGGAGAAATTTTAAAGTTGCTGAAAAATTATTTGACCTGAGCTGTCTGTGGTAACTTGTGGTTCAGCCATGAGCTTGAGCACCACAGTCTAGTCAGGAAAATAACCCAAAACTGTTGTTCTGACAATATCAATCATGTTTTTGTAGTGGGTAATGTGTATGAAATCAGGACTATGCTTTCTTAATGCTAAAACACTCAGTTCAATGGAATTAAACATCCTGGAGTAACATTGTCAATGCCTGCTTCAAACCTAAGCGTATTTGCGTATTTAAAACAACCAAACAACCAAAAAGCAGTGTTTTCTTGTTTGCTAAAGTATGATGTTGCAAGTAGGTTTCATCTGATACAGAGCGCAGCTGCAAATCAAAGTAGTTTGCTCTGTGATTTTATGTAGTTAGGTAACAGCAAAATATTACTGAGATAATTGCTTCAAATTCCTGAAGCTCTGGAGACTTTTTTTCCAGTAGTCTCTGTATGTTTGCACTGTTTTCTTTTTGGTTTTGATTTGCCTCTGCTATGTACTTTGGATAATTGGAAATCATGGTTAAGATTAATGAAAAGGAGATGGGTAACCATGGCTGGTATTACAGTTTGCCCTCTTGTTTCTCTTTCTCCTTTCCTAAGCATTTTCTATTGCAATAAATGTATCCTCACTTGTGATCTGTTTAAAAGAATTAGAGCTCAGCAGAACAGGCTGTCAATCAGTCACTCAGTTTGGAAAGCAAAATGTTTTTGAATTTACTTTTTGAAATGGATAGTCTTAAGGAATGCAAAATAAGGTAGTTTCTCAGAGTAATTCAGGGATTCACCGCACTCCCTCCATAAATCACAGTTTAACATTTGAAACAACACAGACAGTAAAAATGAAAGAAAAACCCAAACAAACAAAAAAAAAAGCCAAACAAAATTTTGACAGCCTCTGATATTGGGGCATTTTGCCTTGGGGAGTTGTAAATTAGATTTGTATTGTATAGGTAGAAGCTCACTAAACCCAAAGTACATAAAAATTCTTCTAGAGCAAATATTACCATTCTTTCATTTCACATAAATATTCCTCTATATATAAAATACATAAACAAAGTGAAAACTGAAAGTTTTGCATATATTTATTGGAAGATTTAAGCTGTCAGAACAAAATTATTTTAAATGTAGGTGAAATTTGCTCAAGAATGTCATTCAAACAAAAAAAGAGTCCATTCAATTAAAAAGCACAAATAAGCATATCCAACTCAATTCTTTTGTCAAAAACACAGAGCTTCTGGAAACATTTTTCTGGTTTTTCTCTATATTTATATTACTTGAAGCTGGCATAAGTAAAGAAAAATGTTCTGGGTATAGGCGCTCTCTCTTCTTCCTCACTGATGGTAGCTGAATTCTACCAACACGGGGGGGGGGGGGGNGGGGGGGGGGGGGAATTAAAAAAAACCATAAAAAACAAAGGATTTTGTCCTGAGATAAGCATTTCCCTAAAAAAGAATTACCTCAGCAATTCCAGAGGTATCAGAGACATAACTCATGAGATGAAACAACACTCCCTGTGTTAATGCCATGGAAGCCATAAGGCTGACTGTCTGACCCACCAATCTTTGTTTTTCTCAGCTCAGACTGAGATTGCATGGAAGTAATTCAAAACCTTTCCCCTTGCTCAGTGCAGCATAGCAATAGAAAGCACTCAGCTTTTCTCTTGCAAGTCCAGTTTGGGGCCTGAATTCTGAACAATCAGTGGATTTTCTTTGTTCCAACAACTCTAGTGTCTTTTTGAGGTCTGTGTTTGCTTTCATTGACCCAGCAGCCATGTTTGAATCACTGGTGTGACACTCTAGGAACAAAACCAGTATTCAGTGAGGAAAAATTCTCTTCTAACTCTTGCAGGATGATATAACTTGTTGAATAAATAAAATCCCTGATCTGTACATGAGGGTTGTGCTTGCTAACTGTGACAGCAGGAAAAAAAAAAAAGGAAGAGCTACTGGTTTCAGTTTCCCAAAATAAATACTGGGTTTTTTCTTTTATAAGAAGCTGCAGGAAAAGAACAAAGGGGCTAAAGATCATAAGACAGGTCACAGCATACTCTGAGAGACCAGCTATTAAAAACAATTTTGTCTTTCCACAGTTTTTCCAGGTCATTTTCCCTTCACTCATTATAAGTAGTAACATTTAATGAAAATAGGATCTTGGTTTCTCAGGAGTTTATCTGCTCTTTATAATTATCCTCTTGAAGTCATAATACTGGTTTCTGTGGTAATTATGTTTTCCATAAGTTTTCAGTGGTTCTTTCAAGGTGAACATGATCTAGGCTGTAATCCAATAATAGCATTTCAATAGTGTCATTAAGACCAAGTTTTACAAATATAGGAGTCTAAAATGCTGTCTAAAGAGAAATGAGTCTATTATTATGTTCACATGTAGACAGCAATAAGCTGACTTTTCTTAAGTGCTGATTTTGGCAACTCATTTGTGTCAGAAGCTTAGCATTCCTGAAAATCCCATTACTTACCAATGTTTCTAGATCTAGATTTCTTTTTTTTTTAATATATTGTGACCTACTTAAATAGAAGCTGTAACAAGGCTGCTCAACTGTGAGTGAAAGCCAGAGCACAATGGTACAAATTAACCCATTTAATTCAGAAGTATAAAAGTCATTCCAGGCTCATTTTGAAAATACCGATCATCTTATTTATCATTACATATTTGTAAAACTGAACACAAAATTTCAGCTAATTGATGTTTTATATCATAGTCTCACTGGGTTTTGGTGATTGTCTTTCCATTTATTCCTGTACAGATGGACTCTATGACACTACTACTCAACATGGAAAAGTTTATGGGCCGTGTAGGTATGGCAGAATATTTGCTTGTTCAAAAGACTAATCTAAAGTTATTACAGCATATACCTCTAGCTTAATCACCAGTGTCTAAATGAATTTTTAATTTTTTAAATAACTGAAAAAATAGCACAATGTGGTTTTTTTTTTGGTTTCAAATACCTGTCTCTGTTGAAAGCAGTATGCATTCAATGCATATATAAACAACTTGTCAGATGTTAATGTTTCTCATTCAAATTCAGAATTTACAGTAATCTTCACATGTAGTAGAAATAAGACAAGAAAGACCAAAGTCCATCTGGAATTAAATATTGCCAAGAATGCCAAGGACAACAAAAACTTCTTCAAATACATCAATAACAAAAGGAAAACTAAAGAAAATGTGGGCCTGTTACTAAATGGACAGACCAGGCTGGACAAACCCAGCTCTCTCAGTCTGTCTCCACAGCAGAGCTTCTCCAGCCCTCTGAATTTTTTTGTGACCCTCCCCAACTCGCTCCAACAGGTCCATGCTTTTACTGTGCTGAGGGCATCATAGCTGGAGACTGTATACCAGGTGGGATCTTACCAGAGAAAGTACAGGGGGAGAACCCTCCTGCTGTCCACTAAACACCCTCACTAAAGCCAGATCCCTCTCAGTTTGGCATGTTATCCCACAGCTTGACACAGGCAAGACTCTCCCTTCAAGTCTAGTTTAAATGCCTGTCAGCGAGCCAAAACCCTCTCCACCCTCTGAGTAAGATATACCTCATTTCATGTAGACCCTTACATTACCAAAAACCCAAAACTGTGGCAGTGATGCAAGTCATGGAGTTGTGCATTAAGACTGAGTCTTATTCTATTTTTTCCATTGTGGCTGCTTGCAGCTGGCAGTATGAAGGCAAAAATTTAACTGTGCTGCAGATGCCCTTACCAACCATCTCCAGGCCTTGAAATCTCTTTGATTGCCCTTGGACTACATGTTGGAGCTGCATGGCCACTCACACAAGAGGAATGTCCTGGGGTGACTTTATGATGCTTGTATCCCCAACCATCTGTTCTGCTTATGCTGGATATTGAGTTTTGGGCCTTTAAGACTGGTTCTGAGAGCGAGAGGGAAGAAAAAGAAGCTCACAGATTGTTTTCAGAAACTGCACTCACTCCTCTGCATTCCTTCTCACTGACTGTGTTGATTGCAGCCTGGATAGTGGGAGAGAACTCTCCCTTTCTTTTGGTTAGTTATTTTAGCTAGCTGAGGCAGAGAAGTTCCTGAGACTGTGGCTTTTCTTTTTCTTGGACCTGTTTGAACCTGCTTTGGACTGAAAACCCAGAAGAACACCAGGTGTTCATATCTGTGGACCTGAAAGACCTAGGACTGCTGTATTCCAGCACCGGAGGGACTGAGTCAGCTGAGCTACACCCACAGCAAGGACCTTCTGAATTTGCCATCTCTTCAGAACAGCGAGAGGGTTTATTGTTTAATATTTTTCATTATTTTTTAATGCTTGTGAACACTTTGCTTGTTAAATAAACAAGTTTTTTCCATTTTTCTCCAAGGAAATCTTTTCCTGAACCGGTTGGGGGAGGGGCCGCTCAAATCTGTTTTTCTAGAGGGACCCCATTTGGATGTTTCCTCCCAAAATTTGCTCTAAACCAGGACAAAGAGTAATGGGTAATAGTCCAAGGGCTGTACCAGACTAGGAAGTTCCCCAGGAATGTTCTGCAATATAAGGACCATGCAGAATTCCCTAACAGAAGGGTCTCTCTGACGTATTGGTTCCTCTCAGAAGGGAGTCTCATACAACTATAATTTGCTGTTTTTCCTCATGGATGGAGTTGTGATTTGGAAGCAATGTCATTCTGACCTTGGCAACACCTCTGGTGTAGAGGAGCCATCATGTACAGCATCCATTGACTGATCTTCCACATCCAGAGACTCATATCTCTTGAACATGGGCACGTGAGAAAGCAAGTTGGGAAAGAAGGGGTTTGTCTGCTACCCCAAGCATGAACTTGTCTCCATTTACACCATTCCTTTAACTGCTGTCTTGAGCCTCGAGTGAGGAATAAACTAGAAAGGTTAAATTTGTGATGGAGGTTTCTCACAGGATGGAATCACCCCAAAGATGTCTTTTCACCTAATGGAGCCAGAAGGCTGGGTGGATGACTCATTCTCTACTAACAGACTTGTCAAACAGAAAATAGTCCTAAAATATAATAAAATGAGAACCACAAAGAGAAAAAAAATCAGGAATAAGAGTTTAAGCATACTTTTTGCCCAGAAAGAGATGTTTTAAAAAAAACAAAACAAAACAATCTCCTTATTCTTGTCCTTGCAAGATTGATACAATTCTTAAAAAACATGCTTTTGGCCTTTAGCATTAAGAGGTCTGGTCCTGAATAATAGAAAACATTTCCTATAGTTGTAAGAATGGCACATTTATTCCAGTATTAAAGAAAATGAGTTTTCTCAAGTATGGAATTTTTTACTTCAACATCAAAATGGATTGATAATAAACACCAATTTTTAGCCCTCACCATATTATCCACCTACACTATTTTTGATTGTGGAAAAATAAAAACCAGTATGGCATTTTAGAAAATGTGCTAGGACATTTTAAAGCAAAATGCCATTTCTATTATGAAGTTTTTAGAGGGGGAAAAAAAGAAAAAAACCCCAACCATAAAAACTCCAACCAGGTAGAGCAGAGGAAGAGACTGCTTTACAAAATTCTTACAGTAGATCAGAAGGCTCAGAAATGTAGAAACCTTTTGATGACACAGGGCTTCCATGGTGTGTAGATACAACTGGAGTTACAAATTCATGACAAAAATGCATCACACACAGTTAAACTTGTAGGTATGATTGGTATGAAATGCACAGCACTTTGTTGTAGCCCTCCTGTCTCTCTCCAGAGAATACAGGGAGCCAAACCTTTTCTTCTGTACCAAAATAAGAAATACCCTGTTATTTTATGACACGACTAAGTGATATGCACATAATTTCCAAACAGTTTTTCAGTTTCCAACCTTTGTGGTGACGTGAAACTCACGGACAAAAAAAGATAATCTGGTCTGCTGCCAACAACTGTGCAGTGTAAGAAACTTTCTGAAACAGACACCTACAAAATTCCTTTTGTATTAAATGGGAGTTCTTTCTAAAGTCATCTTTTATTTTCTTTTTTAAACAAAAATAACCTCTTCCATCTCTGCATGCTATCATGACACCCAGCTATCACATTAATTTTTGTTCCCTAGCTTAGAAAGACTTGTTTATAAAACAGTAATGAGTTCTGAAGTGTCTTAGTGTTTAGTTCCAAGGAGTATGTTTCTATATGGCATAAACTTTACCACCCACATAGACACCTTCTACCTGGTCATATAATATATGCTTGTAGCTTGTTGGAACTGGGCAGATGTACTAATTCAGATATGTAATTGCTCTTACAAAGGATCTCTGATAAAGTGATTTCAGCTATCAGTTGAAGAGGTGTTAAATCAGATGAGTGATGCTCATTCTCCACAGCTAGCAGTCCAGCATAATGATGTAAAATGCAATAACAGCTTGGAATTTCTACTCTCACTTCCAAGCTCAAATATCTTGAAGAAGTCATGGTGTTTTCTATTATCAATGTTGTGTGCTAACTTTGCAAGCTAAATTAGGCACCATACATTTTGAAGGATTTGAGTACCGGAATTAACACCAATGAGAGGGCTGAAAACTTCATCTTTTTGAAAGACTGATTGCCAATCACCACTATTGATTAGAAGTCTGTGTTTTGACACACAAGTTTTGACATGTTGCGCTCAGTTTGCAAATAATGTGAAAGGTTACAAAGACTCTCCTGCAAACCAGGCTTTAATATTCAAGACTACAAAAATGTGAAAGTCTCACTTCAGTTAGAGGTATTTTCAGTTTTCACAAGGAATGTTATTTCTTTTTCTGTTGTTTTATTTTCCACAATTTGGTCATCAAATGCTTTTACTCTTACAAACTTTTTTTCCTAAAAAGATGCAATATCCTTTTTGACTGCAGCAGAACACTTAATTGGGCCTTTACCTTTTCCAGTGCAACTACACTTGATGCTCACCTTTATCTTATTTGATGTTTTAGTCAGTCAGAACGATATCAGGTCTATCAGCAGAATAACCAGTGTCACGTACAGGAAAGATTTATCAAGGAGAACACAGTGGTTTTGGGTTATATTGTCAGCTCAAGTATAGAACTTGCATTTGGACAATTAATTTCATTTTTTCCTTCATTAATTATGGATAACTTTATAAGCAGCATCCAGTATGGCACAATTAAAGACCTAATACATCTATACCCTGCCGAATTTTTCTGTGTGTACTACCTGGTACATGAAGGCTTATGAAAAATTCAAATCTTTGTGGCTCCATTGGGATAGGATAAACTGTCCATTGATCAGATTTTCTCAAGTTACATCTCTGTAGGAGACAATAGGAAGACAATATCTTCCCTACAAGACTGTACGTTTGGGGGAACAGAGTCACCAGACAGTTTCTTCAGTGAAAACTAAGAACAGAAGTTTTGTGAACAAAGATCTATACCACAACAGCATTATCTAAAATCTTGTTAGCCTTTTCCAGAAACCTGTGCAACCTTCCCAGCTTCACTCACTACTGGGCTCTGAGGTCTGAGAGCCCTGAGTCTGGCTCCTTGCTTAAATGGATATGCAATTTACAGCCAGTTTAGCTGCACAGTTTCTCTTGATCCTTTAACGAGCTAGTCTGGTGAACTCAGCAGAAGATCACAAGCAGAGAACATAAATGAATAACTGTTGATTATTCCTGGAGTTTTGGTAGAGGACTATTTAACCCAAGCCATTTTTTTGCTTTTCTCTTTGCTTCCTAATAGGCTTCTTGATATTTTAATCAAACAAAGAGCATCCTAGTGATTAGGCTATGCATGAAACAACTCCATTTCTGACTTTATTAAAATTACCAAATCTATTTATTCTTATAATTCACAGCATGTGAGCAAGAGGAGCAAAATATTCTGTGCTTATGGAAACATTTGGCAAACACTGACCCTGAAAACCTTATTTTTATTGTGAAGAAAAAAAATCCCTAAAAATTCAGTTGAGATATTTGTCTACAAGCCTAATTTTTTAAAGCTCTGATTAAATAACTTGAATAATTCAGACTAAACAAACAATACTTTCACATACTTTGAAAAATACATATAGATACACTTCAACTATACATAATGTTAGCGCTTAAAAAATCCCACCCAATGTATCTGCTATTTAGTAATTTTTATAACTAAAAAGAGTGTTGTTAAACAAGTAGCCTATGAGAAAACACTAACAGGTGGAATGGAAAAAACGTCCACATGGGATATTTGTCATTCCCCAGATATGAGATAACAAATTAGTTTATAAATCTGGCCTCTTTCTTATATCATACTATTAAGATCTCCACGTTTGGCTACTTTAGTAGGCATTCTGTGGAGCTGATGTCCTGCTGGGGTCTGTACCCATGTAAAGAAGGAATAAAGAATAAAAATAAATGTGTAAATTTCCCAGTGTCTTTGGTTTTAATGTCATGGCCTATCTGTACTGCACATTTACCAAGTACTGTTATATTTGCTTCCAGTATGCTGGATTTAATATACAACATAATCTAAAAATTTAAAGAAAAAATATTTGTCCAAAATCAGCAAATATAAGGTACTAAATTTAATATCTCCCGTCCCTTTGTAGGTATTCCCAAAAACTTCTAAAAACCCAAAGTATGTATGGAAGTATATTTATTGAGGAATTTTGAATATTATTTCACTAAATGCATTTTTATATGTTTATGAAGAAATATTAATGTTAAATTAAGCAAGTTTACTAGCACACATCTCATGTAAGCAGTGTCAAGCATGCCTCTGCAGACCCAATGGATATTTTTGAATTAAACGTGGCAGAAGAATAGCTAATGTATTGCCAGGATTTTTTCTGCTATTACAGAGATGAACACAGGTGCATAGAAGATGCCTGTGCTATGGATAAGGCAATTTGGACATTCTGTTAGTCTGTAACTGGAAAAGGCATGTCTAGAACAGGCAGGCTGGCTGGGCTGGAGATTGTCCATGTGAGCTTTGTGCAATGGCTGTACAAATCCATGCTTCATTCTAACTCTCCTGCTACTATCAAATATTAGATGCTGTTTTTGGTGTTTTTTTTCCTTTGGAAAGGATGAGAGGGCCCTGTCTCTCCACAGACCAGCTGTAGTCCATTGTTTTCACTCTCTAATAGGCCACCACAGTGAATGTCCTTCTCCATCTGGGGCTTCTGACAAAGTCCTTCCAGCAAACATTGCAACTATAAAGTTCTTTTTAAAGTTACTCATATTTAAAGTTCTTACAATGTCCCTTTCCTTTGTCTTCTAGTAAAACTGTGGTTTCTACAATCACAACACAGCGCCAGGATCTTTGAAAACACTACTCTCTATTCTCTGAAAGCAATGATAATATCTCAGAAATTCTGAATACTGTCCTCAGAGGGGAGGGAAGCTCTCCAATTTCACTTAAGTAATAAAATTCAATCTAAAGTCCTGTGGGTTTTATAGGTTTGTTCCGTTGGGTTTGGCTTCTCGGAATTTTTTGTTTGTTTGTTTGGTTGGTTTTTTGTTTATTTGTTTTGCATAAGCTTAAATCTGAAGAGACATATGTCTTTAAGTCTGGTTTCTGAGATCAATCATTTTCAGCCAAAATGCTCCCATTTTCAAAGTTGGTTAGGATCAGATGCTTCTGAAAATAGACCTGTGCTGACCAATTATTGCTGTTATATAAGCTTTAGTACTTCTTTAAAGACTGAGCCTGTCAAGAATTTAATTTGACAAGCTGAATCATACCAGATCATATATGATGGATTTCAAACTAAATTGCATCTGACCATCTGTACACAGCAGAAGAGCACATCTTTATGGAATTCCTCATGCATTCACTTTTTCTTTTTGCAAATATATTATTTCATACTGTACTTCAAGAGATTTCTTTTGACAGAGATATATTTTCTCTGATATGGCTTTTAAAATGCAGAAAGGCTGAACTATAAGAACTCTTTCCTAACAGCACAAATTTGTGGTAGATTATAAAAAATCAAAACAAGTAATTATTTGCTATCTTGTCCTGTTGGAAAAGGATTTTTAAACACTATCTTTACCCCAGTCTGTACTGCAGCAGTAGACCAAATTATAAAACACTTTGCTCAAAACCACAAACTCAAGTAATATTTTTACAAACAGAATTCTTTTAGTGGTTCTCCTCTTGATAAAAAAAATCTAGTTTATACCGTTTTCTGCCAATAAGATGATTTTGTTTCCATGAATGTATATTATGCAGCAAAAGCTTAGGTAAGGTGAATTTTGGCTTAAAACAAAGGTGGACTTGAATTTCCCTGTAAAATTCAGGGGAACAGAGTTTGCAATGGTTTGGCAGCATTTCTAAACGTCAAAACAACAATGACAGGTTTATTCATATATTCTGGGAATCAGGATGTATTAGGATCTGATTAACTCCACACTAGACCTCTCTCTCTAGTTTCTCACATGATTGTATGGGAGCTATGGAACAGCTATTGAAAAACCTTTGCATCAAAGAGCCACAAAATGAGCTTCTAACACTTGATTGAATCTCTCTGACTTCATTTAAACACATTTTTTCTGTAACGTCTCATTCTCCTGATACAGATTAAATTTAAGATTTTTTATCCCCTCAAATTAATGAGCTTCTAAAGGAGTTTGTACACATTTTAATGTGTATGCAGATACATTCTGAAGATACGAAAATAACTACTAAACATTTTCTGAACTGTTTCTGGATCTGATGAAAATAACTTTCTAATATACTTGTACAGTTATGTGCAAATGCACAAACTCCTACTTTTGAAAATTAAGTAGACAGATTTCCCTGTGTGTAGGAGAACCTTTCTTTTTGATACAGTTCTTCCTACCCATTAGGGATTGACCCATAACTTCATTACAGTTTGCTCTGACAGCTAAACTGTTCTTTATACTCCCTTCTCAGTTGTATCTGCTCCAATTTTCTTTACATACAGATGAACATCCATGAACTTTTCCCGAGCTCTTAATATTTCCCCAAATATTGTTTCACCCTGTTTCCCAATGATGTAGGAAAAGTTTAAAAGTCTCTGCATTGTGTGCATGAGATCTGGAGTGGCTGATACTTCTAGAGTTTGGGAGAGAAATGTAAATTACATGGAAAATTATCTGTAAATCCCCTCTGCCATCAATAGAGAGAAAGGTTTTTCCAGAGTTTTCTAAAGTGGGCCATAAAATAATTTCTCAGGTTCTTTATTAAACATAAGAATGCTTGTTTTTGCACTCCAGCAGGTTATTGGATTCTTTGCAGATCAGCAGGGTTTAAAGTGAAATGCTATGCATGGCAAATTTTATTACCAGTGATAGGATTATGCAACAAATGCCAGTTAAATTGCTTGATCTTTCTTGTGGCCTTTGAACCTGTCTTTAAAGCTATCCATTGTGCTATATTTTTTGGCAGTTTGTTTGCATGGCAACGATATTGAATTGGACAGCAGAACTACACAGTGAACAAACCATGAATGTCACCTACGTGGACTTCTGTAAGGTCTTTGACACAGTCTCCAGCAACGCCATACTCTCTAAATTGAAGAAATATGGATCTGATAGATGGGCAGTTCTGTGGATGAGGAATTGGTTCAATGTTCTCATCAAAAGAGTAGTGGCCAATGGCTCAATGTCCAGATGGAGATAGTGATGATGCTGTCCCTCAGGGGTCTGTACTGGGACTGGTGCAATTTCATATCTTCATAAATGGCATAGCGGAATCCAAGTGCATCCTTGGCAAGGTTGCAGATGACTCCATGCTGAGCAGTGCAGTTGCCATGCATGAGGGATGGATGCAGAGGGACATGGACTGGTGTGACAAGTGGGCACATGAAAAGGCCCTGAAGTTCAATAAGGTCAAGTGCAAAGTGGTGCACTTGAGTCGGGGCAATCCCCTAGTATCAGCTGAGACTGAGGAATGAATGAATTGAGGGCCTGAGGGAGAAGGACTTGGGGATGCTGGCAAATGGAAAGCTCAACACAAACTGATAGTGTGCACCAGAAAGTCAGCTGTATCCTGGACCACACCAAAAGAAGCATGGCCTCCAGGTTAGGGGAGGTGATTCTCTTCTCTTTTGTTCTTGAGAAATCCCATCTGGAATACTGTGTCCAGCTCTGGTGTCCTCAGCCCAGGAAAGACCTACTGGAGCAAGTCCAGCATAGGGCCACAAAAAAGATTGCAGGGCTGGAGGATCTCTGCTATGAGGCCAGGCTGAGGGAGCTGCACTTGTTCAGCCTGAAGGAAGGAAAGCTCTGGGGAAACCTTATTGCCTCCCTTCAATATTTTTAGAAGTTTTAAACTAAAGGAGGGTCGGACGACATATAAGGAAGACATTTTTTACAATGGGGGTGGGGAAACACTGGAACAGATTGCCCAGCAAGATGGTAAATGCCCCATTCCTGGAAACATTAAAGGTTAAGTTGGATGGAGCTCTGGGAAATCTGATCTAGTTGAAGATGTCATTGCTCATTGTAGGGGAGTTGAATTAAATGACCTTTAAAGGTCTCTCCCAACCCAAACCCTTCTATGATTTTATGGCTATGAACTAACATTTTTTTGGGATTCACCTGCTTAAAAAAAAAGGAGGAGGGAATAAACAAAAGGGTAATCACTGATAACTAATGGTCTTTCTGAACACTGTGGCTAAAATTCCACTTTTAGCCATTTTGATAGCAGAACTCAATAATTTCAAATTCTCCATATATGAAGTACAGGTTCCTCTTAACTTTAAACGAACTATCAGTTTCTTCACTGATACTCAGGGAGTTAAAAGCTTAAAGTGCTCTTACTGCTATAGAAAAGGAAGCATAAAATAAGTATCTTTCTGAAATCTGCATTTGAAGGATTTACTTCTCTGCTTTTGGTTATATTTGCATGCCTAATGTAATCATAAATTCTTTAGATTTCCTGGAAGAAAAAATAATCTCTGTAACATAGAATGAAAGAAAAATTAAATTCATATTGAAAAATGTAGTATATAAAGAAAAAAAAAGGTGAGATACATTGAGGATTTTTACCTAGTCTGTACTTTTCTGTCAATTGAGAAAGGATCTAAGTGTAGATCACTCAAAGCCATAAAATTTAGGACAGAAGAAGCCCTTCTATGCTTCTACAAGGCTTCCGGATTTCTGTGCAGAAAACTCTTAAAGTACTTTAAAGTACTTCTATCAAGTCTTAGGAAAAACAGGATGACAGTTTGTACAGGCACACTGCAGGCTCTGGAGTTAGGTATTTGATGCAGGAAAGTCTCTCTCAAAATTTAAAGAAGGTTCCGTTGTTGAGAGGGAAATAATAAATTTGAAGATAAGCCTACAGTGTGTTTTTTTCAAACAACTAATTATGAGTCAATCTTGTCCTTTAAGGAAAAGAATAACATGGTGCTTAATACACTCTCCCCAAAGAGTCGTGAAGCAAGACTCATGTTTGACTCATTTTCTCTGATATAGTTTAACCCCACAAATTCTATCTCTCCAGGCAGTATCACAACCACTAGGACTGCTAGATACTAGTTGTGTAGAAGGGAAAGCAGGAAGAGAGATACTTCAGACCTTATCTCAGAGGTGTTTCTGTGTAGATAAAATGATAAAATAACTGTGGGGACGGGAGAAGAAGAGGGAGAGGGAGAGAGAGAGGGAGAGGGAGAGGGAGAGGGAGAGGAAGAGGGAGAGGGAGAGGTAGAGGGAGAGGGAGACGGAGACGGAGACGAAGAGGGAGACGGAGAGGGAGACGGAGAGGATTCCCTACTTTGCAAATAAAGGCATTTACTCAGGGAAAATATTTGTATATTGCATGCCTATTTTAACCTGTTATAATCTTGCTAAAAGTGTGCCAATTAGTATTGACTCAGATGTATGACAACTATGGCACTATGGAATGGAATCAGGTGAGTAACAAATTTCTTATAGATGATGAAACTACCTTTTTATGAGTTCGTTGAACAGCAGTACTAAAATTGCAGAGGGAAAGGAGTACAGCATCTTCTGACAAGTGAGATTGTAAAGAAGCAGCTGCCCTCCTTTATATCAAAGATATTTATTGTGTAGTATACCAGAAATACTTTGTGATTCTGCTATTTTCCACAAATATGATTCTCCTATTATTTTGCACAGTGGAAAAATACATGCCTACATGCTCTACACTGGCATATCTATGACAAAGAATTGAATCAGAACACCAGGAACCAAAGAAAAAATGTGACTCAAAATATGGTATGTGTTTACACCTCATGAGACACTTTGATGTCAGGGCCCCCAGTGTATCAGTTTTTGAAACACAAGACAGTATTTCTGCATAGCAGTGTGGCATTCAGCTACATCAGCTTTTAGGGACACTTCCATGCACTGCCTGGTAGACCCACAATAAGCCAAAATTATCTTTGGCATTACTCATTATTTGTGCTATATTTAGTGTTACCTCAGTTAAGCCAATGCAGGGAGAAACAAGTCTACAGGAAGTAGAAAACCCCAGTATTTTAGGGAAATATCCCTAAAGATTTTTCCAAATCTGCACACAAAGGAAAAAGGGAAATAATAGTCTTAAAAATAGTTTCAGGAAGAGCAGACCTCGTTTTTGTTTGTTTTTGTTTGTTTGGGGTTTTTGTTATTGTTTTGGGGTGGTTTTTTTTCTTTTTTTTT
>VZDJ01000623.1:12623195-12762111 GCA_008694505.1 Cyanoderma ruficeps
TTTTCTCAGGGAAAGATTTTCATGATGCTTCACATTACTGCCCCTAAGCAGCACCTTTATGTCCCCTAGTGCCTCCTGGGCATTTAAACTCAGGTTTCACTCCTCACCCCAAATCACTCTTCACAGTGTTCTGGTCTGTCTCCTGGGAAGGAGTCAGAGCCATGCCAAGGCTGTGTCTGACCTTCCTGCATGCTGATCGATCAGACAGCTGCAGGTTCCACTTGCTCAGTCACTTGCTCCCAAAGAGGATTGACAATGGCCAAGTTTTCCCTGCCTTCCTCTCAAGTTAAGCCTCTCTTATCCCCTTATAGAGTGTATTCACCTCTAATTAAAATTTAAATGGAGATCACAAGTTAGACTGGCAGATGGGCAATGTGATCATGTGACAGGTGAGCAGAAATACTGCACAATTCAGTGCAAAAGAGAGTCAGAAGATAATTTGGCCATTGGTAATTTCTGTTTTGCATGACTTTCACCATTTCACTCTCTTATAGCACAAACAGTGATTCTAGATGGCAGAGTCCCAGAGAACTTCTAATCTGGGCTGCTTTTATATTACAGGAGTGTTCTTTTAAGCAGACAAATTGAATTAAGTTCTTTACAAAGAAAAAGGAGAGAAAGAGAAGGTCATGTACTGTAGGACTATACAATGGTTGCAAAAATGCTTAAACATGTTTGGAAAATTTTTAAAGAGATTACAGCTTGTTGATCAAATTTGATAAAAGCTCTGATCTTTTGATTTGTTGACTATAAGCAGTGCCTGGGGATATCTTTATGTAATAGTCCATTTCAGGTTGTGGAAATTCAGTTTATCAGATCTTCTGGAAAATAGATTTTAAATAATCAGTTTTGTGGACCTGCCAACCATCTCTTTTGTACTGTGTAAGCATCACTTCCTCTTGGCTTTTAGTCCATCCTCTTTCTGGCAGTCTTTTCTGAGATACAACGAGATTAACAACCTCTCAAAGCAGGAAACAAAAAAGTTTGTTCTTTTTAAGAAAAAAAGATTAAAAGTAATTTTATCTCTTAATATAAAATTCTTACTTTGGCTTTTTGTCCTTTTTGAAATTTACATCAAGCCTATCAAAATGTGTATCAGATAATGAAAGAAAAAAAATACTAACCAGAAAAATTTCCCAGCCCATTTGCAAAACATAATGCACTGATTAAGATGTGCTACTATGGTGTCTCCTTTTTTGTGGTTATCCAGATGTTACAAAGTACAGAATTTACATCCAGTTAGTATGTTGCATTGTTAGATATTTTAGATATTAGGAATTATTTTGATGCAATGAAAGAACTATTAAAAAAAATACTATGTCTAGAACCAATTTCCACTGCTGAAATCAGTGAATTAGGTTACCCTGGATCACTCTGAAATAGTCTGAAATATCTTTAATGGTGTTATAGTGCCAAAAACTATTGAAATTCTGTGTGTGTTTTGTAGTTAGCCTCTCTTGAAAGTATGAAAACTAATCTCATTGTCTTTTGTTCTAATCCAGTGCAGAGGTGTCACCCTTCTCACTTAGATTATTAACTTCTTTATCAATACCTATACATTGTATTCCCATAAGACAGGTTAGTAACTACCTTATACATGGCTAAACTTATATTATAATTTAAAAAACTTTCCCTAGGGTCATTCAATGATTGATGACTGGATTTTTGACTGACAGTTTCTTTGTGCAGCTAAGTGGCTACACTTACCAACCTTAAATTCTATTACCCATTCAATGCTGGCTTTTCAGTGACAGGCACTTGCACTATTTCTAGTTTCAGACAAATAATTGCAGTTAGAATTACCTGTTAGGGTGTAGTTGGGAACCTCCTCTTGCACAGCACAGGTCTTCTACAGCCATCTCTGAGACATGAATTCATAGAATCCTAGAAGCATTTAGGTTGGAAAAGACCTTTGGCTCAGTCTCACAGTATCTCCCAATAAGAAGGCTGACCGCCTACTCCTGACAGGCAGTTTACGCTGTATAGAATATATATACACATATTTATACATCTGTCCACACAAAGAACAGACACACAGAGCACTCACCTGAACACAGAAAATGATGGCTCATCCTTCCTCCAGCTTTGGCTAAGCACAAAGTCTGCTAGATGGAAGATTTGCAGGATTCAGGACAGCTACTGGTCTCATCCACCCCGACCAGTTGCAGTTTCTGGGTCCCAGGCTCCTCAAATGCTGGCACACCCACACACCCCCTTAATCCCAAGACATTCCCTGCTGGATTGGTCAGCTTGATGTTCACTAGTTCACACTTGCTCACACACCTGCATTCACTGCAGCTGACACCCCAGACCCATACACACACATGGTCATGGGTGAAGAACTTCTTCCTAGAAAACAACTGAAGGAATTTAACAAGGAGGCATGACAGACTGCAGTGATCAGGGTCAGGACATGGCCAGAAGGTGTACTGAATAGCTCCTGCTTACCTGCAAATGGACTCTTCTATTCCTTTACATCCTCTATTTCCCATACTTGTTTCTTCTCAAAGCACACAAATATTTCCCTTTTCCCCACCTTTGTTTCCTCCTTGAAATATGCCTTAATAAATTCTGTGTAATCCCAATATATTCTTTCACCATACTGTGTTCCATACCCCTCAGCAGGAAATTCCTTTAGTTTTAAAGATATTACAGGGCTATGAGCCTAATGATTCATTGTGATGGCTTTCATACATGAATAACGGGGCTGAGGCTCTGCTAGGACTATCCTGGGAGTGGGACAGACAAGATGCTTACTCCTTGGAAGTTATAATTTGTATTTCCCGTCTGGCATTGTGGCAGTGTTCCACAATTGGCCTATGGAGATAAACTTGATGGGTTGATGGCTCCCTGGCAATGGGCCTGGGAGTAGACACAGTGCATTCTCTGCATCCCAAATTTTGAAATCCAGTGTCAGTGTCTTTCTGACACTGTTCATTAGAGCACCCTGTGAAACACCCTGAAATCCCAATTTCCTTTGTTGGCCTAATTTGGAAGATACGGTCCCATCCAGTCCTTGCACTTGTGTTGTCTGGTGGACAGGAAAATAGAGAATAGAGAGAACAACCAAACACCAAAAAGTTATGTTTGAACTACCTCTTTTTGTAAGGCAAACTAATTTTTCTGGGGAGATATTTCCATCTTCTTCTTGCCATGCACATCCTATTCCTCATCCAGAAGTTCCTACACACTTTTCATCAAATCATGCTTTTTATCTGTTAACATATACCAAGAATAGTTATATTATTCCAAATTTATCAGGTGAGGAGAGTAGTAGATTAATAAGAGACGACACTTCTAGAGTTTTAAAAGTACTCTTTCCTTCTACTCTTGTGGCTCTTAAAATCCAAATAGCATATGATAATATATATATATATATTAGGATGAGTTTGTTATGGAATAGAGAGAGAAAGCACAGCTCTAACGTCTTCCATGCAGCCAAAGCAAGATTTAGGTACTTTTTCAGTCTAAATATTTGATTCCATTCTGATAAAATCCACCACCCCCACACCCTCCCCCTGCTCACCCCTCCCACCCTGAGAAATAGAAAGGTACTGAGGTTTCCACTTCATGTGATGTTTTGTATCTTTTAAGAGTTTGTGGTTTGAGTTTTTTTAAACTTTATTGACAGAGAAGTCTGGACTAGGAGAGTTTACCTGTATGTACAAGGGCATGAAAATGGGAGGGAAAATGGTGTCACTACTTTTCTGTCACAAATATGGAAAGTAGATAAGTTTATTCTTTTTCTCTTTGATAAAGATGCCACTCACACATTCAAACAGATAAAATAGAAGTTGAAGGGAAGATTCTCCACCTCTCTCACCATCCAAAAGAAAAAAAAAAGAAATTAAAAAGAAGGGATATATTTAATATAAACACTGTTAACCCTTCTTTCTGCAGTTTAACTTTCCTGCTAAAGAATCTAAAAGTGCAACTCTATAACAAGGAAAGACTACTGGATTACAAAATGGGATTTTCTTGTAAACATCCAATTTAATCCCATTTTCCTGAGGAGCAGGAACAGAAGACTATATTATAAAAGTTGCAGATTCAACACTGTTTTAATGTGGATTGGCGTTGCTTCAGACCAGGACAAAAGACCGCTCACAAAATCTGCATGCTGGACAAACAGAATCAACATATTTGATTGATTAGCTCCTTTTCTGACTTTTCTAACACAAATTTGTCTCCTGCTGCCTAGTCTTGGAAGTCTGGAATGCAGACATATACCTCTGAGCCAGTTGTCTAGACTCTTTTCATTATGAATGTTGAGAAGTGGAAACTTTTAGAGTGTAATTAATATGACCCAGTTTAAATGTCTTCCTCATGATAAGAGGAATAACAGCTCAGAATTGCCTTTTTTATGTTCACTATAAAAAGACTTCAGAGACATAGCTCAGGTGTTGGTGCCTACCTGGTAGATGTACAATATGAAGTCAGATGAAACTTCTCCCAAATGTCTGTTTGATCAAACCATTTTCCACACATGCAGCATATAAGGACTTCTTTCTTTAATAACTCAAATCATTATTTTTTTAAAAAATGAATCTGATCCAAGTGAAGATTGTCCCTACTTATTATGCTGAAATTCATGAAACAATTTTGATATAAAATAAAATAACTCTTCAGCAATTCCTACAAAAGTGCTATTTAAAATATGCTAGCCAGGATCAACACACAGGGAAGTTTAATTAGGTGTCTCTTAGACTAGGAAGTTTGATGAGGTTTATAAAAGAAGAAATTTAATAGAAAGTGAAGATTTTAAACTCTCAAAAGTTAGAGTTTGCAAATAGGATTAGCTAGAAAGTCATCCCAATATGGCATAGTAACTTTTAAAAAATTGGAACAGAAAATCTGTGAAGAAGCAGATGCCAGAAGCTGAGGACTTGACAAGATATTGGGCAGTGCATTGGACATGTGTGTAAACCCCAGATTATCTTTCTTGGAATCTGCCATTTTGTACTCTTCAGACTAAGACAATATTTGGAGCAAGGACACTCAAAATTAAAACCAGAAAATAAACACTAACTTTCTTGGTTTTATTTATATAAAGACAAATAAGCAAGCCAATACTTTGTTATGTAAGTTTGGAGAGCCTGGAAATATAATACTAAAACTGACTACCTCCATTCCTATCTATTCTTTATAGTTATTAACACTATAATATTTTTTTTTGTGGGTGAAGTACTTTGTAGCTGAGCAATACATGCAAAAACACCCCAACTATCAACAATACATCCATGGTCCCATGCATATCAAGGTCACCCAGAAGTCATCATATTATTTTGAAAAGGTATGGATACTCTGCTTGTACAGTGCTCTGTTCTGAGGCTTCATGTACCCAGAACTGGGTTGGCAAAGAAGTTCAACAATTGCACTTGCTTTGCAGCTGTTCTTTGGATCAGCTTTTGGAACCCCTTTTAGAAACTCCCATGTTTAAGTCCAGTCTCCTCTTTGCCTATGTTTCTTAAATATCAGGCTTCTGAAGTCTGCTTCTGTGGAGCACTTAATTTAATGGAGTATGAATTCTCCCGGAGCGTTAAGGATTTAAGCTGCAATTAGCACAGGCTGAATGCTGTTTTTCAAAATCCATTTTCCAATTGGCTGCTTGGAATTTCAATAGTGATATTACCATATCTATGCCCAAGTCCCCTATGGAGCACTTATGTCATTGCTAGCCATTTCTTTATCATTTCTAGTTAATGCAACAGGGTTCTGTACTCATATTAGATGTTTAAAATTCACACAATTCAGAGCATATTTTCCAAAAGCCAAGGGTACATGTCCCACAGAAGTGTGATAGTGTTTTCTTCTGCTTTGATTCCAAAAGCTACCTCATGTTCTGGGACAGATATAGCCACTTACATAATGGAAGACACTACCAGTTCAGGTATCCACTTTGCCCTTTCTTACTGCCCCATGATTCCTTTGTTTCAAGTGTCATATCCTCTACAGAGGGGCCACCATTCCAATGGCATTCAAGAAAAATCATGGAGATTACAGAAGAAATTATCACATTAACATCTGTCAAAACATATATAAAAGGACTATGCAGAAAGGCCAGCTTCCAGAGCATTCTTCCTTACCTTCTCCTTGGAATCAGGTAGTGAAATGGAAACATTTCTATTAGGTGTTAAATGGATGCCAGTGGAGCAGAGAAATCTGTCAGAATACTACCAGCTCACAGTAACATGATATTTGACTAAAAGATTATTTGAACTTAAAACCTGCTGTATCATCCACTTGACCAAAGGAGATAAAGAGCCATTACAGCCAATAGCAGGTTTTCATGTTCAATAAAGATATCAAACCGTGCTCTTGCACACAAGAAACTATAGGCTCCAACTTTACACTTAAGGAAAAAAAATCACTTCCTTATTAATAGCCATTCATTAACTTTAACTTAATTTGCATATATTAAAGTAAGTACCTTTGAATTAAGCCATGTTTTTGTTTCAGATGTGAAATCCTAAGATTTTCTTCTTTAACCATTTTGACAGCTGCAGTGCTTAATATCCAATGAACAGAGCTTTCTTCTGTGGAGTTGAGATTTTGTTGTGATTTCATAAAAGAATTAGATTTAATTAGATTCTAACTATAATGTACTTTTCATTGTGAGTAAAGTACCCAACAATGTGCTAACTGTCTGACAATGTATCCATCTCTTAATAACTTCTGCTAGCAGTTTGTTAGCATCTCAAAGGGCCCAGTGTTTGACCAGACATCTGGGTGCAGTTCTGAAGAGTTTCTGCTGCGTGACCAATAATTGCCAAACACAAAACAAAGTTTCCCACATTTACATGCAAACCACGCTGCTCTGCTATCTGACAGGAAGAATGTGGATAGAAGTCTTTCCAATATCATAGGGTGTTCTTGATGATGGTGAAATTTAGTTTAAAAGGCAATCCTATGTTTTATGTCTGGGATGTTTTGCAATTTGTAAGGTCTTCCTTCTTTTGAAAGATGAAAAATCCATTATGCCTATGAAAATCTCCATTTTCCAGGGTGGAAGCGCACAATATTGTTCCAATATACTCAGGACATTGAAATCCTTGAAATCCATTGAATTTTTTTTTTTTTTTATAAATAATGTGAAAATTACTACACATTTTCCTCCTTTAAATACACCCTAAATATTACTTTGGGGATACAAATTTGTGAAGGAAAGCTTTGTATTCATTCCTGTGTAATCTGTGCAGACAGTATGATGCAGCAGCAGATGTTTATAAATAAGTAAAGTGTTTCAGACATTTAACAGCAGGAACTTGACGACCTGATAAATTCCAGTTTTGGTAAAATTCTTCTGCTTGCTTAAAAACACCACTTTCAATCTCAAAAAATAAAAAATCCCACTGAAGAAGTATGTGAAATGACTCCCGTTTGCACAAACTTTAGTACAAATCTCTACATCTATATCCATGACTGCGACAATTCATTCAATCTGAAAAGAAATAATGAATGTGATGGTTTTGTGAGAGAGAAATTTGGCTATTTCAGCCCATTTGCTGGTAAGGCAAGAGAAAATAATTAAACCTTGTTACTCTTCCACAGAACATTCTCTTAGCTGGTTTTTTAAGAAAGTGAAAAAAATCATAAATTAATATTATCAAGAGACCTACATCTGTCAGTATTTGATTTTCAGAAATACGTGTCTGTATTTCTTCTAAAGTTCTTTCTTTTTTAAACAACTTTTTTGCTCTTCACTCATTCACTGTTCTTTCTTGATTGCCCTTCTGAAGAATGCACCACATTTTCCTTAAAACTGGAAAGAATTGTGTTTTTTTCCCCCTTCATTTGAGAAGATCACATACAGTTCTCATAAAACAGAAAATTTCAGTAATGTTGGATTTGCATAACTTTCATTTAGGAGAAAATTCCTATGACTCTTTCAACTCCCGTTCCAAAGTCACTGTATAGTGACTGGATAGGATTTTTAAATTGCTTTCTATGTTTTGAATTTGTACTGCACAACAATTAATACAAGCTATTTTCATGAGGCAGTTATTTTTACATATAATAATAATAATAATTATAATGTGTTAAAGTCCAACATATGGAATCTTGCTTTTTAGAAGGAATATGTGAAATTGCCTTAATTTTTATTTTGAAGACATATTTATATTTAGAACCTAAGATACTTTTGTCAGCTGCTCTTCTTTTCCTTTCCACTGAAGTCAATTAAAATAACTTTACCAGGCAGAGATTTGATTACAATATCATTGTCAGTTTACAAATAAGTCTCATTTGTAAACTGGCTGATGTTACTGGCACACAAATCTGAAAATACTTTTCTGATCAGTTTGGAAAAAAACAAAACAGATCTTCCAGAAAGACTTTTGAAAGTATGTTCTGTATTCTGAAAATCTGATGCAGTAAAGATCTTCTTATCTTAGCTTCAGCTTGCATGTGGCATGGAAGGAGTAACATATAAGTAACTTACACAGGTACTCAATAGCTACAATCCAAAAATTTTGACATTCCTGAAATATTAGCTGTTAAATAGGAAAAAAACCCTTATTTTGCTCTCAGAAGGGTGTATGTTTAAATTGAATGTGAAACACGGGATCATTTACCTAGGTACCCAGCCTGGTCTTAATTTCATCTTATCTTAGTCTTAAAATATTTCTACAAAGTGTTTCACCTAATTCTAAAGAATCTATTTTTGGTATAAAATTGTGAAAAATTAAAGATAAAAATTACAATAAGATTTTAAGAACTGGGGAAAAAGATTAGACAACATGGAAAAATATTTCATTTCCATTTAAAGTAAGTATTTCCTTTCAACAAAAATTTAGATTTTCTTTTATTTAGTTTTGGTACTATGGAAAAACTCTTATCTTGTCCCAGATTAACAAAAATACATGTCTTTCTAACTGCATTCTAAAAAATAAAAATCTGACTGTAGATAAAAATTAAAATGTGTCAGTCCTGTAATAGGCTAGAGAATAGAACAGCAATTTAGGTAATGGGATCTGTTTTCAGCTCCCTGCTTTGTCCAAGAAATATAAAGAGTCCAATATTGAATGTCCTATGACACTGACCAGAATCTAACTGGCAATTTCAGATCTCCTTTAGTAATAGTATTTTAAGCATGTAGAGTATTGTTCGAATTCTCCAGAGTATCTTGCAATGTAGACTGGAAAACAAAATCAAAACCATTACCAAACCAAATTCAGTAGTGTCTTTACCTTGAGTCTTTTATTTTTATGTATTGGAATATTTTATTTTTATTAGTCAGCACGTACTGGCATCAACCAAAACAGAGGAAAATATTTTTCAGTATCTGTATTGTGAAAGCTTCAGCTCTTGTGACTCAGTAATCAGTATAGTCAACAACATTTTAAGTCCTGTTCCTTGCAATAAAACCCAATGTTTTCTCTGTAAAATCATCAAGCAAGTAGGAATAAGGCTTTGAAGCATTTACCTGGTTACTGTTGCTTAGGAAACAAGCAGCTCAGTGTTAACAGAGATTCATCACAAGGACCACATTAACTAGTGAAAGACAAGGTGGCCTCACATGCATTTTCAACAAAACCAACCCTTGGATCATTGACTAAGTATAATACTTTGGGGTGTTATTGCCACTCAATTAAAACTTCAGGAATAATAGAGAAGTTAGTGCTGTTACACTACCTAATAAAGCTGTGGAAAATGATACAGTAAGTTACTTACTGATTTCAATTTTGGTGTAAACAATGGCACTTGAAGTACATGGTTTAAGTGCAAGGAGCTTTTTTTCCCAGTTATTTTGAGCTAGCTGGCACTAGGAATATTGTGTAGTCTCTGAAAAACAGGTGGGTGGATTTTTTTAGTGCATGCAAAACTGTAGATAATTGCTTTTCAAAGTTGGTCCCAGTGTCCTCTTCCTACTTTGAAAGGAATATTTATATAAGTAGTATATTTTTGTTTGATTGATTGATTAATTTCAGTGAATGTAAGACAGTTGTTTACTTTTGTTTGAAGGCATGTGGGATCATGTTCAGATCTTCTCCTTGCTCATGTTAGAAGCTGTAATAAAACCAAGGCACAAACTGATAATAGAGACTTGCCATGAATGAGTAAGGCTATCATGGAGGCTGCTTTAGAAGTGCTGGACTAGTCTATAAATCTTTAAAAAACATGGATTGAAAATATACACAGATAAGCTATGAAGCCATTGATTTCTAAGATAACCTTTTCAAATTCTATGGAGAGTATTGGGCACTATGCTTCACAAGCACTGCATTCTTTTAATTCCATAGATGCTAAGCACCATTTTCCGTGGTCCTTATCATATGGGTGAACAATGCTACAGGCAATCTTAGACACTGGTTTCCTCTTACCAATCTCACCTGAGATGACAGAAAGTTTTTCTAGAAAAATGTCTTTTCAAAACTCAGAACTGCTACTATATCCTTACTCTGTTGTCCACTGAAGGCGACTTAACAATATCCTGCCTTCTCTCACTCCTGTTGGAGCTGCTGGGTTTGCCATTTTGTCCATGTCCTATCTACCTACTAGAACACAAGCTGTGTGTTAAGACATATGCTTATTCTCTGAGTTTTAATTACCTGTCCTCCTTCATCTTTGTTGCATCCCTTTTTATTCTTGAACTCTCTCTCTTTTTTTTTTTTCAGACAAAAACAAAGAAACAAACAAAAGCCCCAACAACTCCACCAGGCCCTCCCCAAAAAACCCAACCAACTAACCAACTAAGAATCAAACTAGGAAAAAAAAAACATAGCAAAAAACCTGCAAGCCCCAAACCAGTAGAAATTTTGGGGGGATTAACCGGTTTGTTTCTGTAAATATATCCAGAAAAATACATTATCAGATGCATGATGTACTACTAAAAAAAACCCAAACAACTCAAACATCTATTTCTAAGAGACTAAAGTAACATATAATCTTTTTTATTCCTATTAAAAAATATTGGCTGAAAATTTCCAAAACCATGTGCTGTGTAGAAGACACTCAACAGAAAGGAAATACTTTAATGCTTTATCTTTACCTTAACATATACATGTATATAATTTGAGGAACAGATGACCGTTTAAATTTACTAAATCTTTTGTTACTCCTTAATAGAAACCAACCTAACTTAGTAACGTGATTGAATATGAGACATTTATGCTACTTGATGAAGCACAATTTACTGACTGAAACTACAAAATATGAAACTGTCTGTCCTGGGGTGACGCATCACCCCAGGACATTTTCATAGGCTGGTTTGAGCAATACTATATGCTCTTCTGTCCTTGTCTTAAAATAAGGGTCATATTTGGTTAGTGACAATGGGGTTACAGCTATGTTTCTTAATTTAGAATATCTTGTTACTTGATGGTGTCATTCCTCTGCAGGTTGCAGGGGTTGAAGGAAATTAAGGAGAAAGAGGCTCATTTGCACAGGGCAATTATGGTGCTCTAAGGTGGACTGTGAATTCACAGTGCACCATCAGTTCTATTTCTTACTCTCAAGATGGAGGATCTGATGTGTATTTATAACAGAAGTCCTTAAAGCACTCTGAATGTTTTAAGTATCTCTGGGATTCCTATCACATCAGCAGTTTGCACAAATATTCTGGTGAGATGACTAAATGTCTTTCAGTTAGAATATGCTGTCACTTGCAAATAAGGACCTCACTCACATTTTTTAACTGACATCACTCTAATGAATGCAAATATGATGTCTGGAAGCACGTGATGGGAAGTAAACATACTTAAGAAGCATTGGGTACATCTGAGTTTCCCTCTTAAAAGACCATGTGAAACACTCCAAAGCTGCCTTGTGGCACTACCACACGTAGAAATGTGGATAACAATCATCCTAGACTGTCCTGCAGTGTCTATGTATTGTTTTCTGTGGGGCAAACTTGGATTTTCTGAGAAATGTATGGCTGCTGATTAAGAATAGTGAAATAACCCACCATTTTGTAAAAGCAAATCTGTGTAATGCAGAATTAGAAACAGCAAACTTCTGTTGCACTCACAATTAATCCATCTTTTGTGATAAGCCAGTAGCATACCCAATAGCTGTTTGATAGCTGTCTACCTGTGATAACAGCTGACCTGCTGTTTTGTGTATTAGCTAACATTGCTAACTATAGAAACCCAATTTTGGTTGAATAGTGAGCCTCCTGAAGCATTTGAAGACTACAGAAATTCTCTCAGTATAATTAACAGATAAGACCTGTGCAATGCATCCTTGAGGCTGAATATTAACAATAGCACATAGGCTACACAATCGCCCTTTGGTGAGAGAAAGATGCAGTAAATTTTTCTTTCTCTTTTTGTAGAGACTCTCAAATTAATATCTCTGAGGATAACGTTTTATCATTTTTCACCCAGACGCAGGTTAAAGCCTCTGTCCGTAATCTGTTCCAGTGCTTGACTACTGTCATTGTGCAGATTGTTCCTAATATCAGTTTGGAATTTCCCTTGATGCAATTTGTGTCTACTGGCTTCTGTTGCACCTCCAAGAAGAGTTTGACTTGGTCTTCGCATCCTTACAAAAAGTGGGTGTAGGTAGCAATAACATCCTCATAATGTGTTCTTAAGGACTGAACAAATCCATTTCACACAGAGCTTGTGCATTGTGTCTCATCCTCTTAACCTTCTTGATAGCTGTCCATGGAACTCAAATCTGCCTGTCAAAATTTCTTGTACTGAGGAGCCAACCTAGATACAGTACTCTTGATGTGATCAGTAGTGTTCAATAGAGGGAAATACTCACATCCTTCAATCTATTGCTCATATTCATGCTAATATAGTATGCGATTGATCACCTTCACCAGAACAACCTCCTGATGACTCTTGTTTGAGTTCTTGTCCACCTGATTCTTTCCTGGAAAGCCCTTCCCTAACCAGTAAGTGACCAGACAACAAATACTGTTGTTCAAGTTTATTGCATCCCAAATGCAGGACTTGACACTTGCCTTGTTGATCACAAGGATTTTGGCCACTCATTTCTCCACCTGTCATTTTTTTACAATGGATAGCACACCCCTGACACTGACTCTGACTGTTCCCTTATGGTTCCAAAATGTCATAGCCAGGCCTTAATTGTTAAAAACAGAGGTAAAGATCATTTTCTAGGTGTTCTGTTAGTAAGCTCAATGGCTCACATTTTCCATATGCTTCCTTTTGCTTTCAAAATACTTTTAGAAATCCTTTTTTAACTTTCCATTTCACTCTAGTTTCAGCTTCATCTAAACATTTTTTTTTCTTAACTCCTTTCTAGCATGTATAGGTTCTTCCCAAGAAGCACACCCCTGCTTCCTCCTTCTGTTTATTTTGGTTTTTTGTTTGTTTTTAATACTTCAGCTCACTTCATCAGTTCTGCAGTACTGGTCTTCTACCATGGTTGCTTTATTCTACCATGACTTTCTGTACATCGAAATGGATGACTTGCGCTTTGAAGAGCTTTTGCTGAATATCAACCAGATCTTCCAAGCCTCTTTTTGCTTCAGAGAAGTTTCCAATGAGATGCTTTCAAGACTATCCCTGAGTAAGCTGAAATCTTCTTTCCTAAAGTCCATGTTTGTGATACTAATATTCATCGTGCTCACTTCTCTTAGACACTTAAACTCCCTTATCTTGGGATCTTTATTTACTGCTGTCAAATTTGCTGTTTACCTTACTAACCTTTTAAAGGAAGACTCAGTCCTTCCTTAATCATATATTGAATGTCCAACAGTCTTCCCCTGACAGCTTACAGATCACTATCTTTTGTCGAAAAATGAACCTTGATGCTCTCCAGACATCTGCATTGCTTGTGCTCTCCCCTGTTGTCCTTCTAGCATAGGTCAGGATGATAAAGCCCCCTGCGAGAGCCATGGGCTATAACAGCAAAGCTTCCTGCAGCAAAATGTACCACAATGTCACACACTCATGCTGCCATATCCCCTGACCCTTACCCACAAGCTCTCAGAGTCTTGTTAGCCACTCCAAAGAACAGGTCACTTCACTTAATCTGTTGCTTTTTATAGAGAATGACTCATCCTTCTCATCTTCCCGGACAGAACTTCCTAATGAAAAAGTGTGACAAAATCATACATCCCAGCAGATTGATGCAGGGACCTAACCACAGAACTCTTAAAGGGATGAACAACTTTTCACTCAAGTCACATGATCTAGACAAATATGATCCTTTATTTTATTTCTATATTGGTGAGCATAAGATGAACTTTTTATATTATGCAACAGTAAATATGCTGTTATTTTTGCTCAGCTTTGTGACATTTATAAAAGTTTCAACTCTTCAGAACATAGTTACTTGTTTGTGTGTGTGAAAGAGACTGAGAAAATTCACCAGTTCAATTTGAAGCTGTCTTAGAATACATGTAAGACAGTACAAAAATATTAGTGCCATGGTTTAACCCCAGCTGGCAACCAAGTGCCAAGCAGATACTCACACACTTTCCTTTCCCTTCCCTCCCAGTCCCTGGGAGAAGAATTGGGAAAAAAAAAGAAAAAACTCTTGGATTGAGGTAAGAACAGTTTAATAATAGGGAAAAAATAACAATGAGAATATTAACAGCAACAAAAGATCAATAAAGACAACAACAGCAACAACAATATTAATAAGAATAATATTGGTAATAGGGTCAGAGTGAGATAAAAAACAGGAAAGACAAGGGATGAACTGTACAGTTTCTCACCATCCACTGACCAATTCCAAGCCTGTCCTCAAGCTGCAATTGGCTTCCCTTTCAGGGTAATTTCTCCAGTTTATAAACAGAACATGATGTTCTGTGATATGGAATATCCCTTTGTGCAATTCAGATCGGCTCTTCTGGCCATGCTCCCTTCCAGCTTTTTGTACAGCTCCTCACTACAGAGCATGGGGCACTGAAAAGTCTTTGAGTTAGAGTCAGCAGCCCTAAAGAGTAACTGTCTTGGTTTAGAAAGACAGGTATCTGCCAGGGAAACTGGGGTTCCCCTTAAAATAGAGGATGTAAACCCCTCACCCCTCGCCAAGTTCTAATTTTACAATTAACGGCTCTCAGGCAAAGATTTGGGAGTAGGAATAACAGCTTTTTACTAAGAATATAAGAATACAAATGTGGTAGAAAAGAAAAAAGAAAACAAAACCACCCCACCAAACCAGCAAACAAACAAACAACAATTTTGAAAAGCCCTGACAGGGTCAAAGCTACAACCTTGTTAGTCAGGGTGTCGAAAGCAGTCCAAAAGTGAGTCCTCCTGGAATGGCAGGTACAGCTCCGCTGAGGCAGAAAATGATCCAGTAGCAGAAAAGAAAGGGGTCCTGAGGTGGTGAGAAGGGTCCAGCCTTCCTCCCGTAATCGGATGAAGCAAGACACTGTGCTGGTTTAAAGTTCCAGCTTTATCCAGGTGAGAATGGCTGGCTCCTCCCACGGGGTGGAGCATCACACAATAGGTACGCTAGGATGTAGGTATGTGTTGGGAAGGGGACACGGCTAGAGAAGACTGTTAATGGCCCATTAAAGATAAGAACAATGCTCTACCTGATACTGACCGTTGGCCCATTATCAAAAGGCACCCGCCCCCAACTGTTTTTCAGCAGATGAAATTGAATAGACTCTATAACCCAGGACAATATACACCAATGTGTTATCAACATTAGTCTCATACTGAATCCAAAACATAGCACTGTACCAGCTTTTGAGGAATTAACTATCCCAGAGCAATTAGGTAGTCATGTTAAAGAAGAATATGACTGTCTTTAGAAAAAATATTAAGTGCAATTTTTTCTCTACATTTGATTCCACACAGAACACTCATTTTTCTGTCAAAAATATGGCTAATTCTTGTCTTCTGCACTAGCAAAGCCAGAGTACAGGTGGTAAAAAAAGTCAGGGATACACTTAGAGACCTGGCATCTAAGACTTCACTGTTGATATTTGAAGCCTCGAGGAGACAATATCTCCTGTATACCAGTTTTTTTTGTCCTTGCCAGCCATGTACTCTAAACTTTAATTTTTGACTATGAAAGAGAACTGCAGAATGTTTCTTACTCCAATAGTCCTACTATTAATGGTTAACTGTAATATTATATTCTCTTTCTACAGAAGTAGAGAGGACAACAGTTGCTCTTAATCTGTTACAGAACTAGAGAAGTATCTCCTCCAGAAATTGGGTTTTTCTCATTTCTCATTCTTTTTTTAATGAATATGTAAAAGGCATATTTCCTGTACCACTTCAGAGAGGGTCCGTGTGATTTGAATAAGAGCAAAGTACAGCACAGTGTTTAGAAATGCTTGCATAAGGCAAATGATTAACAAACTCTAGCACAGGAAAAAAAAAGAATTAAGGTTGTAATAATTCATTGCAGTTCACTGAGAACATTTTTAGTGGTTAAGTACATTTCTGTTTCAAGATTAATTAAATTATGATTACACTAATCTATTCCATTCAGGCCTTTTCTGTGAGTCCATGGCCATTTAAGGGAAAATTAATATGTTTGCGTAAAAGTAACACATTAGGAGTGTAAAAGTTTATGTGCAAGTTTTTTCTTTCTCATGCAGCAAAGAATAGATAACTGTTGATAAAATTTTGACAAGAGTTAATGAAATTTGTATGAGTTTCTAATTTGAAGTATATTAATGTGTCACAGTGGAAGTGCTCTTTAAATATTAAAATTCTGAAAATGTATTCAAAAGCGTATGGTACATCTAAAAATAATTTTATCATCCAAAGTTAACGAGGAACTTGTGTGCTATGGCACTCTAATTGTAATGTGTACTGTACTTTTCAGCCCTACAAGAGACTCAGGCCCAACCAGCTATCATAGGAGAAAACTCCCACTAAAAACCACCTGCAAAACATGGTTCTGAAGGGAAAGCCACAGGGAACAGCAGCAGGGAGCCTTAAGCAGAATTGTGGTAATACTGAACCACAATTGTGGTGGATTCCTGAGAGCTTGCAGAACTTGTGTCTCTTCCTGTTTTGATATAACAAAATCAGTTATTCTCCTGTCAGCCAAAAGAGAAAACTTCCAAGTGCATTGGACAACAGGGGGATGGTCTTTTAATTGATTAATGGGAAATACTGAATCACTTGTGGGCAAATACTAAAAGTTACAATTTACAGAGAATAAGAAAAAAAATTAAAACTTCAATAAGAATGTATCAGAAGACAGATTATTTTTTTCCATCCTCAGAGATTTGGCAGTTCTTATTCACATCTATTTCAAACTGCTTGGTGCTTCTGCATTGTGCTATAAAGAACATGCCTCACCAGACAGGATTTGCAAATTGAGTCAACTTTATACGTGATTAAGATCAGTTTGCACATAGCTCAGTGAGCTTATTTATACACATAAGGCCACTGTTGAAGAGATTTTTACAGAGGCAAACAGAAGAGGACAAAGGTGCAAATTCAATTTGTGAGCTGTGAAGATGTGAGCATGTTTAGGAATAATCCATTCTTATGATTTTTATTGGGAAAAAAGTGTAGGACTCATATTCTTTCCCACAGTGTTTTGGGAAGTTTGGTTCTATCTAAGCAGGAAATATATTCTAGGCATACAGCCAAGACAGAGAATGGCAGAAGAGACAACCAAGGGGAAAATGAAGAGAGACTGTCAGAGTGCAGAGTCCAAGAGATGGGAATTTAATTAGGTAGCAAGCCATTATGTAAACATTTAGATGGAATTGGTGAATATTCAGAATTTAGTTTCTCATCAAAAAGTGAATAGGAAGCGACAGTTAGACTACCAACAGCTGCTGAACGGGCAGCTAGAGGTACGGAAAAAGCATCTAGATAGAGAAGATAAGCATTAAATTAGAAGTTAAAAAACAATAACTGGTATGGGAACTATAATTGGTTTCTTAATATTTTTTTACTGCCTTTTGGCTGGGATCTGTTTTCCTTGGTGGAAAAAGATAGTGAAATGAGCATTCTCCAAAATGTTCTTTATTAAAGAAAAAAATTACACTATGTGTGGAAGAGACATTACAAAACTTGTGATCAGACGCAGAAAAGAATAAGTTCATTCCAATTTAGCAACCGTGATAATCACACAGTTGAAGTAAAGTAGGTTATTAACAGCTTTTGCTGGCAACTGTTAATACAAATTTAACACTTTTAAGGACATTTG
The DNA here is from genome assembly GCA_008694505.1 of Cyanoderma ruficeps. NCBI lineage: Eukaryota > Metazoa > Chordata > Aves > Passeriformes > Timaliidae > Cyanoderma > Cyanoderma ruficeps. The sequence goes on from VZDJ01000623.1 coordinate 12,641,256, forward strand.
GCTTTTAAGCACTTGGGGCATGGAATCATTGGAGCTTCCCACACATGCCAACATACAGGTTTTTTTACAGTAGTAAACACTTCTATCAAATGCATCTATGTCTGTGAGAAATTCTTCACCTAAAACCTGTTAAACCTCAAATTTTCTATACCTCATATATTCTATGAATTAAAAATAGTAAAAACACTGATGTTCATTAAAAGTGAATGTGCAGTGTCAGTCATGGAAGAATTATTTGGTCTTGCAGCACATTGATTTATTTATGGGGAAGAATGAGAAAAATCTCCTTGCCTTATCTCAGTTTTTTTTTTTCTCAGTGACCTCACTTCTCATAATTTTCTAGAAAGACAATGCACGATTTCCCTCCCATTTATATTTCTCCTGTCTGATATTATAGTTTTTTAAATATATCTTGTCATGTTATTTATCTTGGTACTCAGATGTAGGATGTCTACTCATTCTGGGATTCTTGTAAATAAATCACTGTTTCAAGAGTGCATGACTGCATGCTGCCAGGCCAGTTTTAATTGAAGCACCTAACACTTATCAATTATAGAATGTCTCACTAACATTGCTATGCAAGACAAAGCTGAGTAAATTGATCTCCAGAATTAAAGGAGTATATTATTGTTCCTCTACAGATGGTCTTCTATAAATCTTGAGGGATAGAAAATCTATTAGAACAATCAAGATTTGAACAGACAAAAAATGTCTAAGATTTAAAATATGGCAATTTTTATATGACTAATGTTGTTTCAGTTTGCTAGTCTTCCTCACAAACTATGAAGAAACTTAAAAATATAAAAATCCTCAGAGTAAATGTCCCTAAATAACAATAAGCCTACACCCTCTATTGATGTGTGATTATTTCTCCCCAGGTGCAGAGCTGGCCATATTGCTTTGCTGAAGTTCTCAAAATTACTCTGTCCAATTCTCCAGCTGGTCCAGATTCCTTTGAATGGTAGCAAGAACTTCAAAAGAATCATCCATAATCTCTATCCTCCATCTGGTATCATCTGTAAACTCGATGAGGATGCAGTCTGTCCAACCATCCAGCTCATAACTGGGGATGTAGAACAGTTTTGGCCCTGATATCAACCCCTGGGTGCACCATGAGTGACTGGTCTCCAGCTGCCCGTTGTGTTGATCATAATCCCTCGAGTCTGACTGTTCAGCCAGTTTTTGATCCACCTCACTGTCAATTTATGCTGCCCAAATATTTTTCATATTTTTTTTCAACTTGTAGTAAGAACAAGGGGAACTGAAAAAATGAAGAATTCAAACATCCTTATATATGTAACATATGACACTGAAAATTTTTAAATTTTATTCCACTGCCCCATATACTTGTTGTTTCCCACTTCACCCCTTCCCTTGTAATATCTGTAGGACAATGATGATTTCAACCATGCTGTCCTCTTTACATTGAATTTTGCAACCAGTTTTGCTCAGGTTGTAGAGGGAATATGTATTTCTGTTTTACAGCTTCTTTGGTTCTTTGGTCTATAATTATTCAATAAGGGGGTTCTTTTCTACTTTAGATCAAGATATATAAAGACTGTTTGTGGTATACATTGTGAATTACACATGTCAAAACATGTATCATGAGGAAGAGCTGTAATTTAAATTATCCTAGTTTTGAGACTATAATTTAGCAATATCTGGCAGAAAGTCATGAGGCATTTAGCATCTTAAATAAATAATGCAGCATTCTTCCTTTGAAACACACTGATCTCTGTAAACAAATATTCTATTACCAGGAAAACAAGTACATACCTGCTCCGTTCCTTAGATAATCAGATATCTTTCTATCAGAAAGAAAATTATCTGAATAACCACAAAAATCCTATTGTGGATCCTTTCGTAGTTAACACTTGTCATCCCACCGTAAATATTATTTTTTTCTTTCCTCTTCTCCTTATTCCTTGGCAAGTATTCACTTCCTACTCACTACACTGACATAAAGACATGAAGGAATTTTCACATTAGCAAAACTCCTTAGTGGTTGTTCTTCATGTGCTTATGAGTAAAACATAAAATAAAAAACCAGCCAGATGGAATCCTTTGATTCTGTTAATTTCATTTCTGTTCAATTAAGAAAGTTTACCTGCTGCAATGACAAAGAAAATAATTTCTATCTGCCATCTACAAAAAAAAAAAAAAAGGTGAATCGTGAATTGTCATTATGCTTGCAGTTTTGGATAGATTTTAAACACTTATGTTAGCCTATCTTAGGATAATTTTCTGGGAGAATGTTAAAAGCCCTATTTCAATCATTGGGATCTCTTGTGATACTCCAGCACTGGGAAATGTCACAGAACAAGTGCACAGGACTGAAAGCATAGGAAGGTACTGTATAAGCTTTATGCAGGAATCAATAATGGCAAACATCAGGAATGTATGTGCTGCAGCTACTACAGTACATTAATTGCTTCTAACAATTGGATAAGGAATGAAAACAAAAGGGATACAGAGTAGGAATAGATTTAAACCCTCGGGTCTAAACAACTAAGGACCAAAAAAAGATCTTCAGTTGTGCAGGTGCTGAAGTTTAATGAGATAGGGGCACCTACAACAGGAACAAATAACAACAAGGATTCTGGCAGAAGAAGATTCACTTTTTACTCTACATTTTGGACAAAAATTAAAGAATTATGCATAGAGGAGAACCTGTACCAGGAATTGCAAAAACTTCTGAAGATCAGCTGATAAAATATCAGTGGATGTCAGAAGACAGAAAGTCTGAAGACAGCTTTTAGGAAAGCTATGGTGTTCAAACTTATGTCTAACTAGAAGGGATATGTACAGCAAAAATGATCAATTAAATTGGCATTTATAATCATTGGGTAATACTGGGGTGTAAAATTAATATTGAAGGAACCAAGAAAAGTAGAGTATTTTAAATCATTAGAAAAGGAAAATGGTAGAAATAGTGGGATTATTTTCTTTATTTTCCTTTTACACATGGTTCTATTAAATTTTAAATTGTTGTTGTCATACTAAAAAGAAAGCACAGAAATCTAGGAAGACAAAGATTTTGAAACATTTCTATAAACATGTTTTGTGAATGACATTTCTTTCTCTTCAAAGATGCAGAGCAGATAAAGCTTTTTGGACAATAAGACACTTATAGGATGACAAAGAATCAAATACTTTCAGCAAAATATTTTTCTTGGACTTGGTTTTGAATAGGAATATTAGTGCCTTATATTTACTTATTTATTTGTCATTTTACTGAGATACTCCAAATATGCCTCTGCCTTTACAATAATTGCAAATTATAATTGCAATAAAATTTCAGCATGATTCAATTTTGCATGTGTGTGTATAAATTGGCCTTTCCTTTCAAGTTTTATTCCCAAGACAGAGATAATAAATGGAGCATTTACTTTCATAATTTGAGGCAATACTACAAAAGGAATGAGGTGTTGGTTAATCTATAATGTTTGGTATAAAATTAATCATGTCCAATATAAGATAAGAACCTCACTACTTATGTTGAGTTTTTATGAAGAAAACCAAGAGAAGCGTAACAACAAGATCAGAAACCATCAATTATTTCTTTGGTAAATGCTGTGTTGAAGAAAATGTTATTTTAATGTTAAGACATCTATTATTAAGGACAAATTTAAGTGAAAACTGACCTATGAGAATTGACTGCAGTCTTGCTGAAATCACATATAGCTAAAAATCTGCCAGTGTTTTAACCCTCTATATAGGACACACTGTCTAGATGAATGAGCTCCATGGATTGAAACTTGGCTTTTTACTCCACCAGGTTTGTGGTAATTCTGTGGAAATAACCACAATTTTCACTGAGGTTCTTGTATCAGTTCCATCAGAAACAATAGCTATTTTCTATTGTTTCAAGTTGTTCATGATGGAGATATTAAAAAGATGTGAAATTCTACTCTTAATTTGACCCTCTTTCCAATGAGGTCAATCAAGATTGTGTCTGAGTCACTTAAAGAAATTAGTCCTTATGGAGTGCTTTGGAAAATCATATTTCTCCATCATTCATGTAGTTAACTATGCCCTAAGGTATAATGAAGTCGCATAGGGGTCAAGATAATCTAAATTCTGATAAAGCTGAAGTAGCATTTTGTTTGTTTTCTAAATATATGTGAAGACAGTTTACCATATGAAAGAGAGGGGGAAAGCTGGAGAGGACTGGTGAAGAGGAAATAATATTGGTATACAGACAGACTGAAAAGAGAAGCCATAAGTTTCTTTCCAATTTGTTTAACTCTGACAAAGAGTCTTGAAAGAAATTAGAATCTGTTGAGTCTGACTCTTTGACACACTCTCATGTGGTACCTCCACTCTTCTTCCCTAAAAGATGCATAAAGGTGGGTTCACCAGAAGGTCAGTCAGGAAACTCAATATAGCATTCTACTTCTATAAAGAAATATGTCTGACAAATAGTTTAGAGTGGTTATCACTTAGTTTATGAATTTGATGTGGAAGGTTGTGACTTTACTTGTAATAGATGCATTTTTTTATGGTGTAAGCAATATTTTACACATAGTCTGTGTACTTGATTTATTGCCCTCTTGTTTCTTACATTGAATTTCAAGTTGCATGGAGTATAGAATCATAGTATCATTTAGGTTGGAAAAGGCCTTTAAGATCATTGAGTCCAACTGTTAACCCATCACTTCCAAGTCTACCACTAAACCTAAGGGCCACATCTACATGTCTTTTGAATACCTCTAGGGATACTGACTCAAACATTTACTTCCCTGAACAGCCTCATTTTTCCTCATATCTAATCTAAACCTCCTTTGTTGCAACTTGAAATAATTTTCGTTTGTCCTATTCCTTGTTACTTGGCAGAAGAGTCTGCCCCCACCTCACTACAATCTCCTTTTGGGCTGCTGTAATGATCAATAAGGGCCCCTTGAGACTCTTTTCCTCCAGGTTAAACAATCCCAGCTCCTTCAGCTGTTCCTTATAAGACTTGGGATTAAGACCCTTCACCAGCTCTGTTGCCCTTTGGATTCACTTCAGCACCCCAATGTTATTCTTGCAGTGAGGGATCCAGAATTGAACACAGGACTTCAGGCGTGGCCTCACCAGTTCTGAGTACAGAAGGACAATCTCTGCCCTGGTCCTGCTGGCCTCACTACTGCTGATACAGACCAGGATGCCAGTGGCACTTTTGGCCACTCTTTGGGCACACACTGGCTCGTGTTCACTCAGCTGTCAACCACTACCTCTGGGTCTTTTCTCACTGGGCAGCTTTCCAGCCACTCTGCCCTAAGCCTATGGATCCACTCCATGGATTTGTTGTGACCAGGCTTGGCCTCACTGAACTTTCTGTTTGTCCTTGGCTAACTGATCCAGTCTGTCCAGATCTTTTTGCAAAGCCTCCCTCCCCTCCTGCAAAAGAACATCCCTGCCCAACTTGGCATCATCTGCTGACTGACTAAAAGATCCCCTCTTTTGGATCATCAGTAAAAGGTTTAACCAGTACAGGCCCCAATACCATGCACTGGGGAATGCCACTCTGTAACATTACTGTTCTGATGGGGAAAGCAAAAATATGCTGCTGAAAATCTGGCAAGGAATTGCTAGATTTTTGAGTCAAATTAGTAAGGATATGAACAATCTGAAAGACAGCATAGCAACATCGCACTTCTCCAGAAGGCAGTTGATTAGACTGGTCATGAAGTTCTGTGAGTGTGACAACATTAAGATTTTTGTCAGACTAATATGCAAGCAGATAAAAACAAAGAAAAAAACAAAAACTCTACAACCAACCAAAGCATAAATAAATGGCTTTCTCCTCACATCTACAGCATTCTATGTTTTATTTCTCCTTATTTGGTATATAGAGTTCCCCCCCCTTCAAAGCATATCTATCAGAAAACAAAATTTTAGTGAGATGAGTTGAGAGCAAAGAATATTTTACATTCTGCTCTTGCAACCCAAGTTTTCTGGACCAGCTGGCCTAAGGGCTAGCTATGCCTCTTGGGTTTGGCTATAAAAAGAGTATCAAAGTATTCTCTACAAGTCAAATAATGACTGTACTCCATCACAAGAATTACTCTTCTTTTTGTCTGAGAGAAACCTCTGAGTTAATGCACATAACATCAACAAGAGACCTGATATAAGGTTTTGTGATTTGCAGGTATAAAATATTTCCAAGACATTCTGCAGAGAAAAAAGTGAAATGTGGGAAACAAACCAAATCCTCAGCCTTGAGAGGACAAAAGTGGAGATCTCTGAATGCCATTTGAATGTGCTTCCAGATTTGAACATACCTGCTCTCAGGAACAACTGAAGTTGAGATTTTCTACACTAAAAGTTGGGTTGCCTGAAGAAAAAAATGTAGTGAGTGTACAGATTCTCTGCTTACTTATCTGAAATTGTTCCCTTTACCACAGTGGAGCTGTTCAATCATATAGTTCAAATGGAATCAAGATCACACTGCAGGCAATAAGAGGAAATCCTCCTTTTCTTTTGCAATAAAGACATCTGGCAAGAAGTAGAGATCTTGAACTGATTTCCTTCTCTCCTGAACAGAAGCCTCAAATTATGCCAAAGGAAGTTTGCATACAGTAAGACAGTGAAAATTAGAGTCAGGATGTCATACTTGACCTAAAATAATAGTTTAAAATGGATTTTTTTGTATTTAGAAATTATCCCCTGTATCTTACTATCAATTACTATCAGATATTTAGTTTGCTTTCCAACAATTCTAGATAATGGGAAATCTAAAAAGTCCTCTTATCATATTTAGAGGAATAGAAATTGAGTGAGGTTGGAAAATTATTTCATTTATTTAATTTGAAATTACAAGCTTAAACCTTATATTAAAAATATAAAGAACTACATAAAATACCCTATGATGTTGGTATATTGCTAAGATTGACCATATTTGAGCTGGTTTACTGTTCTTTGGGAAGCAAGGGAAGAAGCATATAGCACATAGCATTTTAAGCAAGACATATTGCAAGTACACTGGGACATGAGAAAAAAGTGCCTGAACAAAATGAGCAGATGAAATTGTTTTATTATTGAGGGCTGTGTTTTACCAAAACTATATATACATGTATGCCTTTTCCAAAAACTATATCTGAGTAAGAATCAATACAAGAATAAATCCAATTTTTTTATCTTTCTTTATCCTATTTCACAGTTTTGGTTTACACCTCCTGTATAACCAAACTTCGTTTTTAAAACCTGGCAGAATTTTGTGCTTTCAGTTCAATGTTGACTCTTTAAGCATCAGAATCTGTTCTACCTCCTTCTTTTTATTTCCTTTCCTGGACGCCGACCAGTGAGTGTTCAATGCCTTTTCATGCCAGTGTTTTTCGCTCTGGATTGTTATTTCTCTTTAGTCTAATGACAACTTGGTCAGTTCCAGACCTTCAAGTTGCAGGAAGATGAGACAAATATATCCCATGTGACCCAACACAGAGGTAGCATGCGTTTATGGTGAGTTTAACACATGGGTTTGTGTTTTAATCTCACTAGTTAGAATTACTGTTTCTTTTCCTTCTTTTCCTTCTTTTTCTTATTTTTCTTTTTCTTTCCTTTTAAAATTTTTAGTGTTGTTGTTTGGTTGGTTGGTTGGTTGGTTTTGATTGGAAACAAAGCAATCAAGACTGAATTTAGGGCAGAATCACAAAAGCACAAAATATTATTTCTGAGAAATGAAAATGAATTTATTTGGCTTGATTGAACACTTCATCAACTGTTTATTTTGGGTTTGGGTCACTACAGTCACAAATATTCTAGACAATTGGTACCAGAGGAGACTTAGGGCTTTTGCCTCTCAACTCTTAGGACTTCCTACACTTGACTTATTGTGCTCAGAAAATTGCATTTAGTCTGGCTCAGAATGAAAAGAAATAAATTTTAAAAACCAGACAAAAAAATACATTTAACAGAATAATAGAAAAAGTTTCAAAATCAGACTAGTAAACTGGACTAGTACTGCCTGCAAAATGAGATGTTTAGATTTATTTCAGATGCATTACATCTTTAACTCTGCTAATAATTTCAGGTTCAGATACTATTTTCCACTGACTATATACAATTCAAGATAACAGGACAGAAATTAAACCAGGGAAGACGTATATCAAGGAACAGATCCACCTATCCCAAATAAGATTAATTCAAGAAAAATGGATAGCTTCTTGAAGGAATATAATATTGAAATAGAGTTAGGATGAGCTCATTAATCTAAGATTAGGCTTTCCCAAAAGTAGTTCCTTTGAGACTCTCAGGAAATCAAACTTATTTCCAGCTTCAAGTGAGAAAGATTTTGAGTATTTATTTGTGCAAATTTTATTTTTTTCAGCTGCACCGTTCAGTACTCTGCTTACAGACCTTAAATGTTACTTAGGGTTTGAGCTAATGCAAGCAATTAATTCACAGCTAGCAATGTATTTGATGAATTTTACTCTCTTCAGTGCATGAATTTTCAATGAGCAGGCAATGATTTTTCTCTAATTTATTCAGTATTTGAAATTATTACCCAAAAATATATACTTTGATAATTCTGGGATGGTATATTGCTTGGAAGGAGATAATTTGAAAAGATGTATATTTACCACGTGGTCTAGAAAAAAACTTTGTTGTATTCTTTCTGAACAATTGATCACAAAAATTAAATAAATTTGAAATCATATGATAATAAAATCTCTCTTTATATAGACTGAGTTATTTTACCTGATTGAAGATTTTTTTTTTTAAACACATTTTCATTTGAACATCAAGTAACTGACTACTTTTAACTATGAAAGGTATTTCTGCTGACTTTTTCACATATAGAAACATGAAACAGTTTCTCCTGTAACGGGATATCTGTTTTGTCAGTACCTGTTCCAGTTCCCTCATTGTCCAAAGTTTTCCCTCTGTGTTTGCAACACAGACCTGCCTCTGTTGAGAAAAAACAGGTCAGAATTATTCTTGTGTCTCAACAGAGAAAGGATCCCAGACCAGATGTCTCCTCCTGAGATCTCTAATATAGTGTTCAATATACACATGAAAAAGTGAGTTCTTTGCAAAATACAGTGGCCATCCTTTTTCTTTTACCAAAAGCTTAGAGGTGTGACAGAAATCTAAATCTCTGTTGGTGAACACATCTTTCACAGCTTGCAGGAGCTACTGAAGACAGAAAAAAAAATAAAGCAACAATGATACTTTCATCTATGTTTCAGAAGGAGTAATTCTTGCTGACTTTTTGCTTTTTTAAAAAAATAAATTATAAATCAGACCCATCTTTTTAATAAAAGATTCTATATTTTAATATTTTTGAGATCTTTTCTTCTGCAACATTACTGACATAGCCAAGTACACCTTTTGCTCAGTGCTCCTTTCTGCAACCTTGACTAGAATTGTTTTTAATGAGGAGCAATTAAAACTCGTGATTTTATAAAAAATAATTAAAAATTACATATTGTGAAACTAAGCCTTAAAGCATCTAAGGCATCCATTGAGTCTTCCTCCTGATCTAGAGGTGTTGAGTCTATTCCTGTAAAAATAGATTAAACACATTTTTTTGATTGCATTATAATATTAAAAATTCAAATATTAAATTGCCTTTTAATATATATGTTGATACACAATATGTATTAACTTGAAAAAGTAAAGAAAATTATTCTACAATTTCACCCATATATATTCATCTTTCCTTCCTTAGATATGTACTCCAGTGGAAAAAAGCAGGGAGATGTTTCTGTTGTCATCTGACAGTGTGAAGAAAATGCTGATCTACAAAATCCTCATGCTGTTTTTCATAAAGGCTACATAATTTTTCTTGCTTTTTTCCCATGGGAAATTGTGGAATTCAACTACTCTGTACAATCTTCAATACTTTTCTGCTTCCCTCTCAGCACAGCTCTTTGGTAAAATCAACATGGCAAATAATCCCTCACTGTATGACAGCCCTTTAAATGCTGCAGATTAATGTTCAACATCTTCAACCATTGCTCTGGGTAAGTAAAATTTTACTCACTTTTTCTGTACTCAAACTCTTGCAAAGCCTTTCCTGACTTGCCTCGCTGCTACAGATGCAACAGTTACAATGAGTTAAATTGAACAAGACACTGTTTTGAACAAAAGAGGAGTAAAAGATTCAGACCGTCCTTTTCTGATGATGGAAGTATATCTTTATGAAAGAGCTGAATGGGATTTTTGCAAAATTCCATTATTCATTTCAGTGCAATAATACAATCACTGTACAGTATGAAGCCAGCAATCAATAGTTTAGCATACAGCTTTGATGAACTGTTTCTTCCTGCTTCCAATTTATACCTTAAAGAGGAGCTTTGCCTGTGGAGTCCACTGCGTTCAACTAAGACACCAATTAGCTACTGTGACAAGGTTCTGCATTATCAAAAATCAAAGCTTCCCATAGAGAATAATCTTCTTATTGTAGAAAGCTGGTCAGGGAGGAAGTCAATGAAAGACCAAGGATATATACACTCAATCTCAATGTAGCTTATACACATTACATAAGGATAGGAAGAACATAGCCTCTGGACAGGACAGCAGTATCTTTTGAAGCAAGCTACTGGGAAAAAAAGCACTTAAAATGTTTAAATGATTAATGCTAAACACTGCACACTGTGATCTCTTTCAAAAAAGAGATTTTTACATCTCAAGATTTTGGTTGAGAAAGTAGTCTGAGTTATTAGAAAAATTATAAGGACTGTTGCATTTATTGCTTTACTTATGTTTTGATTAAAAATTCTGTTATTATAGTATTTTAAATGTAGTCACTCCAGATTTTTAAATACAATTATGCTTAAGAAAAAAAAATAATTGCAGAAATTGCAGTTCTTGGGTGGAGGGTTGACCTTGTTTGGCTGTCAGAAGCCTGCCTAGCTGCCCTCTTCCTCCCCCTCCTCAAAAGGACAGGGGAAGAAAATAAGGTTGAAAACATGATGGCTTAAGAGGAAAACAGAGATTGCTCACTATTTACCATCATGGGCAAAACAGATCAACTTGACAAAAATCAATTTAAGGTATTTTCAATTAAAATAGACTCAGATAGTGAGAAACAAAAAAACTAAAACATCTCCCTACCTTTCCCCCAGGTCATTTTCACTCAGACTCATTCCTTTATTTCCAACTTCTCTATTTTCCTACCTCCAATAAATGCAGAGGGGTGGGGACATGCAGGGTTGAGCTCAGTCCATACCATTTGTCTCTGCTTCTCATTTCTCCTCCCAGTTTTCCCCTGCGCCAATGTGGGTCCTTTCTAAGGGCTACTGTCCTTCAGGATAAACCTGCTTCAGTCTCATCTCTCCATGTGATCTAAGAAATATCCACCTACTCCCTACTCCCATCATCCCAGTTCACAAGAATGATGTCTTCCCCCTCCTTCTTCACGGACCTTGGTGCCTAAAACTCTTTTCCTCCTCACTTTTCACTGCCCTCTGTTATTTTTGTCCTTTCTTAATGTTTTCCCAGACACGCCATCAGCTTGGCTGGTAGATGCCATGTCCTGTGGAGGCTGTGATGCAGAGCTATCTGGATCAGGTCATGTCCAGCATGGAGCAGTCCTTGGCCTCTGCTCAGAGAGGACACCCATGTGGCTCCTTCCATGGCCAGCACCTGGGCATACACAGCCAATGTCGTGCACACAGCCACTAATGCTGCCTACTACACCTGCACTTGTTCAAAGATGAATATTGTAAATCTGATGCTCTGGTAAAGAAAGATTGATATGAATCCCAAAGGCATTACAAAGCACTCAAAGCAAGCTTTTATGACCAGCCCTCTGCCTACTTCTTCCCATGCTATATTGAGAAGATCTGGCACGAATTATCAGCATATGGAAAATCAGAGCTGTGTTCATGAGTTGCTACTTTTAAATTGTAAGAAACTGTTGCAGCTCCCAACCGGGTGTCCCTGAGAGCAGCCTGTGCCTTCTGGGCCGGTGGGCTCTGCTAATAAAGGGCTGACAATAAAGGCAAGGAGACAGGATCCCGTTTGGAAATCTGAGTGATGTTTATTGCAGTGCATGAATAGAGGACAGCCTCGAATGAAGACCAGGGATGAGAACTGGGGGAGAACTGAAAGCACAGGGTTCAATACAGGGAAGAAGGGGCGGAGCTGAGAGACAGGGTCCAATAGGGACAGGGTACAGTGGTGCATAGGAGAGGCCAGGAACTGAGAGAACCAATGGGATAATGGGGGTGGAACACTGCAGTAAAACTGCAAGCCAATGGAAATCCAGGAAGGGAAGAACATTCTGGGGAATATACAAATAAGGTGAATGGGGGCTGAACTGGGTGAGGTAAACTTAATAAACCAATGGAATAACAGAACTCACAAGAAATTAACATGTGGCTGCAAAGGTCCATGGGAGAGAGGCACTTCTTGCCCTTACCTAAAGGGTTTTGCTCCTTGCCTGGTGCAGCCTTGCTGGCAGGCCCCTGGGCCTCCACAGAAACCTTTCTCCATTCCCCCATTTGGCAGACTTCCTCAGTTTTGCGGTATTTATCTTCTGATGCAGAAAAAAAGATAATTAACAGGAGCAGAATATGACAATCTAAATGACTGTGTGATCACATTAAAAAAAAATTAGAGCATTTCTAACACAGAGGGCTTAGGCTGAAGTTTGACCTGTGTCTCAGAGCTGTGACCAAATTAATGGGGATAAAATTAGTGGGGTTAGTTACTTCTGTACTCATAGACTGAAATCTGACCAGGTTAATATATAAACATTTTTGGTTTGGGTGCTTTCACTCTGCCTTTCATCCCTGTAAGTTTTGGAGTTGACTGAACATAACTGTTTCACATGCTAACTTTTGACTTCATATATTCCAAAACCAAAAATATTTGACAGATTACCCAAGAAATGGAATCTACTTACCATGAAAATTGAAATCAGTCTCTGGCAGATCGCATATCTAGTGATGAAATGAAGGAAAACTATTTGTTAGGAAACATGAGTGTGAAGATTTTGCATTGTTAACTCACACAACTGGAGAAGAAGGGCTGCTTTACTTGCTTAAGAATTTCCTATGTTTGGTATATCCCAGACTGGAAAGCATGCTTTGACAGTCGTGAGGTAATGCTTCTCAATAGAGTCTGGGCAATTAACAAAATCATTGTCTTTCCTTGATAGAAAATGAAGGTCAACTACTATCATTCTTCCAGTATGTCTGTTAATTGCCTGGGCAGTTTGCGGTAAATTTCCTTTTCCTGGTCCCTAGTTGTTTGAAGCATTAGACTATTTTCTGGAATATGTGGTGCTGGCTTATATGGATCAACAGAAGACTTTATTTGAAGGGAGAAATACTTTCTATTACACTTGAAGCAGAAGCTTTACTTGTAGATTCCAACAGAATAAAATGTGTGATTTATTTCAGATAGTAGGTCAAGGACTCATACTTTACACATTCAAGACATAACACATGTTATGTTTTCATCATTTTTCCTTGGTCTCTCAGAGATTCTGATATTTTCATTAATTTTTTATTACTTAATGTTTGATCACTGTAAACTTAATGCACCCAAAAGCTTTTTATTCCGTGAAAACCCAAAATATTAGGGTCAAATATTCTGTTAATATGACAAAGAGAACAAGGTCACTGCTTTCTTTTTTTTATCTTCAGTCTACCAAAATATTACCAACCTATTTTTCCAATACCTTGACCTGCTTTACACTTGCCCAAGAAGGACTAAAATTACTGGGCAAAGTAATTTTATAGAGGCATGTATATTTATTGAAAATATGAAGACAAACTGGGGACCTTTTTTGTGTCGCTTTTATGTTAAAGCATAATATTTAAACAATTACTAGCACAGACATTATCAAATTATTTCTTAACTTTCATAAAAAATATTTTATATATTACCAAGTGAAGCCAATAAAAATCCCTTCTGTTGGTGCACTAGTCGATCAGTATACTCTGACAATTTACTTGTTCAACCTAAACAAAATTACATCACTTAAATCTACTTACAAGGTTTCTGCCAATATAACCATATCGGTTTCTAAATAGATTTTTTTTTAGATTGGTGCAACTCTTTAATATACACATGTACAGATATATGTGTGCAGTAAAAATTTATGAAAGAAATTATTAAGAAGTATGTGTTATTCTGAACTATAATTCAGGTATTTCTATATATTTCTTGTGAATTTCATCCCTGGCCCACACAAGGTGACAAAGTGGATATTTTTTCAGATTAGAATTATATTTATGATTCTTTAAAATTTCAAGGGAAGGATTTTACTCCAAAATAAATCACTGAGCTACTTTTAAACGCAGGCAATTGCATGGGGCACAAGGTGTTTTAGAGAATATATTAGAACTAAATTACATGTGAAATTGAGAGTGAAATGAATTCACAGATGTCTGAAAAACAGAAGGTTGCCCAACAATTCCCTAAGTTTACTAATCACCTTGCCTAAGACATATGTTCTTTCTTGGGAAAAAAACCAAAACAGCTATGCCTGCCAGTCTCAGCGCGTATCTAGGGTTGTGTTTGAAAACCTTTAATGAAGGTGAGAAGGAAAAAGTGAGGCACAGTCTCATGTTGCTTTCAGGATAGCTCTGAAGACTCTTCTTGTCCATGGATACAACAGAATAATTTGTATTTACACAGTGGGAAATCCATCCTGTCTTTCAAACAGGTAGGAGAGGAAACCTTGAAGCCTGTCACTCACTAGGGTTTGGCTTGATTAACCGCCGATTGCCACTGTAGCATTCATTATATTATGCTATTTGGATTAAAACTATTTACAAATTTAAATTTTTACTCCAAAGAGAAAATGATAAAAAAATTCAGAAATGAATGAGATCTTTCAGAAGTCAAAATACTATTAGTATATACTGAAACATTATTTAAGATGCTTGAGAAATACATATTTTTATAGCATGTTTTTTTTCTTGGATTGGTTAAATCAATCAAAATCATATCTCTGTATGGATGAAATGCTCCTTCTCTTGCCTGAAATTGTTTTGGATTACTCAAGCTTTAGGTGGTCTCTTTTTTTCTCATTTCCATGTACTTAAAACCAGGATGAACAGAAATAGTGGCAGAGACCTATAATATTCACTGCATGCTCTTTCCCAGCTGACTGCTTACTTTGAGACCATTCTGAGCACTGCTGGCTATGCCCTTTAAGCAAACTCTGAAAAAGCAGATAATGCCTACTCTTCCTGAAGAGCTACTTCCCTCTATGATCCTTTTATTCCAATAAAGATACATGGTAAATACAAAACAAGGGGAAAACAGAAAGATAAAGCTTTACTTTCCATCTCAGTACCTACAATTTCCCCTTGCTTATTTTTCAAAATACTTTTCTTGCTTTACCTGGAAATGATTATCCAGAAATAAAAGCTAAATAAAACACTAATAGGTCACAGAAACTGTCAGAAGCCAGTGTCTTCTCCTTCAAAACAGCTGCTGTCCAGTGTTTGTTGTTGAAGTCCAGAGTGCCCATGGTTTGCATGTTTGAATGCCCTGCTGGCTCTCCAGAGCAGAGCAGCAGGTGGAGCAGAAGGAGAGTGTAACTTACATAAAGGCACGAGCCAAACAAACCTGCTTGGTCTAATTTTAAGCTTACAAGAACTGAAAATCTTTCTTTTAAATATATAGGTTAAGTTTCTGGAAGCATGAAGGATCCATTCCATTTTAAGAACCGATAAAAAAGTTCACCATTTCAAAACGAGTTATTACTGGTTTTGTTGTAAATTTTGTGTTTATGAAATATAATAAATAAAACACTGCTTAGACTTGTCCTTTGAATAATAGACCTGGCCAGTTGTGTATCTGCAATGGGTTTCCATCCATTTGTAGCCTTAAAAACATTTACAGGGTTTATAGTATCTAATGATTTTTTGTAAGATAGTTACTTAAATGTTTTTGGCATTTTCAAGAAAACACGCGCAGAAAAATCACTGTATCTTATTACAAAAATCACACAAATGCTGAACAGTACTTGTTCTTTGATTATGTATGGCAATTTTTCCCACCATGTTTGTGCTAAAGAATTCAGTTGTGCAAACATTTTCAGTATTCCTTGTGAAATTTCCAAGTTTTGTACGACTTCTTAACTATAATGTATTTCCTCTATTTTCACAAAATGAAGAGTCTATAAAAAGTTAATTAGTATTATCCTTGAATAAAGTGTTACTTCTTTTTACTAACTAATCTGTTAATAATAAAAATTTTGCTGTCCATGAAAATCACTCTGCTTTGCTTTTTTTATATCACTCTTTTCTTATGAATGGTTACTATTGAAATAGAAGATAGGCAATACTGAGGATACTGGCTGATATAATTATCTATATAAATTTCATCTGTTTAAAATCTTTGGTTTATTCCAAGGAAAATGAATTTTTAGGGTTACGGAGCCACAAAAATATGCGTATATGCAAACACACCTGTGCTCACTTACCACTTGTTCTATTGACCCTAAAATCCATTTCAGTAAACCTTGGATATGCTTCTGCACAATATAATTTTTCATATTTTCACAGCAATGACCCAATGATTTTTCCTCCTCAAAACCTTCCACTTTTAGTTAAAAATTTGTGTTTAGGTGTGGATTGCTACTTATCAGAGTTATTTTGCTCTTCCCTCTGAAGGAGGAAAGAATCATACACACAAAGCACCCATACATGATCTTCCACCTGAGCAAAATTAGTGCTCACAAAGTCTGAAAATACTGGCACACTGGCATCTTCAAACTCTGATCTTACAGTCATGCTGCATAAGTTGGGGGTTTTAGCCTTTTATATTGATAACACCACCACTAAATTTCTGAGCTCCTTATGCAAGATTGCACAGTTATCATATAAACTTCTGTGTAAATTAACCAAAATAAACTATGAGTTATATACCCATCTCATCAATTCACAATACTTAGATTAAGCCCAGAGGAACCTCATATAGACATTACTGGAGGCATTGAAGAATTCACTCTTGTAGTTAAGGTTCAGAACAAGATACTGAGTAAGAGCAAAATAAAATGGTTTCAAATGGAGCTGAGGATAAGAGCAGGATATAATACCTCACTTTCAAAACATTTTCATACAAGTTACAATAACTAGCAAAGGAGTCTTTAAACCTAAGAAATTAATGGTTTATATTTTAAGGAAAACCCCAACATTTTAAGCAAATACATACAATCAAGACTGACTTCACCTTAGCCCTGGTTTCTTATGTGTGGTTTGTCGAGGCTGGGATTGTCCCACTTCAGGGACAGAAAGATGAGCAGGCACACAGCAGCGGAGGGAACAACTCTTCTCCACTTTATTCAAAAATCTCACTCCATTTTAGATAAATTTGTACAGAGGTCAAGAGATTGGCTACTTCAGGTTGCCACCTCTCAACCTGGATGGTGGACATCACCATCGATCATTTCTTCTCTCAGAGGAGAAGTATGTAAACATTTTGAAAATAGACATTGTTTACATGAAGCTGCGTGAGAAACTTCTGCCCCAAGACAGAAGGCAGAAAACTCAGAGCAACACTTATGGTGTCACAAAATAACAACATCACAGACATTAGAGTATTTTCTCATGTACTATTATTTCTATTTTAAAAGGCATGTATTATTCCTTATAAAAAAGGCTCTCTCATGTACTGCTTAATTTCCCCAGCACTGGTTTTGCTTAGAAATGCAGCACTGTTGTGATGTTTCTCTGAACTAGTGTGTAGATATAAACACTTTAAAATACTATTCTTTTAGGTGTTCAGTAATAAAATTTCTCAACATGCAGGACCGTTTTCTTTCACATCATTAAAAGCAACAGAACATTTTTTTATATGCAGACTACTTAGAGAGTAATCTATATGCAAGGAAATCCTCGAGGTCAGTTGATTGGATTAATTTTATGTCACAATACAAAGGTAACTACTTCAGAATTATTCATGCTCTTGTTTTTAAATGCACTTTCTATGCTCACAGACATTCAATATAATGAATGCCAATTGTTGCAACCTACTTTCTAGGGACATTATTTATTAAAAGAACCATAATAATGTGAACTTTGTAAAAAAGTTCACAGATTTTATTAATTCATATGTAATGTCAATCAGAAAAAAAAATAGGCAGACAGCACAGAGGTTCTTTTTTGAACTTTCAGTTTTAAGTTTGTACTAATTTGAGAACTTACTGTTTATTTGCAAATATTGAAAAGGTTTGTTCTGTCCTCAAAGTGTGAATTGCAGTTTTAGGAAAGACCTGATATGTTCTTCTAACATTTTGTTTAGTAGTAAAGCAGCATAATACCACTACATTTCAATGCAAATCAAAAGGCCAAAGAACTGCACAATGTAAAGCATTTTCATCTCTGTAAATGAAATTACATGTCTCCACTTAATCTTTGCCTTGTTTGTACTTTTTGCTTGTTCAGTGTTCCACACTAACATGCATTTTCTACAAGTTTAATCACCTGGTCTAACCCTCAAGCCATTTGTTCCAATTCCAGGCATGTTTTTACTTATACAGTATTTGAAGAGCTAAGGAATACACAGGGAATAACTGTTTGACATTGGGTGGTTTTGTATTGTCTTGCTGAAGCATAAATTTTCAGACAAAGGAAAAGATTGGCTTAGGCAACTTGACTTTCAACCTTTCCATATCTTGAAACCAGAATACACAGGATTCATGTGCATGTGTGAATGTGTGTACTCCATGGTAAGATTTTAAGCAAGTGAAAGCCAATACGTGAGGTTTGAGAGAGATACCTATTTATTTCCCTGCTGCTCTAGCTTCTGCTACTTTGTCTTTTTCATCATAGTATTCAGTCCCACAGAGCACAACATCACCTTTAACAGACCGCTGAGTTACTAGATAACAGCATGTGCCAATTTAAAATCAATCAGGTCTCTGTCTTACCATGCTCCCTTCCCTTCTTTTACCTCTTCTCATGAGCAAAGGTCTAGCTAAATTATGGCAGCAGCTGGCAGGGAATGAGGAACAAGTTTCTTTAATGATGAAACTGAGACAGCAGTTTAAAACAGACCAAGAGGTTCCCTCTGAGAGTTTGAAACAAGAACACCAGCAATGGATGCAGATCCACAGGCACATTAGCTGAAGGCGAGTGACCTTTTGGCATCCTAGGAGGCATCCCTCACAATAGAGACTCTTTTATTAGTTATACATCACTGTCAGAGAAGGAAAGTGTTCAAGATGACACTCCTATAAGCCTCCTTATGTTCACAAAAGGGAGCATTAGTCATTGTTATTTTCTGTTTAGTGGTGTGCCAGATATAATGACTGTTCCTCTTTAGAGACATTCCCACCTTCTCTTTGTACTATGGCTATCTGAATTTATTCTTCTTGCAGTCTTCACAGAAGAAATTATACTTGAAAGCACTGCAGTGGGCAGACGGTTTGGATGGCCAAACAGGCAGGGAGATGCTTTCTCAGAGATGCAGGGAGGAAGCTGTGTAGGTAAGCAGCAGAGGAGTGACAGAAGTGAGGTTGAATGAAATTGCAAACTGACAGTTTTTGCAAAAGTGAAAGGAAACAGAGTATTCATCCAAGATCTGGGTCATCTGCATATGTCTGCCTGCTTTGGTTCACATCTACATTTAGATCTTCATTTCCCTTACCATGATTAAGTAGTGTAACGTTAGTTGTCATAAACTGGATTTTACTCACAGTTTGAAGATTTCACTTTGACTCTGAAGACCCAAGCTTGATTTTGAAAATGTGATGCATTAACCAACTATTTGAACCCTCATTTTTCAATGGACATTTCTGTCTGTGTTGTGCTAATATCTTAGAAATACTAATGCATGATACCAATTTAGTTGAAAATATGAAAAGCTTTAATTCCTGACATTCACTTGTATTAAGCAGTGATAGGCTTGTCAGAGGGCTACACAGACCTCTTGTTTGTACTGCCCAAGGTTACACATTCTTCCACATGATACAAGTAACTTGAGGTCTCATAGCTGAATAAACATCCATCTGGGAGTAGAAATAAGACAGCAGAATAAAAAAGTTTTGCTAAAATGATTTTTTTTCATTTTTTTAACACAAAGAATTCACTGAAATTTTTTTCAAAAGAAACTTGAAATAAATTTTGCATTTTGTACTTCATTTCTCTAATGTCAGATTAGAGAACGTTTGAGTGGGGAAGGACAACTAGAACTGGAAAGAGCCTAAAGAAGATAGAAGATAAAGCTGGAGTTTCCACAAAATTAATCAGGTCTAAAACTGGATGCAGATGTTTACAGAGGAAGCTCAGGTGAGAAGAAGGCTGGAAAGATAATGTCCTTGAGGTTATTTTGCCTCCAGAGCCCAAATGTCTGTATCTAACTATTTTTCAACTGTTAGCAAAAGGCTCAAACACTCCTATTTCTTTATGAGTTGCAGCACACTAATGTCAATAACCTACTATTGTCACTGGCTTTTATGACAATTACCTGAAGCAGCAGAAATCAAAGAGTTAAAATTTTTTAGTCTAGGTATGGGGAAATTATATCCATGATTGTGCTGGTTTTGGCTGGGGTAAGGTTAATTTTCTTCACAGAGGCTGGTAAGGGGCTGTGTTTTTGATTTGTGCTAAACACAGGGTTGATAACACAGAGATGTTTTTGTTATTGCTGAGCGGGGCTTACACAGAGGCATGGCCTTTCCTGATTTTTGTGCTGCCACAGTGGTGAGGGAGTTGGGGGTACATGGGAGATTGGGACAGGTGATCCAAACTGACCAAAGGGATATTCCAGACCATGTGACATCATTCTCAGTACATAAAGCTGAGGGGAAGAATGGGGGGGGATATTTGGATTGAGGGTGTATTGGCCATGTGATGGAGCCCTGATCTCCTGGGGATGACTGAACACCTGCCTGCCTGTGGGAAACAGTGATTCAGTTTCTTGTTTTGCTTTGCATCTGTGCATGACTTGTTTTCCCTGCTAAACTGTTTTTATCTCCACCCACAGATTTCCTACTTTTTACCTTTCTAATTCTCTCCTGCTGGTGGGGCAGTGAGCAAGCACCTGTGTGGTACTTGATTGCTGGCTGGGATTAAATGACAACAGTGATGTGTTATGATGGTGTTCCCTTTTTTTAAAGTTTATTCTTTAAAACAGACGGAAAATGGATGTTATAATTACTATTAGTATGCATTCATTGCACAGCAAAGATGTCCCAAAAGTTTAGATATTGATCCCTTACAATCATACATTTTCATGTCTTGTTCCAATGTATTTTGTGGTAACACTTAATTTACATGTCCATGTCAACCCCCTTCTGTGAAATTCCTGAACCCTTTCTTCCATTAACCTGTGGCAGGGTTGGCTCTGGAGCAGTAATGCCTTTACTCTATAGAATCCATACAATTTTTCAGAGGTTGGAATATATATATATATAAATCCACAGGCTTGCAGAAGATTGAAAGGAAGGTTTCACCATATAGCTGTGTCAAATGTCACTGAAACCAAATTTTCTACAGCATATACTACCCCTTATGTTCTTGAGAATGGTACAGAGATGAAATACTATTTCTGAAAACAAATGTGCAAAAAATCCAGGAAAAGGCTTTTTCTGAATCAAAACATACTGAAGTCAGAGGGATTTGGACAGTGCAAGTAAATGAGCCATGAAACCTAAGCAAGCAAAGAGGAGAAAACAAAACATTAACTATTTGCTCATTAAGGGATCAGATATTCTGTGCAGTGAATGTAGGGGGAGTTCTGGGAAAATTGCAGTTTACATTCTGCAATTTAGTTCTGTATCATAATACATTTGCATACAGCAGCCAAATGAAGCCCGTACTAACAAACTTAATTAAGACAATCAAGACTTTTCTGATTGATATTGTGCATAGAGCATATTTTTATGTATAAATGGTGTTTGCAGCTGCCTGATACACAGTTGTATGACACCCTACAACTTAAAATAGATATTTTGGAGCTTCCACGAAATAGGAAATGGCGTGAATCCAGTTATTCCTGGAATTCAAATTTTTCCATAGTCCTAATTTTGTGTTTAGGCTGTTTGCCTGTCTGGTCAATGTGCTCTGCTCATTGTCTGAAGAGTGTAGGCAGAAGAGAAGATATAATAGGCCCTGAAACTCATCTCCTTAAAATATATTCATTTCTAATTGCTCCATTGACAGCTCATAAACCTGGGAAGCATAGGAGAGTTCTAAGCTCTGAACAAATCTACTTCAGAGTAACTTTTAAATTAAAAGAAAAAACCCGTGTGCCTGAGAACATCGTAAAATAATTCCCATTGTAGACAATTGTGGATATTTATGATAAAGGAAAAAGCATATACTA
Organism: Cyanoderma ruficeps; assembly: GCA_008694505.1. Lineage (NCBI taxonomy): Eukaryota > Metazoa > Chordata > Aves > Passeriformes > Timaliidae > Cyanoderma > Cyanoderma ruficeps. The sequence goes on from VZDJ01000623.1 coordinate 12,663,480, forward strand.
TTAAAGTGTGAAATACCATACAAAAGTATAAAGAGAGCTGAATTTTTAAGACCATATGAAGACTCTAAAAGGGCCTCTTTCCTGCAGACCCCTATATCTTACTTCTCCTGACAGCTGCAGGGACTTGTTTTTCCAATAAAATTTGACTTCTGGAGATACAAGCCACAGTGCTGGAGATGGGAAGAATAACAAAGAACTGGTCGGAATTACATCCTTTCCTTTCAAACACACAAAAGGACCTGCAGAAGATTTTCAACCATTACCCTGACAGCAATGAAACCAATGTTTCCTGAAAATCAAAAGTGAGATGGAGAAGCAACATTCTTAAGTGATTGTCTAAAGCTCTTTCCTTATACTCTGCACAACTAACAGTAGCATGTGAAAGCTCAATTCCTGTGAATAAAGTAATTTTTAAAATCATGGGATCTTTCTTATGCTGCAGTGACCAGAACTCCCCCCAGCACCCAAGGTGAGGCCACCCCAGTGCAAAGCAGAGCAGGACAATCCCCTCCCTTGCCTGGCTGGCGATGTTGTGCCTGATGCGCCCAAGACATGGGTGGTCCTCCTGGCTTCCAGGGCACTGCTGACTCGTAATTAACTTTCCATCATCCAGGACCCCCAGGTCCCTTTCCAAGGTGCTACTTTCCAACCTCTCATTTCCTAGTCTGAACATACATCCAGGGTTTCCCTATCCCAGGTGCAGAATCCATCACTTTCCTTTCTTGAACTTCATACGGTTGATGATTGCCCAGCCCTTTAATTTGTTAAGGTCTCTCTACAGAACCTTCCTTCCTCCATGGGAGTCAACAGCTCTTCCGAGTTTTGTATCATCTGCAAACTTGCTTAGTATCCCTTTGAGTCCCATGCCCAGATTGTTAATGAACACATGGAAGAGGCAGCTGTAGGAGTTCCAGTCTGCCTCTCCCTGTAGACTGGTACTTTGGGTGTATTGGAAAAAAATACTGTTCGGAGGAAAGGGTCAAAAGGGGGAGAATGGCAAAGAGGATGGCAAATTCTCTCAAGTGGTGTTGCAACTGGAAATGTTAAAGCCTGAAAAATATCAGTGTGGGAAAAACTCCATTTATAATGCCTAATACTGTTTATCCTCTGCCTGTTTTGAGAAGTAGAATTCCTGTGTAGAGATAACACACTCTCACCAACATCCTTGAGCCACCTTTTGAGAGAAATCGAAAGCTCAGAGATCATAGTGTGGTGATAAACTGTGGTGTGTGAAGCCTTTGGACAGACTGGGGCAGGCAGCAGCGCCTGCTAGGACCTGCAAATCCTGATGGTGCCTGTCTCCCTGCTTCTGTGTGTCTCTGCAGCCCGGCATGGTCTGGGGACTTTCAGTCAGAGAGGTAATGAAATAAAGCTACTCTTTCCATTTCAGCTGTGGTTCTGTGGTCACCCTGGTTACCTGCATGTGTTGATTCACACAAATGTCAAGGTCCTGCAACTTGTTGGACCAGAAAGAAAAATTTAAAAATGGGGTTTGCCCTTTCTAAATGTGTTGCGACCACTGGACTATATAAAATTAAAAGAAATGTACTGAAACCTCAGTGTTACTTTGGTGATGACAGAATTTAGAGCCTGAGTAATAGAATAGTGCTCTATCTCTAAAACACATTCACCTGCAAGGCAGAATATAATCATCTTCTCTCTAGTATTATGTCTCACCTTTTGTAATTTATCTTTGACCTAAATTTCCCTGATCAGCAGTTGAATTCTTACATTTTATTATCCAAAGATGTTTCTTTGTAACTGTTTTTGTTTGCTTTTTTTTTAATACCTGAAAAAACCAATATGACTTCCATCCCGTGTCTGATTTATTTCTTTTCACTTAAGGACTGAAAAAATATTATTGCATGATGGGTCCTCCTTTGTTTCTGAATGATAATTTGAGTCAGATCAATGAAATGTAACAGAGATAGTAGATCTAATGCACTTAAAAGTCTGCATTGAAGTCATCCAGTTTCAGCAAAATCAATTATTTCTATACAAATGTTAGTCCTTTCTAGGGTAGTTACTTCTGTAACCATCTTGGCTTTTTCAAACTCAGTTTAACCATGCAATTTCGGTATTTTTATATTCTGAGAATCCTCGATGTGTCAGATAGCACATTTGCTGTATTTCTTAGCTGTCATTTCACAGATGAAAGCAGTAGCTTAATTACTCCTTGTGATTAACAGCATATTTTAGTAACCAAAATGGACAAAAGATGTCTTTCAAGAGGTGAGAAATGCTATTGAGAAATATATAGCCAAATCATCAACATGGTGCTGATTCTCAGGTGAGTGTGTGGATACCTGAAAGGCAGTCATTGGATCAGATACCTCCGGGGCAGAAATTGCTGAGCAGAAATTGCTGAGACTGGCAGTAGGTCACCAGGTCAGAGGTGTCTGAGGAAGAAAGCTGAACCAGTCTGCTGAGGGACTGCTAATTATTAAGAAAATAACATCCTATATTGCTGTTTCTCTCTGTCCTCCGGGAAAAGTCGGCACCAGGGCCGTGTCAGAGATAAATGGCTGTAAAGATCTGCCTGCAGAGGGATTCAGCATGTGGAGGTCAGTCTCAAGCAGGTGATTTTGAGATGAGGTGATTTTTTATTTCCCTTCTGAGAAGGCCATCCAGCAAACTGCTGTCTGAAGAGATACCCTGTTTCCCTCTGCTCACTCAGCATGAATGGTGGATTATTACACAGGTAAGTGCAACCATCTCACTCACATCTAAGGACAGTTCACACCAGTGAATGGGAAAAATTATTTTCCTCTTCTGGTAATTTAAGCTATGATATTTAAAAAAAAATAAAAATCAGTACTTGAATTATAGAAAATCCGCAATGCACAAGTGGAAAATAAATCAATAAAATATCTTTCCTAACAAAATATGCAGTTTATTACAACACTGGATACCATATTGCTTTTCCCTGAATAGAAAGAAGGTGGATCTCTCTGGTTTTTATCAGCATATTTCTATCTTGCATTAAATTCTATCTATAAATTATTTATACTGTAACTTGTCAACAGAGAAATATGCATGGGTAGTAAGCAATGTGTCTATATATAAAGGGAAAATACATATATTTGTACCATGAGAGTAAAAGAGGGGTAGCAGATGAAAAAAAAATATATATATATAATGTCAGTCTTCTGCATTGCTAGTCAAACAAAAAAAGAATAACAGGAACAATAAAAATATATTTGACATTGAAATTAACTATAATTTTATAATAACAACTTTCAGCATACATATAATCATGAAATTCTCTTAGTCTTCTGTAGAAAGGTTAACTTTTTTTCAGTGAAATCTCATGAGGTATTATTAAAATTGGATGTTTAGTAGAGAACTAACAGTAAAAAACAAATGTATGTGGTAGTTCACTTGTCATAGAGAAATTTCATAAAATTGCTTAATTGTTTTTGGTTAGCAGAAAATTCAGCAAACAAAATTATACCTGTTAGGCAGGTTTTCTAGGTAAAACTCAAGAAGTTACAGAAAGGGAAATAAAAATATTGTATGTGAAGTAATATAGATTCTAACTCCATGTCTAAGCAAGCAACAAATCAAATAGTGCTGTTGTTGACTTGCCTCTGAGCTATATTCTTGAGAAATACAACATTCTGGCATACAGACCAATATTTCAATGCACAATCAGCCATATCCCACAAAGAATACACAGTAGTTGATGTAAAATCAGATACACTATTCTTCACAGTGGATGAATTTTCCTTTATGTCCACTGACTGTTTCACTAAAGTAAAATATCTCTGAAATAAAAATGTTGCAAGTACGTAAAACATCCCCCTTCAAATATCTCACTATAGGCTTTTCTTCTCTTATTCTTTGTTCTTTAGAAATGCATAGCTAAACTATGAACAATTAACATGAATCTATTTTAGCTAAGGAAAAAAAATTAACTTGAAAATCTGGACCTGTAGGATCAGATCTATAACTCATTTCTTCGGTGGTTCTACTAATAACATAACGTTTTTGTTCCGTAATGAAGATCAAGTGGAGATTTTACTTGAATAACAGAGTCTTGAGTGGACAGTGAAATGTAAGAATAATTTACTGATATTTCTCTCTTCTCTTGTGTTGTTATAATTACTGAAAGAACAGCATTTTAGTGTCAGTTTTCAAAATGTGTATCAGCAAATCACATCCTGATTGGAGGACTGATTTTAAGGGGAATGGGTCAAATAATCTACTGGAACATATAGACACTCACAAATAATACATATCTTTTCTTTTTATTGAAATAGTTTTTCAACATGGATGTTGTTTACAATTTTTGTTAATATTCTGTTTGTGCAATTTGGAGACGGTCTATTAGTTTAGGATAGATCAAAGAAACTTATCATGATTTTCTTGAAGAATGAGAAAAAGTACTGAAATTGGAAAAAAACCCCAGATTTACCATATGAATTTAAATGATAATAATTATGAAGAACTATCATGCTGATTGTTGGAGAATTACTACAATGAAAGTGTAGAAAGTCATCATCTATCCTAAAAGACTCTTGGTGAAGTTTTCATTTTTGATGTAGAGTAATGGGCTGAATTTTAATTCCAACAATATAGATTTTTCCAGTATCATTCTTCGTGAAACAATAATTTCTCACACACTGATTATGAATATAGTAATTTCTGTGTAGTACTGTGCTTGCAATAGAAAACAAAGTATGAAAGAGGCTGCAAACAATGTTGACAATGACAGACTTGAATTTCTCTATATAGTTGATGAAATAAAGAAAGACCTACTACTTAGAGCCCCTTTGATCCTTGGTCTAGCAGGACCTGCAGAACAACTGAATTGACAGTTTTTGCTGAAAATAAAATCTTTATGGACATGAATCTCCATTTAGGCTTTCCCAAAGCTTTTGGGCTATGATTCCACAAATTACTGTATCTTGTTGGGTTTTTTTCCTCTGTGTCATACATACTGTCTGTTTTTGGTGAAGCAGATGTACATTAGTACTGATCCTGTCAACAAAGTATTTATCAAACTATTTCTTGGTAGAATATTTTTGTATGAGTCAACCAGCTTTTAAACAATTCAAAGAGCACTTGGCATTCAATTTTGACAAATGTGATTAAATAAGTCTTTTTACCACTATTTAGCCAAATTTTAAAAAGTTATTTTCTATTATTTGCTTTCTATTGTTTGTAATTATTCTGAACTAACATGTTCTGGGAATGTAATTCTTCAAATGAGAATTTGACCAAAGCTTTCCAAGAAATAAGCAGAGAATTTTGAATCCTAATAATACACCTAATTTAAATCTCCCATTGTTTTTCAGGTTTGTGTAAGAACAGGCTCAAAGTAAATAAAAATATTTAGAAGTTATGTAATTAATGTTAGTTACATTTTAAGTTTTATAAAACAAATTCTTAAGAACAGTCATTATTTGGATTTCTGCAGAGGGTTCACTTCAGTGTTACTTGAACAAGAAGGCACTGGCTTAAAAACACTGGTCATTGTATTTGAAGCACCATTTTCCAAACTGAGCGTTTCAGAGTTGTGTTATAAATTTACTGGGATAGGATTTCTCCTCTGAACTTTTTATTTTTTGGTCTCAGAGGTCAGGAAGCCTTCCTCAGTGGTAAGATAAACCTCTTTGCATGGAGATTCAACACATCTGAGCTTTGAACTGCAGGAAAGATAGGTGCAGCATTGAGATTGATTCTTATTCCTAGACATCTGCATAATGTGGTCTGTCTTTGAAAATTTAGTGGTTTAATTATTGCTTTCATTTGTATCTCACTTGTTTTGTTTTAATTATTGAAATAAGAGTTCCTTGTATTTTAGCATACCACTCAACTCCCAGTGCATCAGTTGGATATTTCCCTATTTTCAGATCCACGAATTAAAAGGTTCACTATTTTAAGATATTTCTACTTATTCTTAAGGCTAAATTTATTTATGGCAGAAAGCACTACACTGAACACATGCCAAAACAAATCTGGACTGAACCTATAAGACAAGAGTTCTATGTGGAAAAACTCTAGAGATAAATTTATGACATGTAATTCAAGAGGTGTTACTGCAACTTCATAGCTTGATTTGACTCTGTACCTTTCTTGTGCATATGCATATAATTAGGAAACAAAGGAAGGATGGACAACTTAAAATTCATGACATGAAATACAACCTCTATGCACTGACAACAAGCAATTAAAAACCCTGCAACCTTCAATTTGCTGGTGATCATATGCATCTCCAGAGACCAACAAGAGTTGAAGTCTACACAGTGAATGTGTTCTGACTGTGGATCACATACTTTCCAATATTTTGCTGTTACCTTTGCTGAAAAGTTTTACCTATCCTTTCTTTTAAGTGGCACAGAGAGACTGCATAATGTTTTAATCACTGAATGTATACAGCTGACTTGAGAAGAATGTGACTGCTGTAGGAATCGCCCCTGATTTTGGAGGTCTTGACCCTCAGTTACTGATCTATAAATATCACATAGATCTGAGTACAAGTATGTTTTTCAAAGTATGATATGATAGCCTATTAAAAAAAACCATACTAGAGAGTACAGTTTCATAATAATAAGGAAATATTCCTCTCCCATTTTATCCTAATTATGATGTGTTATTATACCCATGCCAGGCACTGGCCACAGGGGTCTCTGTGAGGAGGGGCAGGGACTGCTCTGAGCTGGACACAGCTGGATCCAGAGGGCTCCAACCCACTCAGGGCATGGCTGGGCCCCTCAGCCAGAATGGAAGTGCTCCTGAGAAACTGTTACGGAAAGGCAAAATACCCTTTCAAAATAGTCATGGTCTGATCATAACCCCTCTTTCCTCATCAGTCTTGCATAGCTCAGGGACAGAGAAGAGGTAGAAGAGATGGGACGGAGTGTAGTTGAGGCTGGGAACATGTATGTGTACAGGTGTTTTAGTTTTTGTCATTATTCAAATCTATTTTAATTGTCAGTAACTTAATTTTCCCTATGAATAGTCCCTATTCATGTTTATTTTGCTGTCATGGTAATTATTGAGTGATCTCCCTGTCTTTATCTTGACCTGTTCACATCTCTCACTCTGCAAGAAGGATCACATGACTGTAGAAACAGCTCTGTGATCTACAAGAAATTTCTCCATCTGACTCAAATCAGTTTGGCAACAAAAAGGTAAACAAACTGTTCTGATTTGGAATTAAAATAGGAGAGAGGTGAGAAGGCTTAGGCTGTATTATTTTTGGTGACTAAATAATAAAAAATTCAAAACATCATGCTTGTCACAAAAATAAAACTGGCCATAGATGACTGAGGTTATCCATATCTAGTCAAGCTCCTTTTCAATGCTTTGCATTTATCTTACAGATAAATGTCATAAGTGAAGGATAGTATTTGGAAATTACCTTCATATCTTAAAAGAAGGCAGGAGGTAATTGTGGTGTGTTGACTTCGGTGGACTGCCAGACCTTAACAGAAAAGCAGCCACTGACTTTCCAGATAGGCTCCTTTTGCTGCACATTCTTTCCCCTCTAATCTATCTGACCACTGCAATAGATTGATGGAAGATACTTCCACTGAGTTGGAAGTACTTGAGCTGAACTGGAGTTGTTTCCTTTCCTATTCCTAGGTACACCTTTTTTCATTCCCATTTCTCTCTCACACAAAGGAAAATTCCTTCTTCCTTTCCCGGCAGATCCTTCTTATTGAGCCTGTACCCATCACTCACTGCACTCCAGTTGTGTGAGATATCCCACCACATCTATGTTACAGCTGTGTGCAGACCTGTAATTGCTCCCCATGCTGCATGCATTAGTGCATGGGCATGTGAGAGGGACACTTGTTCATGCCAATTTTCCACTGAAAGTTTCTCCCATCATGCCATCCTCTTGGCGCTCCCTTGTTTGTGGGAGTACATTGGTATTTTCCCTTTTGTGTTTTACTTTGTTGATTATTAAGCCTGTCTTCCCCACATCGCCCTGTATCATTTGCTTCTCAACCTGGCTCACCATTTTCTCACTCAACTGAAGGCTAGCATCTCCCTTTACTGTAATTTCTAGTTTAAAGCTCTCCTCACCTGGCTTTTAAGCCAGCTAGCGAGGATGCTTTTGCCCTGCTTAGGAGTCTTCAGTCCTTGAAGAGGGTCCCATGGTCATAAAAATCAAGTTGTTTTATTTCCAAGTGCTATTAATGCATAACTTGTACCATGAGGTCAAGCATCTACAAAATAATTAGCTTAACTGATTTTTACTTCCAGCTGAGAGAATCTACAGCAACAGTTGTCATGTTTTCTATTTATGCTTCTGTCCAAAATGAGAAGGCAATCATCCCCATTATTTAACACTATCTAGACACATTACTTGATGTATCTAGACCCTAAAAAAAGGGTTTAGCTTCTGAAAGGAAGTTTTTCTACAAGAAACACTGTATGCAGCTTGAGGAAAATGTTTGTTGAATGCATGAAGGCTGCTTGGAATTTTCACAGCACTTCACTGTAAATGGTTCTACTCTACGTGGCTACCCACATTTTCCTTTTATGTAGCATAACCTGTTCAACAAAACCACACATAATCACCGAGTAGTCAGAGACTCCTAACATCAGTGGCAGACCTGATTCAGTGTGTCACATTGCTGAACCTACCAAATCACTGAGCTGTGCAGCAGAGAGATTAAATCTCCCTCAACACTTTGGGTAGCGTGTCCTTTCAGTGACAGCCACTATGAAGGGGCCAAGGATCCCACTGTGACAGATATAACAGGGAGCAGCATCTCTGACATGAAGACTCAGGAGAAGACAAGATGACAGAGAAAACAGAGGCTGAGGTCAGATCTAAATCTATTAAATTTCATTAGTCACAGCATTCTTCACTGCTTTCCTACCTTGAGGGCTGAGGTGTCCACCTTATTGTAGTTGGCAGGAAAACTACAGGCATTTTGTCTGTGTCAGTTAACCTATTTGGGATCTTAGATCTGTGTTAAAATGAAGATGCATATGATGATTGGAATGATTATGAGAGAATCTTAATTTTAATAAAATTTCACACTAATAGATGAAACCCTTCAAAGAAGCATAAACAGACAAATTAAAGATACAGACTTTAGAAACAAGACATAAACCTAATAAATAGATATTAGCCCCTCAGCAAAATGTAAACTAACCACTTCTTAAGGAACAAAAATATCCCCGAGTAGATTGTTGCTTTGGTCAATCATATTTTAATTACTTTGATTTTTATCAAATTATGTTCCCTATACTAAGAAGCTGTGAGAAAGAGAAAACAACATTAGGAAAATATTAATCAAGATAAATGTTAATAGTAAAGATTGACATAATAGGATATTTCTTAGTAGTCATCACATATTACACATTGTTCAGGTGAGTGGTACTCCTCCAGTTACCTCTAAAGATTGTTTTGAGACTTAGCAATATAAAGCTTCAAGAAAAATCTTGTGGTGGACAGCAGCCATAGCCCTGCTCTATGGACATCTAATGTCCATCTGAACTCTGCAGGCCTCAGGACTATTTTTGACCTGAAATCTGTCATCTAAGAAAAACAACAGAGAGCTACATAGTGAAATATTGAAGCAAAGAGAATTTTTCATATAGTCAAAACTTAGTGTCTCCATCAATGTCAACTTATTTCCTTTCAATCTTTAAAAGTGATACTTAAGAACACCATGCTGGACTGAGTTTCATGTTTTTAAACTACAGTTTGCTTGCTTGCAAGCAGGTTTATTTTTCTAAAATGATTTTCTGTGTTACATTTTAGCTCTGTTCCTCATAGTATTTGGATCTTCATACACTTTTGTCAAGAATGCATATCTTGCTCATGGTATTGCACCAACTGACCTGCTGTGTTTTTGAGAGAAAACGGAGAAGGAACAGTGAACTGGAGCTAATGTTGAGGATAATGGGTTCCAAATTACTATTATAGTATGCAACTGCTCAAAACATGGTAATTAAATGTTCAATCTTGTGAAATTAATTGAACAGAACAGATAATACGTTGTTTAAGCATTCTGAAAAATCTTATAATATGATGTATTACCATTGTCTTGGAGTCTCCCTTGAAAAACAGCATATGCTGATTAATTACATTATCTGTAATACTCTAAGAACCTTTGTTTTTAACCATTCACATTAGTAACTTTAGAGAACCAGAGATCTCACTAATGTATCAAGTATTTTAACCTACTGTTAAAAATTAGTTCCAGGTACTAGCGTTTACTTAACCCCCCTTTTGAAACAAATAGGAAGCAGATCTAATATGTAAGGCTAAGTCACAAACATATTTAGAGACATTGAAATCTTAACGGTGTAAGTCCAGACTTCGCTATTATTGAAAAAAAATATAGTATTGTGGAAAATATCACTAATAATGCAATTACAATTGCTACTCTCACTATTCTTAATATATACTCCTTTTCCTACTTTTACAGTCACACTTTGTTTCTGGGTGGTTCCACCCTGGACATGTTTCCCAAGCCTCTCATAGTGAAGATCATGATGCTGGCAGTTTCTTCCTTTCTTTCTAATGAAGGGCATTTTCCATGCATTAGAGCTGTTTTACAACTTTTTGTCTCACATCTACCATTGCTCTTTCTTCATTGGACCACACCTCCATGTTACATCTGTATTTGTTAGATAAGGCCTGTTTAATTATGTCCCATGCTTGTTCTTCATTCTCAAAATCAATTTTACGTCATCCTCTATCTTGATTTTTTCATCTGGTGCTTACATCTCAGTGGTTTCTAGTGTCATCCATGTGTCCCACCTATCCCCTTTAAGTTTTACTCCTTAGAACTACATTCTGCACCCTCACTTACAAGGCCTTTGCTGAAATAACATGCCTGCATTCTGCACTACATCATTATTCTAGAGTTACAAGTATTGCATTCTATCCTGAATATATCATTCTATGCAGAGCAATTCTCTTCTGAAGATATAAGAACATCAAAATTATACCTCAAAATTATATAATGAATAATAAAACAGATAATACCTGGTCAGTATAAGATAGTCTTTATATCTAAAGAAGTTGAAACAAAATCCCTTGTAGGCCAGAGCAACTTTAGATAAAGCCTGGGAAGCCTCATCCCTGATCCTATGACCTGTTAAAAGTGATGGCAACACTACATTGACTGGATTACATTAATAACTGCCAAGGATTGTTGCTCTCAGAAAATATTCCTGATATATTATTGGGGGTGTCCTTGCCTTCAACCTGTCTTTCATGGGTTTTTTGGGTATTTTTGTCTCTTAAATACCTTGTATACACACCTAGCCTACACCATTTGTTTTCTGAATACTAATAGTATCTCTTTCCCTTCTAACTGTATATGAGGTGCATGAATGACTGCATGAAGAATTAACTTTTATCTAAATAGCTTCATCCTTGCACAAAGGCTTTTTAACAAGTTCATTTTCTGACTGCAGTTCATCTTGGAGAAAAATCTGCCTCCAGGTTCAGAAAGGGTGAATTTTGGGGTAAAACACTTGATTGTACTCAAGCATTTAAGTGTTCAAATGAAAATTGCAGTACTTGCTTTAGCTTCTTTCCAGACAATTATCAGTGTGCCTAAACCATAGTCCCAGCCAGCTCAGCACTGATTGAAGAGGAGCACCCTGCTGAGTCAGCAGCACTTCTGCGTAAAGGGAAGATATGCACAGAGAATGTAAATCGTGTTGGATTTGTGCCAAATCCAGAGCAAAGTGGCCAGTCCCAGAGACTGTGAACTCCTGCCCCCTACCCCTGGCACTCATTCCTATTATGAAGTTTCTGTTTTCTCCTCTGAGTTGTTTATATAGACGCTTGAAGAGCAAGTGTCCTCAAGTGTCTATACAAAAAACTCAAATATTTGCTCTGTCAAATTTAACAAAAATAAAGGCAAAAAGTTAGCAAATAAGAGTAAATCCTTATGAGGTTGCCTTCCAAGCATACTGGAAGAAGAGGTCTGTAACAAAACTAAGATTAGATTGAGACTTAGTCCTCTCACCAAAAAGATTTAGATGCTGCTTCTTCTTATGTAACAGTGCCACAAGAGCATGACTATTCAAGTTTTCAGCCTGGATAGATCTTGAATTCTTTGGGTGAAGTTCTGGGCTTCTCCTGATTGAAACAAAAACCTTGTGAGAAATTTTAAGCAGTGCTAAATCCATCTGCACCTGATGACACACACACAGAGAATTTCAGTAACTGTTTTATCACTGTTTTCTCCTTTCCACCTAAATATTTTCTTTTACAAAGAGAAAATAAAGATATTATTAATTTATAAATTCATTAGTTAAATGAGTATCCTTGAGGCTTGAAATTCTGTTTAGTAAGAACCAGTGACCTTGTTTACTACAGAGACTGTGTCCTGTAACTCGGAAAACTTGTGGGGTTCATGGGAAAAATGCATTTGCTGACAGACTGTGGGCCCCTGTGGGAAAGGAATACATTAGCTTCAACTGCTTTTATTAAAAATAGGTTCTCTAGAGAAAGAATGAACTCACTGAACTTTTCTTTACTATGGGTATCACCAAAAATGAATCCATAGTTTGTATTTGGTTATACGTCTGAGATTTTTTAATGAAGGCAGACCTTATCCTGCGGGCATCCTGCATCCTGCAGTCCTTGTCTTCTCTGCAGGCATATAATTGTACTGCTCATAATTCATTAAGTCAGCACATATGGTCATATCCACAATCAAAAAAGGCTACTGACAGAAAGAGTGACACATCTGAAAGGGCTGTGTGTTCTCATCAATATGGAGTTTGAAAAGGACATAAGAATGAGTACTGCCATTATCAGACCTCTTGATAAATAGTTATGGAACTATGACATTAGATCTTCTGATAAAGAAAGAAAATTATTGTGAAAATTCAATCTAGGCAAAAAATAATGAAAGAAAATAAATGAGTTTCTGATGTTCATGAGATACAAAACAAAGATGAAAATTAACTTTCCTGCCTACAAAGCAGAGTTTCCACTTCTGTTAATTCATATCCTGTATTTATTTAGAAACTCCCAACCAAGTCACATTTAATGTTTTTAGTCTATACAGCTCATATTCCTGTAGAATATAGGACCATTATCATACTCCTTTACAAAGGCTACATGATTACTCAAGCTAACAATGACAAAAATAATTATCATTAGATTGCTCAGTATCCCTTCTTAAAATTCCTAACAAGTTTTTAAACAGTACCAAGAGAATGATTCTTGCAGCCAGATTGAGGGCAGAGCCAGAAATAATTGATGTTTCTTTGACAATGACAAATAAAAATTTTAAATTACAAGGGAGGATTTAAATTAAACTGAGAAGAAATTGAATGCCCTGGCAAGAGAGATCATACATTGTTGCAAAACCAAACTGTCCTAAGAGAGCCTTTTAAAGGCTAACAAAATGAACTTTGCTCTAATTTAAAGGTACCCTAATGAAATCAGCTAACAGAGGGAGTTGTATAACTTTTTAATTTTGTAGAGAATTGTGGGAAAAGCTCCCTGCATTACTTCTGCTTTTGCCATTATCTGTACAACATAAAGTGAATAACTGCTCCTAGGTCTGGTCCGTTTCACTCCTCTGAATTCCCAAAGTCTGAAGCCAAGATACCATTTTGCTTTTTCCCCTCCTTGACCATTAATTGGGAATCTAAATCCATTTGCAATATTTTAGAGAAAAATCTTTTGAGTGCATAAGTAACTACAGCCCCAAGGATAATGAATATTCTCAAAATTTTTTTTCATTATTTTGCAGTATTTACTATGATAAAAAATATCTTTTCCTAATCTATGATTCCAGAAACATTGATGAATAGCTGGATGGGTAGATATGTATCAAACAAACATTGTTACCTCTCATTTCAGAGGACATATTTCAAGCCCTGATGGAGAGGGAAGGTTTGGGATTTTTCACTTTCAGAACAATGTGATCAGATGCAGGTCCTTTACCTCTATCCAGGGATGTTATTGTATATGAAAGTAGGTTAAGATCCATTAAATCCAGATTTAGGAAAAAGATAAATTGTTTTTGTCTGGATTGGTTTCTTGCTTTAATCCTGGTTGTTAATTGTAAAACATTAATGATTAAAGGCTTCCAACATGATGAGCGTGGTACCACATGCATACATGGTAGGAGACCACACCTGTTCCAATGAGCCCCTGTTACCCCAAGGAGTAATAAATAATTAGTTACAAACCATCTCCAATTTATTATTTATTCAACAGTGCTTATTAAATTAGAGGACAAATATACATGGAATTCACTGAGAAAATGCATCCACATCATTCATATTTATGGCATACCTTGTTAAAAGGCTGTTCAGGTAAAAAAAAAAAACTCTTTGGAAATTCAGTCATCTTCCCAAAAACAGAGGCCAATATCTTTGGTTTGACATGAAAAAAAATCCCATGGATAGTGCTGTGATGTGTCTGCTGGCTGAACCCTCTGTGGTGGCTGCTGCCTCTGCACACCCTGGACAGGCTCAGCTGATCCTCCCTAGGCTGTGGCTAGTTTTGTTGGTTTGTGCATTCAGAGCTCTCTTTTGCTGTTCCCTGGGTTAGACCAGTGATTAATGGCCAGTTCCCATTAATCCTTCCTTCTTCACACTGAGCAGCTACAAGATTTGTCCCTACCCACCTGGTAAAAGTTTAAGTCATAACAAGACATGCAACAGGAGAAAATTTGCTGCTCCATTGATTAAGGCAATTACCCAAGGACATGAAGCAGTAAAATGGATGACCCAAGAGAAGATTCCAGAAGGTCTTTTGAGTTTACGTCTTATGTTCACAGTGTCAGAACTAAGACCAGAAGACTGCAGCAGACTCTTAATATACCCACTAGTAGAAAGTGGGAAATGCAAGGTAAAACAGATCAGTAAATATTTGAAGAAAATACTCTATGACTTTTTTACATCAAAAGTGAAAGAAAAAATTGTCTTCCCTTTTCTTTCTCAAGGTTTTTTAATCTAGAAAAAAGAAAAAAAAGCTTCTTACATATCATCTGCCAGAAGTTTCATTGTGTATATAAAAGAAAGTTCACAAATATTATTTAAAAGAAAGGCAAGATGTCTAAAGACCTTAAAAATATTTGAAAACAAAAGGAAGTAATTACTTTTCATAAGTAATCCTTGTTGTCCTCTTCTCTTACTATTCTGCTTTTTTTATGGAATTATATTTTTGTAAATCAAAACAGTGTCTTTAATTTATGAAACACATAAACATTCCTGAAGTAGGAGTCGAGAACCTAGAACCCATTACAAGGCAGTTGATTATGTCTACTCATTTTTTTTTTTCTTCATATACCCTGGACCTAGATTATTTTCTACACAGTAATAAAGCCACCACAGAACAAATAGGTGATCCAAGCTACTTTATTCCTCCATCTCCAACTAGATTATTTTGAAATGTGATAGATACAATAGCCTCATCATTTTAAAATGATGCAGAAAATGCTCCCCTGATGGATGTTGCTTTGTATAGGTTCTAAGTCTAGACAGACAGTGAACAGGTGTGAAATGCTACCCCTTTCTCATCCAATCATTCTGGACAGATATGCTACTGCCCAAGTGGAGGCATTTAAGGATTTTTTTTCAGGCCAAACGTGGTAATAGTGAACTCTTAGCTGTCTCGAGTTTGATGGTTACAGGGTGTTCTATACTAGACTGCATTGACATAGGAAGTTTACGAATGTCCTGCTTTAAAGTACTTAAGAACATTTTAGCCCTTATCATTGAAAAGAACCTGGCAACAGTGTATGCTCATGTAACATGTATTTTTCAGGAGCTTCCATTCACGGATTGAATTGCAATGAATTCAGCGCTCTCCAAAGGCTGCTGAAAAATCTGCTCATGGACCTTCAGGACACCTGGGAATTGTTAAGACACAATACATGGGTACTATTAAAAGTACAGGATAATAGATGTGGAAGATTAGACAGGTCTAAAGAAAAGAAAAACCTTTAAAAATGTCAACCACAGTCAGAATATTCTTGTTCATATTACTTACTGCTGTATAAAAATTCTGGCATTTAATCATTAAGTACAAGATTTTAAAGATGTGATAAATCTGTACAGCAATTTGTACCAGCACTTCAGCCAGAGAGATAACTTGGCAAAAACATCTGAGGAATAGAAATAGACACAGATCTCAATCATTGTGTTAATCACACTCTAATTATTGTTGCTCAGATTGACATAAGAATAATCATTAGATATTAAACCGCAGTCTTCTGTCTCAAAAATCTAATAAGGAATACATTTGATCAATATGCAGAATCATTATCCAGATTGACAGTACTATTTTCCCTTTTGTTTAATTGATAAGAAAAAGATTTGATGTATCCTCATCAAAATAGCAATAACAAAAAGTTTTAGATTCTTAATTAATTTAGATTTGTCAGAAAATATGAAGGAAGAAAAAACACACCAGTTCTAAGCAAGGCAGTTGAAGAGAATTTGCTTTCTTCAAGGAAGGTGTTTGATTCTCATTAAAGACCTGCCAGAACTAGATCTTTAAATAGATAGCTGCCCTTAGTGTTGAAAGTGTGACATCATTTTTAGTACTTATTTCATTTGAGTTTTCACTAGCCAGTTCCCAACATAATTTTCTTTCCCACTATTATGTTGAACATCCAGCAAGAATCAAACACCTTTTCCATTCAGATTTGGAGTCACTTGAACCAGACATCGGGGGTGGGAGTCAAGATACTGAAATGTCTAAGTGTAGGTGCATAAGCTCCTGCTCTAGTCAATGGATATCAAGGCAAACATTTGTGGAATGTAGAAGAGCAATTCCACTGACTGGGCATGAGAAGTGGGAGTCAATATATTTAAATGTTGATCTGTGTGTAGACACTACAGTCAATGGAAGCTAGAGAGCAATTCAGATCTGCAAAAAGAACATTAGCAGCTCTATACTGTTGCTTAAACAAAATCAGTGCTCTTTTAGACAGATTACAAACTGAGGCCACATGAGACAGACAGGTACGGCATGGCACCTAGAGAAAAGCAGGAAAACCATGTCTTCTAGAGATTCAGGCCAGGAAGAATGATTTCAAGAATCTCAATGTCATTAGGTGCTTGTTACTTATGTTACTAACTCATTAATATTGTTGTTGTACTCTGATACTCACTGCTGGGTAAAAAGCAAGAAAAACTTAATTTGTTGGAATTTGGTTGTGATGTTGTCTTGGTTTAGAAAGACAGGTATCTGCCAGGGAAACTGGGGTTCCCCTTAGAATAGAGGATGTAAACCCCTCACCCCCCGCCAAGTTCTAATTTTGCAATTAACGGCTCTCAGGCAAAGATTTGGGAGTAGGAATAACAGCTTTTTACTAAGAATATAAGAATACAAATGTGGTAGAAAAGAAAAAGAAAAAAAAACAAAACCACCCCAGCAAACCAACAAACAACAATTTTGAAAAGCCCTGACAGGGTCAAAGCTACAACCTTGTTAGTCAGGGTGTGGAAAGCAGTCCAAAAGTGAGTCCTCCTGGAATGGCAGGTACAGCTCCGCTGAGGCAGAAAATGATCCAGTAGCAGAAAAGAAAGGGGTCCTGAGGTGGTGAGAAGGGTCCAGCCTTCCTCCCGTAATCGGATGAAGCAAGACACTGTGCTGGTTTAAAGTCCCAGCTTTATCCAGGTGAGAATGGCTGGCTCCTCCCACGGGGTGGAGCATCACACAATAGGTACGCTAGGATGTAGGTATGTGTTGGGAAGGGGACACGGCTAGAGAAGACTGTTAATGGCCCATTAAAGATAAGAACAATGCTCTACCTGATACTGACCGTTGGCCCATTATCAAAAGGCACCCGCCCCCAACTGTTTTCAGCAGATGAAATTGAATAGACTATAACCCAGGACAGATGTAATACTTGCGCAAAGAATCAGATCTCCAGTCATCTTCTGTGACCAACCATCACAATTCAAAACTGTTGGTACATTTAAAATGCACACATACTATCTCCTAAACTTTTACATAGCAAAACTGTCCTATGCAACTATTTCTGCAAGAAGAGTTTCCGTTGTCTACACGTGTCTCACCTACAATTCAGTCATGTCTGTGACAGGAATGACCTAGGTGAGTCCTTTGAAGACTCCACATGGAATGTTAATCAACACAAGCATCCAAACTGAACTAGACAGGGAAGGAGATGCCAAACTGGAGATGGATGCAAAGCTTCCATCTGAAGGGCTTCTGTAACTATTAGTCAAATATGTTATTGTGAAGGCTCTATCAGTCAGCCACTTGGTTTCAAGTTAATCCATTGTCTCAAGCCTGTCCTTTAATTAATTTATGGAGGTGACTGATTGGAATGTTCCTGGACAACCCAAAGAATTAATTATTTGTAGGTACTGATGTGCAGAGACCTGAAACCCTGCTGCCCCACAATTATGACTAAAGAACACACACCTTACAACTCACTTATAGCTTAAGTCTCATTGCTATTGGCAGTGTTTAACAGCAAAAACTATAAAAGCATACATTATTAAAGCTATGCACTTTATAAAAATGGTTTATAAAGAAAGAATAGTCCCTTTGGTATCAACCATGGTAACTGATATGGCAGAGCACACAAAGTGTGCAACATCAACTATCTGATTGCTTAGTAAAATGATAGAAAAATAATTAATAATACTTACAATAAAGTAATGGAATGTTGCCAAATCTCATTGGATTATATTGCAGAAAAACGACACAAAAGTAACTACAGATATAATACATTTTGGTACTTGTTGCTAAAAAATTTGTTTACTGATATGATTAAACAAACGGAGAGTTAGGGCTGAGCTTTGAAAATATTTATACAATCTTAATTTTCAATTTACAATTTATCATTTATTCTGCTTCTCTATTTTTGTCTAACAGTGTGTCTTCTCTTTTAACAGACTTAGAAATCCCAAATAAAATTTGTTGCACTACTCAACATAAAATAGATTTGCATAATGTTAAGAATTGGAAAAATACTTCCTAAATTCACGACTCACATAGCAGTTTGTGAAACATAAAAGCTCAAAGAAAACAAGGACTATCAATATTTTTAAGTGTATCAGATGTTCAGTTAGTGTCTACTTTTACAATAGCTTTTCTTACACTATTTTCTTGCAACTGTTTTACTTAGACATTAATTATATGACACTTTCTAGCTATAGGCTGCATATGTATACTACATGAGAACTGAAGAGATTAATCTCTCTGAGGGTATAATAAGAACTTTGTTCTTGCCCCCACTGAATTCAATGGGAATTTTGCCATCAGCTTCAATGAAAGCAGGTTGAGGTTTTAGGTAGTTGACACAGAACATATTTTAAAGCCACCTGTGCAAATGCAACCACTGAGCCACCTTCTGTTGCTCCTGTTCAACAGAATTTTTACTCTCCGATGGTATATTGCTTTCACCTATGAGCATTGATTAAACTTATCATCTGCACATTTTTAACCAGGAATCACGCTTTTTGCACTTCATCTCTGATAGAATTAAAAACTTTCATTAAATTATCTATTTTGAAATTTTCATATTTTTATCTCAGTGTATATGAAAGGGATCATATTCGTATGAAAAGTTCAGATAAGAAGAAAATCTGTGATGCTAT
Organism: Cyanoderma ruficeps; assembly: GCA_008694505.1. Lineage (NCBI taxonomy): Eukaryota > Metazoa > Chordata > Aves > Passeriformes > Timaliidae > Cyanoderma > Cyanoderma ruficeps. The sequence goes on from VZDJ01000623.1 coordinate 12,683,019, forward strand.
AACAGTGTGGCAGTTAAAAAGGGGATTGGGTTTTTTTGGAAATGAGGGAACATGCATTTTCAGTTTTTTCCATATTTACTTTACAATTGTACCAAGAAAACTCCAAATACTGAGGTCAAGTCTACATATTTATAAAGGGATAGCAGCCATCCACATACCTGTACCTTTCAGTTATTTGAATGATGAGGAACAAAAGTATAAGTCAGTTTTTTTAAATGTAGGCAGACTGTTGTTTATTATTGCTACAAAATAATTAGAGGAATGTGTTCTTGCTTGTCATTACATTTTAATGAAAGTTTAGGTAGTATGTTTTTAACCCTTCAGCCAAGATACTCTTTCCAGCATTCAATCCTCTATTTTCATTTGGGCTGTCTGAATGTCCTCTTTTGCAGCAATATCATCTGTTCTCTTGTAAAAATGCTGCTGTATTGTACTGTAAGGAGAGCTGCAGAAGTATTTGGAAATTACACATCTCCAGTTTTTAATATGAAAAGTTTTCATGAGGTTTTGATGCAAGGCCTTAGAGATCAACACCAGGGTTTGGGATAAGGTATGTAGTTTGTTGCTAATATTGACTGATTTGTGTCTGCAGCCAATTATTATAACAGTGGACATCATAAAAGATTTTTTAATACCATACAGTGCTCAAATTTCAGACTTTGGCAAACCTTAAAAAAAATCTAAATGCAAAATACACAGGACTTTAAGATGGGCTTTTTGGAATATATAGTATGTATCACATTCTAGTAAAGAGGCTGTATAATAGAATTGCATTCCAAACACAAAACTCACTTCTACCCCACTTATGACTACTTACTGTCTCTCTGAAGAAAGCATTCATCATATATACTGAAAAATAATGCTGATAATACTTAAATTAATCGAGTTTTTGTATAAAAACACCAAAGAACTATTCAGCAGCTGCAAGCTCAGGAGTAATGGACAATGAGTTGGTTCTCTGAAGTCACGGTACTGATACTGTTGATTTCGAAGTAGGTAAGAGGTGAATGTGGACATATGAGACTATTATTTCAGCTTTGTTATTTGGTCTCACAGCTTGTAACAGCTAAAATATTTTGAAACTATTGGACTAAACTATATAACCTGTACACAGTCAATAGGTAGTGCAACATTAAGAAGTATTTAGGAAAGGCAGTCAAAGAGACAGCATAAACATTGATCAAGGATGTTAATAAATTATAATTAATGATCTGCTAATTTTATTTGCATCATGGAACACTGAATGCATATCAATTTTCCCATAAAACAAATTCTCCTATGATTTTTATTTCTTAGAGAGAAGTTCCAGTGAAGTTAGTATGCCTGTCTGCAATTTGATACAGAATCAGGACCACTAATTTCAATTACATCTGACACATCAACTTGCCCCTGTGTATTGGGTTTTTTTTCTCATTAATTTTTTTCATTCAGTGCTGTGCTTTGTGATGGAAAAAAAAATCCAAATTAAAAAAAACCCTCCAAAAATATCCAAACAAAGAACAGGATAAAACCCAAAAAACATCGAGTGTGACATCAGCTATATCTTCTTCCATGTATAAAGTGTGTATTTATTTATGGATTTCAATAAAATTCTAACTTTTAAAGCCCCTAAGTGACAGGCAGACACAATATATTACATGAGTGTTGTATACCCAATATTTAATCTCTGAATTTCTTCCAGTAGCAATTCTGAGTTTCACTCCTTCTAACTATTTGTAGTGAGTAAGGAGTTAAAATAATTTTATTAATCTGCTAAGTGAAAGGCCACTTCTCTCAGTCAATTTAATGTTCTTAGCTGTAGGCTACAGGCTTCACAATGATTTAACTTCAGTCTTGGGACTTACTGATAATTGTCATGTGCAGTTGTGGGTTGGTTTCACCTGTGACTTCAAAGCATGCAAGCATAAGGCAAGGCTCAGGAGGGTTTTTTCCTGTAGTTTTACACTTTTTCTGCAGTGACTTATTTTGCTGCAGCTTAATGCTGATTCTATAATGGTCTTACTATACGTGATATAAGTCTGAAAAAAATGAGGAATTGCTGCATAATGAACGTGTGGGCTAGAAAGGAAAGAAAGAAAGGTCAATAAGTCTTTTTAAGAACTCATGAAAATAACTCCAAGCAGAACCATGACTGAACAGGTGGAAGAAATCTCCACCATCAATGTCAGGGAACTTGTGGTAAAGAATAAGGGAACCTGGTGGCTCATCCCTGAACCCCCTTCTCATTCATTCTTCTAATTTTTCTTGAAGGCCAACCCCATCATCCTTACCACCTAGAGGGATAGTAAAAGTGTGAGCACAAAGGAGAGAAATTTTTTTGTATGAGAATTGTAAATATCCTGAAATGGAAGTTTCAAGAAGCCTTGGATTAGAAGTATTAGTGTTTGCTCTATTTTTGTTAGGCTGTTAAAGCTTAAATTAAGATAATAAGATATTCTTTAATCCACAGGCAAAAACTATACATCATTTTGAGTGGAAAAAATGTTATAGAACTATTAACAGAGAAATATGAGGAATAAGGTGACGTCTTAAATCCCACTTCTGACAGGTGAAATTGTGTGTCATTCAGGAAAATCAGGAGTTTTGTTACAATATGATTCCATATGTCTCTCTAAGAAGCAGATTTTGCCAGGTTTAAAATCTATTGAATTATTACGTTTATTATTTTAACCGTATTTCTTACAGATTGTATTGTTTATGTGTATTCTCAATGGCTAGTTCTGAAACTGAATAAGGGCTCCACACTGGTCAATGACTACATCTGTTAAAATAGGATACTGTGTTAACAAGTATGGACAAGCTCAACCCATTCTGGTAAGAAAGAGAGGAAAAAATATATGCATGTGAACCGTACCCTTCCATTTACCCTCAGGGCCACAGAATAATCCCTGTCCTTTTTTTGTTACTAATACATATTTAGCCTGTGCCTTGCTAACTATTCTTTCCCAACCATGACCTCCAACTTTTCTTACCTTTTAAAAAACTGGATGGTAAAAGATTAGAGACTTTAAAATTGTTATGATTGAAGGAAGAGATTTTAGCTTAAATTCTGCAACTCTACTCTTTGTTGTATTTTTTTCTTTCTTTCTTTCTTGACTATGCTGCAGTATTGGAGCATTATGTCCCAATCAAAGGAAAAATCTTCATAGATGGCATTTTCATAGAGTCAATCAGCTGCAAAATAAATCCACAGTCTTTCTTAGTTTTAGAACTAATTGTTTCACAGAAACAAAGTAGGATGACCTTTAAAGCACTGTCAGTGATGATGCTGTAGTGCTTCCTTCTTTTTATAAAATACTTCACTGGCTAACTCATTTCCCCAGAACAGGAGAGACCTAGGGTCAGTGCCAGTTTCTGTCTCAGGGAATACAAACTCTCATCTCTTATCTCCTTGGCAAATGCAATAATCAACAAGATAGTTTATTTACAACAGCAGGAGTGTCTCTCCTCTTTTTGGTTCTATATAGAAAAGATTATCTGGGATAGAGGAAAAGCAAAGGACAAGGAAAAATAAAAAAGTGAGAATATGTTTCTTAAACATTCCCTGTGAAATGGAGGAAGTTACCAATATCAAGATATATATAAAATACAGTTAATCCGTTTTACTCAGGACTATTTCTTACAAAACACAAAAAAGATCTTTAAAACAAAGATTGGAGCTCAGATGTCTCCTCACCAGTAGGTTCTTTGGTCTGATGAAACTTAAGTTCATTTTGCAGAGGTACAGTTTCAGTACGTGGGGCTGCAGATTGATAAACTCACACAAAGAAAGAAACCCAGCAGTTAGCTCTTGGGGGGGGACAAGCTGTAGAATAACATTTAGGTTTCATTATGTCAAGGCACAGTGAGGTGGGGCTGGCCATGCTCTCCCCCTCCACAAGGCCTGGACACAGAGGGCAAGGATGGTCCTGATCAGGCTGGAGGTCAGCCTGCAGTGTTCATCCAAGGTCTGCCCCAGAGAGAGGGTTGCAGGTAGGGCAGAGCAAGCCATGATGAATGTTTCAGGATCCCTGCAGGAGAAGAGCTACTTACAGAGCCCTGTTCAGGGAGCTGGAGCAGCACCCAGGCATTCCTACAGCATCATTGACATTGATGGCCCCAGGCTGGGAGGGGCCCTGGGTGATGGGGGTCCCAAGAGTGACTGGGCAGGAAGAGTAAAACCCTTTATGGGACTAAAGTCTAGGACAGATTTCCATTAGGCCTTTGTGACTGAGATCTACTCTGTCCTGTATGAGCAGTCTAATTTCTGAGCTAAAGTGGAAAAAGGAAAACAACACTTTGTTGAGCACAAAGGTATTAGGATAGCATGCTTGGATTTAGACATGTTCTATGTTCTCTTACAAGTAAGGATAGTTCCCTGAGGCAATTCTGAACATTTCCTCCCTGTCCTGCAGTATCTATGGCTGTAAAACTTGAGGCATTTTTAAATCCTCTAGAATTATGCAGGAAGGTAACATTGTGAGAACTTGGACTGATTTACCACCTTCCCTGCACACTTATTTCTTCAGGGAACTACTGCTGGGGATAATATCAGACTAGATCTCTATTGAGGAAATCCCACAAGAGAAAACCCTTAGTAAACTAGCATGTATGAAATTTTACCAAGAAAAGGTAGACAGTAAAGTGTTGTTATCACAAAGGATTTTCTTGTCTTTAAGTAAAATATAATTGTGTATTCCTTTACACAGTTTTTTATGTCATTCTTTAGCCCAATTTTTCCCCTTTTTACAGGACATAAGATTCCCTATTGAAAAGAATAAATGTCTAGTCACAATACTTTATTTAAGTTACTACTACAAAGAGGACACTGTATTTTGTTAATGAAATTTATCTTCTTTTTTTTTAATGTACAAAGGAATATTGCCAAAATAACTTTCTTATTAATTACACAATTTTGCATAGGGTAATTTAAGCAACAAGGTGTCATCACTAGAGACAGGGAAGAAAATCTATCAAAAAGGATCCTGTTGTCCTGCTGACATTTTGGAAGAGAGATTTCTGCACCTCTACCCTATGAAATTAAGCATTCCTCTAGCATGGACCACAGACAGTTTCTGAAATGTACATTTTTTGTTCCCACATGAAAATGGAGAGCTGTGACACTTCAGCATTTTAGCTAGTGATAGCCCTGAGTAAATCAAAGCACTAAAGATGTCTTTCTTTTATCTGTGTTGCTCAAGACACTCGAAAGTGCATTCTGCAGCCAGAAAGACTGGAAGATCTCTCTTGAGATTCTAGTAAAAAAGAAGGACTTTACTACTGTCCTTCCTTAAGAGTGACTTTCTTCTTTTCTCTATTCTCCTTACACTGTTACTTTTTTCAATTAGACTTTGTGTATGCATTGTGAAGACACAGCCAGTACTATGGCAACATGTAGAGAAATATTGGACAAGGAACAAGGGTAAGATAATCTTTTTTTAACATTTCAATTAAAAATAGATTAGAAACTACAATGTATTAATAGACTGTGTAAGAAATGTCTTACAGTGATTTTTCCTCTTTCATTCTCTCAATTAATAGCCATACTCTGGCTTGCACAGGATGTCTATCATTCACCAGGTTGAAAACATTAGTTTTGGGGCTCACATGAACACTCCCAGGATTATATGTAAACAAGATCAGTTCACTAGCACAGGACACAGAAAAATTCTAAATGGAGTTGGGAAATCTCAGGCAGTTTCATAAAAAGTGGACAAAGAGTGTTTGATCAGACTATTTTTTGATCAAATGTGAGTAGGACTGTCTGAAACTTGAGACGAGAATTTACTTATGCAATATTTCATCTGGTACTATGTACCTGAAGGAGATGAGAGGAAACAAAATTGAGTAGAAATATACTGATGAGGCATTTCATTTCACTAAAATGTAGAGGTTCATTAGCTGGCTGTTCTTTGCACTTTGTTGCATGGACAATTATTTTTCTTGTGTTTCTTTTTCCATATACTCACATGAACCTTTATTAAAAATTGTGTTTACTAAAAACAGAAATATGGAAGTGGATTCATCTGTGTAGTGTACTGTACAGTTAAATCTTTCATGACTTGGCTTTAAGTACTGTAAAACCACATGCAGAATTTTAGTGGATCGCTGTTCAAGATGTGAAGCATTCTATAGCTGGTTAGCAGTGAAATTTGTTGACAGAGAATGGAGATCAGACCAGATATTCAGTTTACATCCTTTTCATACAGAACAGTAGTTCACTGAACATAAATATAGCTATTACTTGCTTGCCAAATTTTGCTTTTCACTCTGCTGCTTCTGCTGGTTAAAGTTAAGAAACTCTGGAGCAATTTTGATTTCTGTGAGTTGAAAATGAGCCACTATACTAAGGTTTCATGGGAAATTTCCAAGCAGGCATTTCTAGTGAAGAGTGCACTGACTTAAAACTGATAGCCCTGCTGAAATAGCTATGCAGTTTGTTCTTTTCATCTTCTCCTTAGTGATGCTTCTTAGTGCATTTCCAGTTCTCTTGCACCAGCGTGCTGAAGACAGGATATAGAAAACTACTGCCCATCTTTATTACTAGAATAATCTTTAGCAGTAGTTAGCTTTCTAAGAATGAGGATGTTTTTACAGTACACTGAAAATCACAAACACCGTATCTATTAGCTGGAGTGATTAGATGAACTTCCAGTTTTCTCCTGACTTATAAATATTTTACATTTATAACAAATTTATATTTTTTGTTACCCGTATAGAAAGGATTAAAATTGTTCAGGTTTTATTACATGCAAGGCTAAGCCCCAGGAGTGATTGTTTCCAACTATAGCTGTTTAGGTAAACTTATGAATCACCATAAAATGATATTCCAGAGCTTTGGACAGTGTGCAAAAAAATATAACCGAGGCGTGTTGACTAATGACATTATGCAGAAAGACTGTTCTTTCTTGCCTGAAATTTCACAGATTAATTAATAATCAATGAGAAGAAGAGAGAAGGTTTCAAGGAGATTCTAGAAATTAATTTCTAATCAGAGAAGATGAATGAATTTTTAAATGGAAGAAGAGGTATAGAAAGATAAATGCTGTGAGATGCCAAAAAACTTGCCTCTTCAAAACTGGTGGCTGCTAGCAGGTTACCAATTTCATATTTCCATATTTTCTATGAAAATCCCCTTCATGGACTCTTTGACTTCCTCCCATAGTGATGAAAGGAATATTTTTGCAATATGTATTTGACATATTTAACTTTGCTAAAAACTATCTACACAGAAAAGTGACCCTGACTTGAGAATAATGAATCACTCCAAACCGAGTTGATCCCAAAGCAAGAAATCATCAAAAGTCAGGCATTATTTTCCATAACTTCCATGGATTTTTCTGATAAATTTCCTCAGACCAGCCTCATTACAAACATCTCAGAGATTCCTTTGACATTTGTGGATTTTCCTTTTGAATAATCACTTTTTGGCTGGATCACTCAATATCTCAAGAGGGATATCAGGAACACTGACTCAAGTGTCCTCTCCACTCGAAGCAATTCCTTCACACGTGTACCACAGACTGTCCTCACCAGACAATAATGTCTGTTGCACAATAATTTTTCTTCCCCCTGATAAAACTGCTCCATTGTGCAATAAATGATTGTAAGTTGTTTGAAAAAATAAGGAAAGAGAGGACAAAAGAAAAATTAAAAAGTAATGAAGAAAGAATGAAAAAAGAGAGGAAACTGGAATATGCTTCTTTAATCTGCTGATTAGGGCACTTAATCATTGCTGCTGTGACCGCCTCAATTTCTTAGTTATAAAAGAATGTGAACTTTTTTGATCTTCATTCCTCAACTGTTCAAATACTTGGTGTTAGTTTCTTAGGAAAAGTTGGCAAGGTAGATCAATCTGAGATAATGACTCAACATGTGATATTATTATTATTTCTGATATTTCAATCATTACTGTATACAGTAAAAATATTGTCATTGTCAAGTCCTTTAACTAAGCTGTGAAATCCCTAATTTAAATTTTAAGACACCTCAGAATGGAATGAGAATATTCTTACCTCACTCCCAATTAAAAACACAAAACCAAAAACTCGTATGTATGTATGTTTTATGTTACAACTATATAAATAATTATTTGTTGAAGAATTGAAAAATTGCAGACGAGGAACTTTGTGTCAGGGTCCGAAGAAAAGCCTTGCATATCCAATATTGTAGGAATTGTTCAAGAACAGTTCATCCTTCTGAAAATAATTGCCTTCATAAAGTTAATTAGCTGCATAAGTGCTGGCTGCATGAGGTAGCACTGCCCAAGGGCAACTTAGCATTCATGAATCAGTGTAATTCATACACGTCCATCTCAGTGCTTTCCACCTTTTTGATGTTTTATGGCCTTGACTAGCCCCTTTCTTAGTACTGAATCATTTGTCATGTGGTCACAGTGAGGAATTTGAGTTTTATTGAGCATACTTAGGACTGCTATTTTCTGGGACCTTTCTATGAGAGTTCCAGAGAGGTCTGTTTGTAAATTTTTATCAAGTATTCAAGGTCTTTCATAGCTAGCCAAAACTTCTTGCTATTTAAAAGAAGGACAACCAGAGAAGGAAGATAATATGATGCATATAAGCACTCTGGATACAGAAAAATCTGTCATGAAATAATAATCTATCAGCCTCTTCCATATGGAACAAATTCAGATACAGTAATCAAATAAAATTATTTTGTCATAATCAATTCTTTGGCAAGAACTTGCTTTAGGTCGTATAGAATGCAGTACCACCTTATTTTGACATTGAGATGAAATTTTAATTTAAAAAATATTTAAACTCCAAAAAACCTCTTTAAAATTAGACCCTCCTTGAATCTCTTTTGTACTAAAGGCTGAATTTTCAATGGCTGAGGAACTTAAATTACTTGTAAAAAGCACTGGTCACTAGGCACAGCCATTTGCAAATGGACATTGAGTAGAGCAACCCTTTGGAATGTGTCCTGAAGCAAAAAGGTCAGGATTTCATGAGACAATATTAGCTGTTGAGTGGGAACATAAGCATTGCAAACTTGATCTCGCAGACTCTGTCACTGGAAAAGAAACTGAGACCTCCAGAAAATAACTAATATCTGAAAACCAAAGTATTTTACTTCAAAGAGAAACTGCAAAAAGGGACAGAGCTGTAAAACAAGACTGCATAATAAATAATGCAAAGCAAAATACAAATTAAAAAATTAATGATTAAAACAATAAAGGTATTACAATTTAAAATATATTAAATGACTAAAATGATGAAATATAAATAAATAAAGTATAGCAATTAAATAAGAAATAGTTAATAACAGAACTTATTTGGTTTCTAAGATGCCATTTGTGGCTGCTCATAGTGAAAGAAAATTTTTGGTTTAGAGTTTTTAGTGACTGTTTTGTTCTGAAATAACTTCAAAAGCAATGCTTTTTGAGGGTACATTCAATATTTGAGAAAAAAACTCCTGTTTCAAAGCTGCTTCATTGGGACTTTGCATTTATGAAAATATTGTCCTAAAAATAAAAATAAGTGAATTCTATATGAATATAGAATTCATATATAGAATAGTAATTATACAAATGAATAGCTTACTAAAGCATTGTGATTGAATACTTATTTGTGAGGTTGAAAATCACACTTGATATCACAATATTGCTATACACTGTCATGGTAACACTTAAAGGTTTTTCCTTTGTCTGTGATTTCACTATCATGCCTGTTTTACATGACTTTGGGCTTCAATGGACATGATTTTTTACAGTACCTTCTGCCTTTTTATAGTTTTTGTAATATTTGACTGAGGGGTATAAATCCACGTTGATTCTGCAAATACTGGAACACAGGCAGGATCTTCTAGACACTTGAATTTCTGAATTTGATGTGTTTTCTTGGAAGTTAATGCCTTCTGGATTACATTTAGATTAAAACTTGCTAGTTCTTTCTCTCAAGAGTTTAATGAAGTAATAGTTTTATCAGGGCAGTAGTTCCCAATAATGCTCTAAATGTTTATGGGCTGTCAGTGAGACATTTCAGAATGGCTGATGTCCATTGGCTTAGACAGATGGAGTCTTCCTCAGCCCAGAGAGTAAACAAAATGTGTCAACCTCTATTTGAATTTCCTTAATAAGTATTAAGAAAAAAATAATTTTGGAAACAATAATCTTCTATACTGATAGAGTAAATTTTAAAAATGTCAAATTATGATCCATAGAAGCTTCTATTTGTAAAAACTATCATTTGTGCAAACTCAAACAAGAGAATAATGCATATGAAACCCACTGTCACTTGATCAAGGCTAGACAAGGAGATAATAACATCACTTTGGAAATGCAATAACTCTGAAATTAATCCCTATAAAAATAACTTTACACTAAATTGGAATATGATGTCACCTCAACATGTTAGTGATCCTTCAACAGACAGAGTAATACAGACTGTTCTGACTGTCAAGATTAAATCTTGCTGGTCAATGAATGTAAATATGAGGAACAAATATGTGTCAGACAGAGGTGTTCTTTTCTACAATAATCGAGCGTTTGGAAAATTTAGGAAGCAAGCTTTGAAATTTGAGAAGGCTCATGACAGATGGAGTATCAGAGAAGTGCTCCAACTATTAAGTCATTGGCACAGGAGTTGAGGGGTTTTCCCCGTGCCCTGGACTCCAACAGCACAGCAACACTGAGGGAGGAGGGCAAGATGCTCTTAATCCATCCTGTTGGCCCTTGTGTGGAAAGTACAAAATTAAATGGGATTTGAGACACAGACAAAAACAGAAGGGGATGTCAGAGAGCTGTAGGGACCAAACCAGAGAAAACTTCAGGCCTCCAGCTCTGAAGTCCAGCAGTGCATTGCAGATGCTGTCTTTGAAGATGAGTGTTACCTGGCTTATCTAATAGATATTTTGAATTCTATTCTCAGGTGATTAATTTATCTGACATGTTTTGCAAATCACTAGTGCATCCATGTCACCTTTATATTATTCTCTTGTACATGAGTCCTTAAAGTAAGGCATGGTAATGCCATCTTTCATACAGTTCTCTGTCCTGCTTGTACATCCAAAGTCAAGCACCCATTCAGACAGCCTTACCTTAAAAAGAATCATAGAATGATTTGGGTTGGAAGGGATCTTAAACATCACCTAGCTCAAATCCCTCTACCATAAGCAGGGACACTTTTCACTAGATCAGGTTGCTCGGGGGCCCATCTAAACTGGCCTCAAAAACTTCAAGGGATGGGGCATTCACAACTCTGTACAACCTGTTCCAGTGCCTCACTACCCTCTGAGTGAAGAATTTCTTCATAACACTAATATAAATCTCCCTCCTTTTACTTTAAAACCGTTGTTAAGCCCCTATCTGCCCATATAACAAGTCCATTTCCCTCCCTTTTATATGTTCTGTTACGATGCTGGATGGCCCCAAGGTCTTCCCAAAGTGTTTTCTTTGCCAGGCTGCACAACCCCAGCTCTGCCAGTCTGTCATCACAGGAGGTGTGCCCCAGCCCTCTGAACATCTCTGTGCCCTCCTCTGGACCTGCCCTAGCAGGTGCACATTTTTTTTCTGCTGAGGACCTCAGATCTGGACACTCCAGGTGAGGTCTGACAAGGGCAAAGTAGAGGGGCAGAATCACCTGCTGGCACAGGAGACATCACTCCTCTTGATGTCTTAACTTACCTCAAACCCCACAAAAATCAATGACTTTTGATTAGGCCCCTAGAACAACATGAGGAACTGAAGGGAAAGAGATATTGCAGTTATCATAACTCTGAGAAATCATCTATGTCATTTGATATCTGGAAAAAGATTTTAATGCTTGACACCTTTGAAGGTGCTATCCTTCTGCTTAAAAATTTTGACTTAAAAAGTGAACTTGTGTTGCCCAGTCCTGATTAAAAGGATGAAAGGAGTATGTATTGGTTAACTGTCTGTCACTGTACTCTATTCTCTTGTGTTGTATTTACACAAAAGCAAGAATTGTGTTGGTGAGGAAGAGATCAATAAGAAGTCTGTTATCAATCTATGGGCAAACTTTGAAGTTAGAAAAAAGGAGGACTATATTGCTTTCAAACATCCTTGACAGTTTAACAAAGATACAGCAAAGAGAGAAAGAGATGGGGAGGAGCTGCAATGACTGCCCTTGGTAGCAAAGAAAAGAAGAATGACTCAGGTGCTGAAGTGTTACACGAATCATAGTTTCATCCTTCAGAGGTTGAAAAGTTCAAGGCTATTAGCTATTTTCTTCTACTGACAATGAACAAAAGAACAAAGCAAGAAACACAATATCAGTCCAAACAGGCTTTCCACATTTATTGGCCTAACAGCTTTACTTTCATCTAAGAAAGCTTGAAATAATAGAGCAAGGAGACATGAAACATGCAATCTTTAGCCTTGAAAAAGAACTTTGTTAAGCCTTTAAAGCAAAATCTCTTGATCTTTTAAACATGCAAGCCACATAGATAGCACAACACATTACAGTGCAATATAAGGTTGAAACACACATATGAATGTTTTTCTCAACTTTCTCATGCAGCATTAAACAGTTCCCTTCAAGAAGTGAATATTGCAAGATGTAGAACTGTCTTTACTATTAGGATTTAATCCACTTTATCCTTTTAAAGAAAGAAGAAATCTAGCAACTACATGATTAAAATAAGGAGGTAGCTAAGCAGTTCACAAGGAGGTCCAAAGTACTTTACCATTTCTTACACAGTGACTCCATAGGGTATTATTAGATGTTCTAATTTCATTAGGGCATTTCATATGTGCTCTGTGGTCTCTTTGTTGAAAACTGCTCTTGTGACCACCATATAATACTGACATTAGCAGCAATGCAGGTCTTTTCCTCTGGGAAATACTTTTTGTCCCATTGAAGTTGTTCCTGGATATTTTAAATCAAAAATACAGCTTGTATTTCTTGTGCTCTCCCCTGGCTCGATATGAACATGTCTGAAAAAAGCAGGAAACTCAACATCTGTGACAGTTTCTTTACTTAGAAAGAACACACAGTATGAGACCTGCATTTCATTATGAACAAGAATTGTTAATTTAAGTCCATAACCGTGGAAAATATTACATCTTGAAAGATGACGTTGTATTTCTAGTCTCCATGTTTGCAGAGGGATTAGAATCTGAGTGTGTGAGGTTGGAACCTTCAGGTTTATGGCACCATTTGGGGGAGCTGTTTCTCTGTGGTTCTTGCCTGTGAACAATGAAGTTCCATTTTGACCACTGGTGTCAGTGATAGAGAATCAGCAGTACAGATGAGGTGAAAAGAGTTAGTGTGACTGAACTGATGGAACGGGAAACAATAAGGCCTAACCTTGAAGATATATATCAGATCATTTGGAAAAACAGTCGATTTCAACAGAGGAAGAAGGATGTCCTGAGTAACACTCAGAAGGAAAGTCAGAGTTGGAGTGGCAGCTAGACTGCTGCTGCTGCTCTGACCTGTCCTGAATGAGGGAAACATCATCAGAAATGAGATTAATGGACATGTGTGAGGCCAGAGCAAAAGGAAGCCCTGAAGCGACGTGTGTGTTTTGGGGTGTTGTGGGGATACACTGTGGAGCTCAGGAGAAAAGGATGAATTTGATATGACAGATATGTAAATAAGGTACCCACTTTATACATGCATTTTTTCATTCTTTTTTCCTCCCTCTAGGTCTATAGTTATATCAGGAGAAGGCTTCAAATTGTAGGCTGAGAAGAACAATTGCCCTTTCCTTTTGTTAGCCAAATCACTGAGGCACTAGTAAAATCCCAAAAACCATAAACCTACATCCAAAGGAAAACATCATAAACAAAAGAAAACAAAACACATCTCCAAAAACCCAAACCAAAACAAACAAACCCCAGACTTCCCCCAAAAAGAACAGAAACCCAATCAAAGAAATCCCACGCAGAAGAACTGACACAAGCGAGGCTGGAGCTGTGAGTGAAAGCATGGAAGGATAAATACAATTTAACCAGACAACAAATAGTAAGTTATCTAGACACAAACTGAATATGCAAGGATTGTGTCTTTATATTAAAAGAGGAAATGAAATTAATTTGCCTGTAAAAGCTGATATACGTCTTTCCTCTCTCCTACATTATCTCTCCCAGTTTCTGCAAAACCACTGAGTGAGTACTCCTTTCTCACTATTATTTCCTGTCTCTCATCAAGGCCTTTAAAGTTCCTGCTGTAGATACTGATTGAGAATGAAGGCCATTAATTTACTACCGAATTATTGTAAAAGCACAGAGAACATCTTCCTCCCCTTCATTGCACTTACGTGAAAGCAAAAAATATTTTGTTTGCTACATGGAGAAGTGCTGTGACTTGTTTTTTTACTGGTAAATGGAATGAAAAACCCAAACAACAAAACCTCTTTTTCTCTCACATTAGCTTAGAATCCAAGTTCCCTGATGGTTTTGTGCCGCAGTGAATTCCACAATAAATGTTAGATTATATGCCAAAATGAAGCACATCATTTGTGTTGCAGCATACTTTTACAACTATTTTGTCTCCTTACAAATTCTCTTTAGACATTGTGAACTAGCCTGCCTGTGACCTGGAAGCAGTGTCTAAACTAAACTTAAACCTTCTTACTTTTACTTAGAGTGGCTATCAGAGGAAGTTAATCCACAAACTGCACCAGCTTCTTAAGATGCATTTTAAAACACAGAGCTAGATAGTGGTTCTTGCTGTTCAATCCTGGTTTTTTGCCAACAGGATGCAATGGCACTGCAAGGTGACCTGAGGACCAGCTGATTACTCCATCTCCAGTACATTATGTGAAACAATCACTGTAGTGTTCCAAAGCACTTTTCAAGAAATTAAATGGAAAAACTGTATTCTGACACATGAATGATAGCTGAGTGAATATTTTTGTCAACAGTATTCCCAGAACTACTGAAGAAATTGTAGTGCATTCCATGTTTCATCTTAATTGATTATTGAAATCGAAAATGGTAATCTGAGTCTAAAAAAACCAAAAATGTGGAAACCACAGGGACCAACCTTCAGTAGTCTAAAGGAAGTGGAAGTCTGGAAAGAAGAGAAAACGAAAAAAAATCCTCATCTCTGCAATCCTCAGGCAGAAATCAGTAAAAAATTTGAATGATTAGCCAATATAGGACTGGGCTGTGAATCTGTATATTTCTTCTCATATGCCAGTTAAATTATTCATGAAGAATCATCTCCTGCTAATCCCCTTCTTTTTCTTTTCTGTTGTCTAAACAGGCGATACTGGATGACTATTAATTCAACTAGTTATCACTTTCAGTAAAGAATTCCCTTCACAAATCTGACAGGGATGTCACTACTTTTTCAGACTCTCAAGTCACATTAAAGACTCTCTTGTTTTCCCTTTGCTTTGCATTTTTATCTCCCCGTAACAGACTGCACCATATAATTAGTAGAGACTTAACATTTTTATTTTTTTAAAATTTTGTGGAAGGATGAGAGAACTAACTTAGATAATTCTATTGTTGAGGGAACATCACAGTTCAAAAGGCAAAATGTTTTTCATGAAAGAAAGAGAATTTTTGATCAGACAAACACAAAATAGAGGCCAGGCAGTTTACGTTTTTAGCAACATGTTGCAGTGGGCAGTGGTCTAGACTCTTGAGTAAATATAAATGTGGGAAAGAAGTTCAACTATTAAATGAGTTTTTGAGGAAATGAGACTATTTGAAAATGAAAAGAGAAGTACCCCAACTTCAGCAAAGCTTTTTCAACATACTGAGATATTTTAAGAATTTTTAATACTCCTCATGCCTTTCTCACCTCTTATCACCAGAACTGCTTTACCTATTAATATGGCAATCGAGGAGATAAGGAGCTTAGAAGATTTGGTGGAACACACCAGATATATTGCTAGAGATGCTTCGTTTGCTTGTGTTCATGACAGCTGCTATCAGTGGATGAACATAAGGATATGGATGCAATATCAGCACCGAAAATTTTGCCTATTTCCCACTCTGGCTATGGATGAAGGTCAGAGAGTCTACTGTCTGGAAGAGTGCATGAAGGAAGGCTTGGGAAGAGTTTGGGATGACCATGACCTCATTTCCACTGCTGGAACAAACCTCTGCAGCCAAGTCTGCTGAAGAAGACATGGGACAAAAAGATCAGTACAGCATAACAGCATTTCCTTTTAGGTAAGCTTCAGTTAAGACAATAGAAGCTTGCAGTCTTCTCCTGCACACTTGTTAACATTCTTTTAATTATTCACTAAAGTGTTTATACAATATACTGATTATGGAATAAATAAACTACAACAGACATAGGAGCCTAAAACATGATATAAGTTTCTTAGCTAAGGTGACATAGACACCCACTTCCCTCTTCTCTACGTTTCAAGTCAGAATTGGCAGTGGAAGTTCAGAAAGGAGTCATGACTGTCAGAAACTGGAAGATCTGGTTTCTCATTTCTTGAGTGAGTTCTTTAACTGCTCAAAGTAATGAGAAACTCTCTCCCATAAATTCATCTTATAAAATTAAAAAGCTGCAAATGCTTTTACTTTCAGACCCAGTCCTGTCATATTCTGAAATGTGTGTTCTAATATGACTTGCTTCTAAATCATGATGGCTCTCAAGCTTAGGCAGCTTTTCAGCTGAACAGGAAAAGGCCTTGCAAATGTTGGGCAATTCAGATCAAACAACTGCGGCACTGAGCAAGGAATGAAGCAACCACTGAAATGCATTTGGGACTTGGCTGCCCAAACTCCTCATGAATACTATGCAAAGAAATCTTCAAGCTTTTTAGGGCCTGGCTACACCACTGACCTGTCACATTGCCTACTGGTTCTCCTGAAAACATTATTTTCATAAATCAGATAGTGTGATTCTCTTTTTAGGAATATGGAATTAAAAAATAATAAATAGCTCTTACATTCTTTTTTATTTTTTTACAGCATTGATTCTTTTTTTTCTTTTTTTCTTTTTTTGAAATACTGTATCCCATGTCTATATTAATTTGGAAAGCTTTTTTCTTCTCTATGGGTCTCAAAAATGGAGTAAACAATATCCCAACAACCTATTTTAGTTGAAGTATAAAATGATTTTTATAAGTCTATCCTACTGCTTTTATAACTTTGGCAGTAAAAAAGAAGTTATTATTAGAATATCCTTGTTGCATACCAACAGCCCTTGTCAATACTTGCAAGGACAAAACAAAAACATAAAGATAAAAGTTGAAGCATCTTTTTACATATTAAAAAGGCATCTGTCTAGTTCCTGAGTCTACTAGTATAGATTACCTATTCAGTTGCTTTTAATTGTAGCTGAATGAAGAACAATTCCACAAGTGATCTCAAGTAACTTCTTAGCACCAGCCAATCACATAGTGTATTTATGAAGATTTGTCTGAGAATGCTGGAATGACTGAAGAAAGTAAAACCCATTGGCAGAATCTGCTGTAACAAATAGTGGGGCACATATAGTTTATGTGAAATGCTTCCAGTTTACAAAAATTCACAGTTTTATTGCCTTACCGTTTAACACACTTCTGCAAACTATGGGCTCCACACAAGCATATCTTCAAACTCCCACTCTTACCATTTATCTTTGTCCCATTTCATGTGTCAGACTCCTTGTGATGTCCATAAGCCATCCACATGTATCTACCCTGACATGGTTAATGATGCTTAGTTACATTTCCTTAACATTCTATTGAAAGACCATATGCTCCCAAATCTTTTTGTGAATTTTCATGGCATGAAATTCTCTATTTAAAGTATCAGAGAGAATTCTAAATAAGGCCTGGAAAAACTGGCAAACTGTGGACTTGATCATGATGCTCACTGATGTTCTTCCAAAGGAAAGTTAGGCAGATTTTTCTTGGATGTCTTAATGCTTCCTGACTCCAAGGTTATCTGCATGGGGTGATGGAAAGAACATACACTTAATATTCCTTGCTAACTGAGTGATGGGTAGAAAAGGGAGAAAGGCAAAAATGGTTGAAATCTACACTTTTCACCTTCTGCTATGTGGAAAATATAAGCTATAGCATATCCCTGCTAACTTCTTTAGCAAGATATGTGATAACTGAAGGTGCACTAGTAAATAGAATTATGTGAAGCAAGTGTGCTGCAGAATGATTTATTTTCTGAAGAAACACATTTATTTACATTAACAGAATAAAGTAAAATACTATTCTAGGTTTACAATAGTAAAAAAGAATGTTCCATTATAATTGCAACTGCATTTCTAGCAATACAGAGGTTTTCAATAGTGCATATTGACTACTGGTGGAGAGCATGAGCAAGAGCTCCTACAAAGATTTTAATTTATAAGTTTCCCATTTTAAAAGGAGTGTTAACCACACAATTAAAAGTTAAAATGCAGCAGAGAGTTGAGATTGGAGCAAATAAAAGTAGATCTTGGGTTGCGGATCATTTTAATAATTTCCTTTTCATACTAACAATAACTTCAAAATAATTGGAAAGCCTAGTGTAGTGTGAGTCCATGTCAAAAGACAGGCATTCCTGAAATGCAGCAATCTATGTTTTAATACATTCAGTGATATGAATTTTCACTTTCTAGAAGTCTGAACAGTGAACTTGCATCAAGGAACCAATTAAGCAAACAAAGAATACAAAACCAGATGGCAAACACAGGATAAGAGTGATATTAAACTTGATTCAGCAACTTGTTCTCAGTGTTAGTAGAAATGACCTTAAAAATGTATTTTAGTATCTAGGCTTAAAACCAATTAAGGAAGAATCTACATAAATCAGACCACTGTGAAAATAAGATATGTAAACTGAACTAAGATTATATTTTTCTAAATAGATTTTTATGGAAATTATTGCTATGGAAATCATAGCATTATTTATGTGCAGTTAGATCTATAATATGAGCTAAGTACAAAGTTGTGAATTGTGCCCAAGTTTTATAAAACCTATATTTAGTTCTAACTTTAGCAAATAAAAGGAAACAATCTCTTTATAATTATTTACGAGGCAAGAAGACTGACCCAAATACATTTTTTGCTTCAAACTGAAGGGGGAGTTATCAGTTTTAGTTTTCTCCTAATAGATAGTTTAGCTTCCACTTAATTTAGGACAAACATAGTCACAAAAAATATATTTTCAGTTGGCTTTCAGTATAGATATGAGTCTGAAAAAGTAATAGACAAAAATATTTAGGTTTAATGGTGGGGTTTTTTGGGTTTTTTCCTTGCTGAAATGAGAGGAAAAAAGAGTTCTTAGCTACAAATGTTATTCCATAAGAAAGAAATTACTTCATATCCATTGTCAAAAGGAAGCTGAAGTCTTGCCTTTCCACGACAAGCGAAACTGAGCTTTCCTCCTTTCTTTGTGTCTGAAAAAATAGCATTAAGAATATTCACTAGGGTAGGACAGTCATTTTCCCTTCCCCACAAATATCTGAATCTGAATCTGCCTCTTTGGAACCTTTCTTAAACATCACTCATCTGGAGGTGGGGGGGGTTGGGAAGAGACTTGTTTCTTTGTGTTGGGAAACAGTTCTCCACCTTCATTGGAGCAGAAACTAGAAAACAGTTTCCTCATATCCTAATGTCCTTTGGAATCAACTAGGTGTTTATATACCCCCTGGGTCTGACAACAGATGAGTTTGATTGTTAGAGAACTTAACAGATGACAGGACAGAATTGGTCTTGAGTAGGCAGGTAGGCATCCAGATGGAGCTATCCAGAAAGTGATTAGGTCTTGTAGTAAACGTGCTATCAAAGGATAGAGCCATTTTATTTCTATAGGACTATTAAAGTATTTTATAGATATTGGAATATCTCCAGCAAACAGAGTTCTTCTGCAGAAAACTTGAGACTCGGGTGTGTAAAAGCTTGACTTGTGAGTTAAGGAATCAAAGTTCGAATTTTTGTCCTGAAGCAGGAAGAAAGTGAATTTGAGATAATTTCTCATACCTCTTAAGCGAGTATCTTAATCAAATGGACATGATGTATTCTAAAGAAATATTGCCTCATGTTGGAGCTAATGAAGTTAATTAATGTTTGCTGCAGCCCCATAAGCATTAAGCAGTGTCATCAATCCTTAACTAAAGCAGATTTCAGTAGCTTCTTGACTATCATGTTATCTGACCTGTCACTGGTTCCCTCTTCCTAAACAATGCTATGTGTTCATTAATATACAACTGAGTAAAAATAGATTGTTTTCTTTCATGTGCCCAGGAATTTAGAATTGGAATGGCTGATTACCCACGGTCAGAGAGCATTGAACAAAAATTCAATAATATATGGCATAGAAGGTTTCTATCTATGACTACAATCATAGAAAAATAGAGCCTTTTCCATCCAAAGGCAAGTACAGTTTAAAGCTATAGCATTTGATCACCAAGTTTTTTTCTAATAAAGGGTGTCACAGAGGTAAGATTTCCTAATATGATCCCAGAATGGCTGGTATGTGTAAGTTAGGATCTCACAGTGCTACCACAGATGTGCCATTCAAACGCAAGGAAGGTACATACCCGGATGAAAAATAACCTGTCAAACCTTAGACTAGACATAAACACAGGTAGGAAAGCCAAGGAATTTAGCAACCAGAAAGAAACAATATCTTTGTCCTTTAACAAGAGTATAGGATCCTGCATCAGATAATTAAAACAGTGTAGAATTTCTACAAGTTAGGTTTGCAGTTACTTGCAGTAGTTAAATATAGTGAGAGAAATACTAGTAGAGATGGCAGGAAAAGGTACTTTCTGTCTAAGATGAACTTTAAAAATATTAATAGTCTTAATAGTTGGCATTTGTTGTACTAGCTGCTGAGCTTTGATCATTTTGCTTTTTGTATTTTATACTACTACATCTTCATTTAGAAAGTGACAGGCAGTGATGGAAGCCTGAAATAGATCTTACATGATTTGGAGAACTGCAGACTTTCGTTTATGAAACATACAAGTATTGTAAAAAACCTTTCTGTCATTTACAAAACCACTTCAGAATAAATTTTTATTGCTAGTGTCAAGGTTTATTATTCTTTGTTGTACCAACACAAAGTAAAGGAGTACACAGGCTGCTTTATTTATCAATAATTTAAAAGTGTCATTTAACATCAGAATTTCTTTAAAAGAATACTAATTAATATAAATGCAGAAGGAAAATCTTAATACTTGGTTATTTCAATTAAGTTTACAAAATAGGTAAATTCTTGTAAAATTTTTTTTCTAACTCTTGTTTTTTTTCTTCTGTGGTCTTAAGTGCTTACAGGAGTGAATCACAGAAATGACAATACCCTTTTTTTGGCCTCAATCTGTAAAATAAAGATTTTAGATTTCATAATTTTTTAATTTGATTTTTTGTTACTGATTTCAGAGATTAAAATCATAAGTGAAATATCTGACCATAACCAATAAAATTTACATTAAAAAGAATAGTCTTTTTCATTTAAAAAGTGCAGTAATCTTAATAAAGGATTTGCAGTTTGAAGTGCATATTTTATAATTATTGAACTCAAAATCATAAAATATCCACAGATGGGTTAGCAGGAGCACTATAAATGTTAAGTCTTTTCTTGGTTCATACAAAAAAATCAGTGAATACCTACAATATTTATTTTATGTTTATGTATTTTGCTTGATGATCCTGCAAGAATAGTGCCACTGAGATTTGTCAAATATTTATGTAAGAAATAATAGTAGCTATTTCTTTGTGACATTGAAGAAATAAGATCGAAATGAAGGGTTTTTCCTCATTATTTTCACTTAATTTTGTATATCATTTGCATATGAATTTAATCTGTCATAAACTGAATTTACATTACATTAGTTCTTGATAGTCTAGACAATAAATAAAAGATCAAAAATTTTGATTACAGCACACTGTAATAGGTTAAGAGACTAATGGAATTTGGACACATGATCAAAGTGATTGTACTTTGGTAAAAAAGGGTAATGGTAATGAGACACTGGAAAATATCTGAAATGTTTGAGAGTGTACTCAAGGAATGAACTTTAGGATCTTCCCCATCACGCATCACACTATTATGAATTATCTCTGAAGAGTGGAGGTCTGTTGGAGAAAGACCTTGCTAGATGTCTACTGGAAATGCAATAGAGCAGAGAGAAAAACAGCTGGGAGGTTTCTGAAGTGTGTGGAAGAAAACTTCCTGACACAGCTGGTGAGTGAGCCAATTAGGAAAGGTGCCCTGCTGGACCTGTTTGTTGTGGACAGGGAAGGGCTTGTGGGTGATGTGATGGATGGAGGCCACCCTGGCATAGTGATTATGAAACACACATTCTTCATTGCTCCTAATATGAAATTTTTAATTCCTCTACAACTTCGCACATAGAGCATGTAGTCCTATTTTTATTTCCAGAGTTCGGATAGGTCATTATCTTAACTCCTGGGTTTATCTATACCCATCATTTTGTAAAGCTGCATGACTTGATTTGCAGTTCCCTGCATTACCAGATTTTTTTTATCAAACAATACTGTCTGGAAAAACCTGGAACACAAACCATGTAATAATTAAACATACAACTTTGTTCTCTCTCTGTCATACATTTTCTCATTTTAGCTGAAACTTTTCAAGATCACAATTTATTTTTGTCTAGTCTACACTCTTCCTTAAGAAAATGTACTGAGATGATGAATCATCATCAACAAAAGTCCTTTGAGTTCCTCACAAAAATAGGCATGAAAATAAAACAAATATCACTGGCCATCTTTGTCAAGGGGTTAGGAGACTAGTTCTTCTGACATTGATGTGTGATACGTTAAAAAAACCCCAAAAAACAACAATTTAGGATTAAGTTGCATAAGCAATACCTTGGGAAGATAGTTTTCTTTTTTGGCTTTCTTTTCTTCTTTTTTTTAAAATAAATCAGGCTCTACATGAAGTAGCATGTTTTTTCTAAAACTCAGTTCCTAAGAGAAAATACCAGTTAAATGCTCTTCCTTCTCCATTCACAGAAATACTGATTATGGTACAGGAAAAAGCAAAAATGCACCTAAACTGCCTGTGTATCCAGTAATTCTATATTTCTAAACTGGATGTTTCATTATATACAGAACACATTTAATGTTTTTAGCACAGGTAAATAGAAACATTTAATCACAGTACACCTTTGCTGTCTTCTTACACTGTGACTATGAGGAAACACATGTTTTAAAATAAAAATAAAGGAAAATGGTTTTCTGGGGGAGTTATCTATTACATTGCCATAAGTAAACCTGTATTAACAGCATCTCAGCACTTTCTTCTAGCTATAATGCCTTTGAAATATTTGAAATCTTCTAATACTGTAATATAAATGCAGTGCATATTCAGTTCCTAGAGAAAAGTTGAAAATGTAATTGCTTTTATATAACTGAAATTCAAGATTGAAAATATTTCAAAAACACCACTGTAGGAAGAAAATATTGAAATACTGTAGGAGAAGAACTGGAAAGATAAAAATAAATCAAGTTTAGAAGGGATAGATTAGGCATGTTAGTCAGTAAGCTGGCAGAGTCAATAAGAGAGACTTGTCTAAGCATACTGAGGATGAAAAAGGTATTAATTGGGTAAAAGAGAATGTTATGAGGGAATACAAATAGATTTGAGCAAAACATGTAAATAAAACCAGAGCATTTGATATAGGAAATATTTCTGTGACCATGGTGGATCCTATATTGAATAATAAATGAGAAGGCAACAAACATCAGGGAACCCTGGAAGACCAAAGACATGGCTTAGAGTTTGTTATTATCCACTGTGCTTCAAAGTTCAGTATTTCACAAATAGATCAGATCCAGCTTTCTCTATGGAATGAAACAGTTTATTTAAAAGAGAAATTAACTAGAAAATGAATACATTGGGTTTTAGGTAAAAGACTGAGATGCTTTCAAGTGTTGACATTTCAATACTTTGAAATGAAAAAGCTTACTGCTGTTTTATTTACTGTCTTACTGAAATATATTTTAAATGTAAAATATTAAAAAAAATATTAACAGAATTATTACACACCTTAAAAGTCTTCCATTAATTTTTCTATAGTGTTTCAGGTACATTTAAAAAAATTATCAGTTTTACGGCTTTTTGATAACTTCAGAGTTAAAGTCTGAGTTTTCCGAAATTTTCATAAATCATAGATTTGAGCAAGCAATATCTTATTATAGCTTGATTCAAATAACTTCATTATCTTTGAAATATTAGACTAACCTAGGTAATAACTGGGGGGTGGAGGTTTGTTTTGTTTTCCAGAGACAGCCAAATAGGGCCGTTTAGGTTTATTTTATCATCTGTTTCCATGTTAGAGAGGTATATAGTCCTCTGGTACATAAAAAATCTGATTGGTCACCTAACTTACCAGGTCTAAAACCAGGTTCAGGTTTATTGGATTCTAATGTCTTGAACAAATATTATAAATATTTTAATTCAGGAGTGATTACCTATACATAATTTGAACCTGTTTTACATGTCATCACAATTATTTTTATTAGTACTTTTCCATTTGTTATTGTTGTAGACAAATCATATATGTCCCAAGATCCATGGTACAGGCAGAAAAACATAAACTTTATCCAGCTCCTGAAACTCTAGCTGAACCTGCTGCCCACACTAAGAAAAACCCATCATTCTTTGCCAGCATTTTCAACAGAGGCCCACAAAACTATAAAATATTTAATACAGTGGAAATCTGTTCTAGTCACATCATGAATTATAACTCAGAATCAAACTGCAGAGTCATGGGAGGACGCTGGTTCAGTAATTATCCTTAATTCAATATTAGTAAACCAAATAAATATTCAACAATGAGTTACCCCACATCTTTTTGATCAGTACTGTTGATGCAAAATAAACATTTAAAGTAACTGATCTTGCTATAGGATAGTTTCTTATGCTGTTTTCCTTTTTCTTTTCACACTAATTAAATTTAATGATATTTGTCCATAATTGTGGTCTTAGGGTATTTCTGGTGCATCACAACTATGTATTTATTACTCAGCAATAAATTATATTTTGTTACTGGCCTAAATACTTAAGATTTAATTTTGATCCTAGTATCCACTATTCCATTTACTGGATCCAGGAAAAGGTAGTTATTATCAAGAGATTTGATGCAGAGACTGAATGCTTTTAGCAATAACAAAGTAAGATAAAATGGAAACAGTGGGAAAACTCATGGATAAAAAATAAATGCTACAGAAGGTGCGCGGGAAACTTTTACCAGCTGTTGTTTACCTTTAGTTTAGTATTTGAGGATAGGTACAGAATACTGGGCAAGAGCAGCAGCAGAAAATTTCACAGTTTAATAAAAAGACAGTGGCTGGAGGCAGAGCCTGAAGGCAGAACATTCGGTTCTGTGGCCCAAAGGTCAATAGGGATGGATAAGGAAAATTATGTAATATAGAAAGGAAACAACACTTCCCAGAGGGGATCTAACAGGAGAAGTTTGATTCCTGATTATCTCTGCTCCAGTCTTATTAACTAATTACTTTCATTTGGCAAGTAAAAGTCAAAATACTCTTGACCTTACTTCACTGTCAGCACAGAGAAGTCGACATACTTCCTAAGGTTTTTAAGCTTCTTTAATTGATCTGGGAAAGTTCTAAGGAATCGATTACCATGGTATTCTAAAAAGTTTTCAAATCAGAATTGTTAAAAAAACACCCAGAATATTATGGGTTTAAATTTTTGTAGCATATTTTAAAGTCATTTTAGAAATAAGAATATTTTCTCAGTTTCACAGATGGGGAGCTGGCATGGTAAGTGTCTATGTGCTTTACTTACATTATTCATTTACTCAAAGACCAAGGTGAGAAAAGAAAATGAAATTCCTTACTATCCTTTACTTCACTGTAGTACCTTATTTATCCAGGTAGAGGGAAGATAGGATGGAAAGGAGACATCTGATGCTGATATCAGATATTTTGGGAAAGTTCAACCACTGGCAATGTACTCCAGCTCTCCAAACTGGCAGTCAGCATGAATGGTGCAATTGTGTCAGTTCAGTAGTCCTTCCTTCTTATCTTTGGAACCCATGGTAATCTCTGGACGCAGAGTGAGGAGCACTTCTATGTGCTTCAGAGCTACAATATAAGGCACTCCTTGAAACAAACTATTGTATTTACGTCTGAGTAAGAATAATTAATGTCTAATATTATATACAGTTCAATGAATGACCAAGAATCTATTTGAGTGGAAAAAGCGTTTTATCAATTTAAACATTGCCTTACTTTGCAAGTAACTTCACTGTGGTTTGCAAGGTCCTGGGCCCCTCACTTCAAGAAAGACATTGATGTGCTGTAGCTTACCCAGAGAAGGGCAGTGAAACAGGTAAAATGTCTGGAGGTCTTGTGAGGAGGAGCTGCAGGAGCTGGGGGTGTTTAATCTGGAGAAAAGAAGGCTCAGAGGACCTTCTTGTTCTTTACAACCACCTGAAAGGAGGTTGTAGCCAGGTGATCTCTTCTCCCAGAGGACGAGACAACATAGCCTTTATGCTGTGTAGGGGAGTTTCAGCTGGACATCAGGAAGAATTTCCTAATATAGAGTGTTAAACACTGGAATGGACTTCCCAGGGAGATGGTAGAGTCACCAACCAGAGGTGTTAAATAAATGACTGGAAGTCGAAATTAGTGCTATGGTTTAATAAATAAGTTGTGCTCAAAGGTTGGAATCAATGCTCTCAGAAGTCTTTTCCAACATAAATAAATCTGTGACTCTGTTAAGTATTGTTAAGTAATTGAATAATTTGATGCACAATTTGTTGCGCCCTGGCGCCAGAAAATGCAAAGACATCAGGTTACTGTGGTGATGGAAAACAACATGGATACTCTGAGGAACTCTTCCATGTATAGAAATCAGCACAACAGTGAGCTTCTTCCAGTGGTTCAGGAACTTCTAAATATCCAGCAGCAAACCCCATCAAGTTTCAGTATTTTCCTCCTTAATTTTCTGTAATGCATTTGGTAACATGAACATCTTCAATTCTTTTGACGTTATAGTTAGAGTTAAATTTTTGAGAGCCTTACAGTAGCACTTTATTTAAATTTAGACATTTTGAACATCTACATTTCTTATGCATGTTTTCAAGTTTTATTTACACATCTTTTAATAAGCAAGAAATGCTCTTTTAACAGATCCTTGGAATGAAGAGAGGTTGATTTTAATCTTACTTATTTTTGTTTTCCCCTTGTTAGAGACATTCATGTTCATCTCCTCCAACTCAAGAAAGGAGATATTAGAAGATTTCAAAAGGAAAATTCCATGGAAGGTCTATGAAATAAAAATTTGTATTTGCGGTCTTAGATAGTATGGCTGTATGATTCTAAACATTAATACATGTCATTAGGTATTACTGTGGAGCTTTTTTCCTACTACTGTTTTGGTCTCCTCATTATAAAACTGTTATGAGAATGTGCTTAAACATGTTTCAAAACTGGTGAAGCAATCATTAAGACAGTTAAAGAATAGAGGGGAAACATCCCTGATTTATAGTACTTTCTGCTGCTGAATAGGGTGTTAGGTCCTTTTCTCCAGAAACCCTGTGAACCTGACAATAAATACAGTGATGCAAGAAACAAAAGGAAGAGATTATACTGATGAAATTTTTGTGATACATATCTTATGAGTCTAAAACAAGTGCTATAATCTCTACTTGAGCAAGGTTCCTTTTGTTTCAGGTTTCTTTTTTATTTTCTTTTAGGTGACTACTCTGAGACAGGAAAGGCAAAGAGAAGCCATACCCCATGGACAAAGTCCCCAGTCTATGAATGGTTGGAGGTTAGGAGAATACATGGAAAATATACCAAAGTTTTTGCCCTGTTTCTTTAGTCTTTCCTGGGCATCTGATTGCATTCACCATACCAGACAGAAAATTAGTGGAGAAATAGCTTTGGTTCAGCCTTCCAAACTGGTGTGGTTGCTTTTATATTCCCCTTCTCACAGCTTCCATAAAAAGTACTTTAGAAGAGAATAATACATCTTTTATGTCCCTTCTCAAAAAAACCCACTACCTGAATAGAGAATTCAGAAGCTTCTTACAGTTCAATGTTGAATAGACAAAATTCTGAAAGAGTAATTTGAGAGAATCATTTATAGATTGAACATAGACTGAATATTTATAGACTGTATAGATATATATATATTCTATACAGAAACATATAGAAATAATGTTAATAATATTCTATATAGAAACATATAGAAATATGAGGATAAATACACTCAGTGTCAACCCAGAATCATCTTAAAAATCTCCTGCAGCACAGTAACATGACATGACTTTACAAAGACTTCAAATTTGTCCACAAATTTACATGAGCACACTGAAGATTAATTTCTAAAAATATAATCTTTAGGACAAAGTATAAATTACAACTTTAAAACAGTACTGGAATATGTGGATGCAGTTTTGTTGGGCTTGCTTTTCCATCAGTCATCTTGTAACAGCACGGTGTTGACCACCACGAAGAGGATAAAATAGACTATAGTTATCTTACAGTAGACATTTAAAGCCCTTGAAGTTATTGGTTCTTGACCAAGACATTCGTAGTCTGTACACAGAAAATTAAAATTTAAGAAAAAAACAAGAAAATTTTATCAAACTATATGCAGTTTAAGTTTCGTCTATGTAAAAATATAAGGACTTATGAATAATAGCATAAATATCATAGTGCCAAAAATACTATTAAAAGAAAAAAACCCTGCTTCTATCACTGTTACTCTCAGAACCTCATTTTTTCCAATACACCAATATGCATAACTCCAAAAAAGGGCATTTTCAATATATTAGCCTGGGTAAAAATGTCAAATCTATGCCTAATATAGATCCATAAACTAAGCAGCAATGGGAGATATGAAGATCTATAAGGAGTTTAAATGCAAAGAGGAAAATAGCTATTTAACAACAACTAACAAACATTTTGCTGAAAGAAGCCTTGCATTTGTATAAGCATTCTGACAGTGTTGGATCAAATCCACCTTATCAATGTTCCTCACCTTTTTCTAATGGCAATAGGAGACACAGACTTACTTCATCCCTTGGAAAGTTTTGTAATTTTAAAATTTGAAATAACTTGCATCTTTACCATAAAAAAATCCCACAAAATGTCTCAAACAAACCAATGTTAAACAGATTCCTAGTATTACACCTGTTTTGCATAATCCAGATAACAAGAGGCTGGAGGGGTTCTCTCTTTTATTGGCTGGAAAGTAGGATGTTCCTAAACTAAATAATAATTAGAAAAATAGATGAACAAAAAATATTTCTAATCTTTGGGAAAACAGAATGAACAATCGGTCCTCCTTTGTTAATATGTTAAGAAACAGTTCCAGTTTTCTGGATTTTATTTGGAAGCAATATATGACGTCTTAGGATAGCAGAAGTATTGGGGAGATTGATACTATACCTTTGCTTTCACAACTATTTCTTTTCATGACTGGCTATGTTGTTAACCTCCAGTCCTTAAAAATAATTGTGTTAGAGCATGAACATCTGAATGAAGAGCAAAAGAGCTTTTCTGGGTTTTGTCTGGTGTTGCGGTGTGTGGTATTACCCTCGGCCCAGCCAGCCCCGACACCGCAGCAGTTCTTGGGGTTCAGCAACTGGGAAGTGTCACCAAGACGATGGCAAGAGGAGAAAGGAGGATCACTCCAGAGGCTTAGAGCGAAACCGGGTTTATTGGGATCAGCACAGACCCCTCGCCTCGTGTCCGGTGTCTCAAGAATGACCCCAAGCATGAGGAGAAAAAAGGGTTTTGTTACAGTAGGCGGGATCTCAGGGAGGGTAGGAACAGAGCCAATGGGGTACAACGTGGAGTGGTTGTTAACATAACATACACTGACATACATGGAGATAGGAGGGGAAAGGTTCCAACCCAGCCAGTCACCAAAGGTCCCTCTCTGAAGCTTCTGAACTTGGGGGACAGGTCTTGGGGTGACTGACAGGGCAGGAAAGTCTCTTGAGCCCTGATGGACAGGCAGCCAAGGTGGGAAAAGCAAACCAATCAGGAGCTGTATCTGGGGAAGGCTGTGGGGAAAAGTAGCAACTTAGGGTTACAAAGAGAAACTGGGGTACAGCAAACTGAACAAGGGTACAAAGAGAAGCCATTTTGTGCAACCCTAAACTTACAGCATACTTATTGTACAGAACACACCACCACAGTCTGGGATAGAGTTAATATTCTTCACAGTAGCTAGTGTGTGGGTTATGTTTTGGATTTGTGCTGAAAAAAGTATTGATTGTGCAGAGATATTTTCAATATTGCTGAGCAGTGTTTACACAGAGCCAAGGCTCTTTCTCATTCTCACATCACCCCACCAGTGAGTAAGTTGGGGATATACAAGAATTTAGGAGGTGGCACTGGTACAGCTGACCCTAACTCAGCCAGGGGATATTCCATACCATATGGTGTCATGCTCAGCATATAAAGCTGGAGGAGGAAGAAAACGGGGAATGCTCGGAGTGATGGCATTTGTCTTCCCAGGTCACCATTACACCCAATGGAGCCTTGTCTGCCGGTGAGATGAAGTGAGTTAATTCCTTTGTTTGCTTCGATTAGGCAAGTGGCTTTTGCTTTACCTATTAAACTATATTTATCTCAACCCACAAGTTTGCCCACTTTACCCTTCTGATTCTCTCTTGCATCCCACTGGAGCCCAGAGTGAGTGAGAGTCTGTGTGTGGCTAGGTTGCTGGCTGGGATCAAACCACAATAGGACACAAATCTGTAGCCTGCCAGAGACTGGTTTGAGGAAGGATTCCGTACAATGAAAAGAAAAAGCAGCAGAAACAGAAAGAGGCAATGAGATACAGATGCAATAGACAAAACTCTTCTGGCAAAAGACAAGCCAAGCACCTGTGAAATGAAGCAATCTTCAACCCTAAAAGCAGTAGAGATATTAACCTTTCCTCTCTGAACTCATTCTCTCAAGGCATTTTAGAGTAGAACTAATTTCAAAAAAAACTTGTTCTCATTACCAGTGAATCTCTATTTTAAAAAGAGCTTGTAAAAAACCAAAAAAAACCAGTTTACATTTGACTACAAAGATTGTTAAAAACCCTGCTTGGTTTTCATTCTGCAACAGAGTGACCCATTCTAGACTGCCAGACAAAAGGAAGGCTGGACTTCCCAACTTTAGAACTGGACAACCCATGAGAGAAAGTACACAATGAGAATTTAAGGATAAAAGTCAGTATGACACACTGCCAATTTTATCTCAATCAAATTTTATAAGAGAAGTATATTTAGATATAACTCTGTTGCTTCCTTGAGTAACATTCTTTCACTTAATTAGTCATAGTGGTAAGGACCAGAATAGGAAGCAGTTAGATAGAGGCCTGTATCCTACATGCTCTCTCTGATTAGAGACAAAAGTGGGTGCTTTAGAAAGAAATGGAATTTGCAGAATGAGCACTGGTAATCCCTTGACAATTTCTTAGTCTTCAGGTTGACTTCCTGAGATAAAGTTATGTCTTTAAATTGATTAATCTTATGAAATTCTTTTGAATCTGGCACATTTTACAGCTTTCCTGACAATGAGTTACATAGTTATATTTTGTTCTCAATGAAAACACACAATTGTTTTTCCTAGAGACATTCGTATAATTTCATTTGATATTCTCTGGTTCATATTTTATGATAAAGACTGAAGAAAACTCGTCTTTCTAGGTCACTCATAAGATGAACACAACTTCAGTTTCCTCTCCCACACTGTGTTGAGTACAGGTGTGAGAAGAAGCTCCTCACTCTCCTCTCAGATGGGGATCCCTCTCAGTCAGTCTCCATGCTCCAGATCCAAGCTGGAGAGGGGATGGGGATGACTGCTGGGCCAAATAACTGACCAATAAAACCTGTGTTTGCAAGAAGGGGTGTACCAGCAGGTCAGTAACTGGAGACAGCTGCAAAAAGAAAATTAAAAAAACCCACAACAACCAATCAAAAAACCCAAACAACACTAAAAACTGGGGGGAAAAAAAGAAAACTGTCAAACCCACAGCAGTATCCTGAACAAATTTTGAGAGATTCCACTATGCCCTTCAGCAAGCTCCTCTCCCTGACACTTCTCTTAGAGGTTTTTTCATCTTGGATGGATTACTCACAAACGCAGAAGTGTTTCTCTCACTCCCAGCTCTGTAGTCCCACCCTCAGACGCAGCTGATAATTCCAAAATGAAGGAATGACTTTCAGTCCAAAAATTAGGCAACACAAAATAATACTTGGCTTACAAAAAAATGAACAGATTCTTGGTGACTGGACTGTAACTTCACATCTAGCTATTGTGCATTTCACTAATCATCTTAAAGGAGGAAAGAAAATCACTGAATACTGAAAACCAGATTTCATTTACCTTAAAGGTATTGAGATTCTTTGTTGACAAAACATTTTAATCTTACTAAAAATGAGAATTAACAAAGAAAACTAGGAACAGAGGAATTTTAACCTTGAGTGCAGACTAGGAAGACTATTTATCTTGGAACTGCTGAAAGCATTTCTTATCTTAGACTTCAGAGATATTCCTCCTAGGGAGCTAGAGAGCAGTACAGGCATGGTGTCTTTATTCCTTGATGTATTGTATCCAATCACTTTTTATTTCACAGTTCATTATCAGGAAACATTAACTTCTGTAAGAATGAAACTGAGTTTCCATTGAAGCTTGATTACACTCAAAGATAATTCAGATTATACATGTATGATTTTTTATTCCCTGTGTATTTTGGCAGGAGATTTCAAAGAAAATTGAAATAAAAAGAAACAATCAGAGACTTAAAAGGAAAGGGAAGAGTCTGCTCATATGTCAGAGACTGGTTTATCATCTAAATTTTGCTGGTTAAATACATAAATTTCAACAGTTGAGTTAAAATTTATTTCAGATTGTAATCCAAATGATTTTACTAAGAATGCTTGAGGACATTTTAATAAGAATACTTTAGGGCTATGTACTAGTACACACAAGAAATTCTGAAATCAGAATATCAGTTGCTAAATGTAATCCCCATATGAGCAAACACCACTCATATTTTCTAAATAAGTTTGGATCATAGGTTTTAAAGAACTAGGGTGCCTTCATAGTCTAAATATATGATTTCAAAGAGCTCTCTATGATGATTAATACAGGAAAGAATTTTAGAAGACTTTCTTAGTTTGAAAGGCCTCTATCAGGCTGTATAACAGTCTTAGGATATATACAAGAGAAAAAAGATAAGGAAGTAAAAACAGATATTGTGCTGGTATCCAGACAAATTAGCACAATGTAGAGTGCCACTGTTGCCAAGTTTCTAAAAGTTTTTCAAATTATTGGCATAATAGCCCTAGAGAAGTGATGGAGCAGTCCTCACCTTCTTCCAAGTAGAGATCTATCTATATATGTATGCCGCTACATATATATAGATAGACTCCTTGCCAAAAATAAAGTGAGAATACCTAATATAGGACTGAAGCTCTTCTATTCAGCCTTATCCTAAATGTACAGAGACTTGACCTCTGAATAACAACATGAGTTTTGTATTTTTCAAATAAAAGTCCTGAAATAATTTTGCAGCAATACACAATCAATGTCATTATTATTCAATGAAGATGTGAGGTACTGGAAGTATTCTTTTGTTGACTAGTGTATTTAAAGATTCTCTGAGACTTCTCTTCAGTGCAGTCATTAAAACAGACTGGACATTGGCAGGGACAGAAAGTCAGAAAACATCTCCTTATTTTAATCTGAGGCAGCATGAGACAGAGCAGGTGTTATTTTATGGGTATGCTTAAATGTTGCATGGAATGTGTAATGCATCATTCTAACAACGAAGGATATGCTTCTTTGTCTGCAGAGAAGAATATGTAGAATTAAAGTAATCAGTATGAGCATAATTTCTTTATTGTTTGCAACATAATGACAAGAGAAACAGCAGCTGCTGAATTGAGCCTTCCTTTATCCCCTAGTATGAGGAGAGGGAACGAGGAGAATGCAGATGTTGGGTTGAACTCTGTACACAAGCAAGTGATAACATCCAGTGTAGAAACAGAGTATCAGAAGAGGGCTTTAATTATGATTACAATTATGATCTTTGGTGCCCCTTCAAAAGTGCATGACAGATACTGTAGAAAAACATCTCCAAAACTTCACTCTGTTATCAGATTAGTTATTTCAGTCAATAATGCAAATATAACCCTGCACACAGAAAGTTGCCTTGGGAAAGTGGAAATCTTCCAGGGTTTAGCACCCTCTCTTTCAAAAGGGCCTAAGTTGAAATGCTGGGTTTGACACCAATTTTCTACAGGACTTCAGGCTATTCATGTACTTCCTCTGCTCTGACTGTAATATCTGTGAAAAAAGAGAGAATACTGACTCACCTACCTCAAAGGCAAACTAAAGATTAATTAGTTTGTGCTCGTATAGAGGTTTGAAAATGTCAAGGCTATATAACTACTGTTAAATAAATGGCAAGAAGTCAGACTGGACAAGTACAAAGCAGGACTGCAAGGGTTTATCACTGTATCTTAGCAATTATCTTTAACAGTATCCAGAAAAGATTTCTTATAGTAGATACAGGTAGTTAGAAGAAAAGCATGGATCTGTTTTATAGCAGTATTTCTTCAGAGAATATAAAAGGAAATGAGAAAGCAAGCATAAATTTTAACTTTTCTGAACTTTTAAATTCAGCAGGGCAATGTGTCAGTGCTCTATCTCAATTGGTTCATTTTTACTGAAGTAGTATTCAAATACTACTGTGTAATACATCTGGAAAGGTCCTGTCCACTTGGATGGGAAATAAAAAAATAAAAAATATCCCTCTGACAGATACTAGGTCTGCAGGCCTCAATGTAGTTAATTTTGAATGTGATGTATTTTATTCATAGTGGAGTGATTCCTTAGAAAGTGCGCAAGAAGAGCTAGCTTCCTCCCCCATCCCATCCCAACCCATCCCACTCCATCCCAGTAGTGCACAAAATTTACTAAATATTCTCATTTACTCTCACAAAAAATCCCTTAAGTTTCCCATTATATTACCACCAGAAGTCATGTTGTTCTTATTTTTCAGTTTCCATTGTCCATCTTTGCAGACATCAGATTATTTGAATTTGTTGGGACAGTATCCCTAGTAATTTAAAAGCTGCCCTTTTCTGCCAATACCTATTGCCCACTTCTTAATACTCTGGTATTTAGAAATACACCAATCACTTTATTGGGGCTTTCAAGTAATTTCACACTGCACCAGGAGGATCATACGAACCAGATGGAGACAAATGGGTCTTACATTTATTGTGTTTATCTAGACTTCAATGTACAAGCACTTTTTTTCAAGGCTAAACATTACCATGTAAAGTTACAATGCTGCAGATATTTAAAGAAAAACAGGGTGAAACTCAAATTAGAAACTGAGGTTATAGCAAAAAAGTTACATTTGGAGTGCTGCTGGTAGGATTTTTTTTGAGAAGGCAACATAAGATTTGTGAAAGAATACAAGTTCTTCAAAAATAAAAATCAAGCCATGCTTTTCCATTTAAAGTTGTAGGTTGTGCAGAACTGTGACCTCTGTACCAGTATGATGAATTAAGAGCTGAATTGTGTGTAAAAGTGACTTCTGAAGGGCATCACCTCTCACATAATCCAGACAAAGTTCTTGTATTTTAGAGTTTTCTGTATATAAACACACCCCTACATACAAAAAAGGGTGGTGTGTAGATTTACAGTGTAAGCAGACAATTCTACATGATTAATTAGATTCACATGAAAGGGAACCTAAAACAAAATAAACTTATTTTTGCTAAATGTTCATTCTACCATTTGTTATAAACTGACATGGTCTCTGCAATCTGATATTGAAGTTCTCCATATCTACAGGTTTTCAAAGTTAAAACCTCACCAAGGGCAAAAATCAACAGCAACATATCTGAGACTGGCAGGAGAGCTGAATGATAGCATGGCAAAAATGTAGAAGTAATAACTCCGTGGAGTAGAGCAGGGAGCATAACACACTCCCACAAATGCACCAGATTCCACACACTCATCACTCCAAACACTACACCCACTGACATTTACCCCGTGATTATCTTCTCAGGTTATATTCCTCCCAAGCATCCTGAATATTTGATTTATTTCCACTATTAATTTATCCATCCCACCTGTGTTCCCTTAGATATTTAATCGATTGCCCTTAATTGATCTGGCCATCTGTGATATCTTAGTCATTTAATTGATTGTTTTTATTGATCTAACACCTTGTAGCTTTATTGTCACCTAGATGAATCAAAAGTCACTGGCTGATATAATTTATATCTCTTAATTCTTAGTGTGCATCTATGCACACTTTTATCTTCTGAGGGAGATGGGGTGGAGGAAGACAACAAACACCTGAAATCTCATTATGTTCTAACCTGTCTGGCCAGGACTTGGGTGTCACTGATTTCAGTGACACTTTTCCTAGCTACTCAGGCATCAGGGCACTCATTCTCTTCCTGGAACACAGACTTTATTCAAATAAAACATGAACAATAAAATAAAAAAAAAAAGAAAAAAAACTAATTATGCATAACAGCAAGATTTGCACCACGATGGTAAATCTGCCTTTTATCCTGACCTGCAATGCAAGTGAATTCCATTGAGTTCTCTTCTAAGAAAACTTTAGCCCAGCAGTCAAGCACTACTGAAAAGGAAAGCATCATTGCTCATTTTAGCTCTCACACAACAGAGCACCACTACAAATAGTGGGTGTCGTAATGATATTCTGAATAATGAATGGTGTAAAGGGTATCTTTTTCACTTATTAAGCCTTTGGGCACAGAATTAAAGGCATAGGAGATAATACCTGATATAGCAAATTATACGTAGAAGTGAAGTTTTATGTAAAATTATGTAAAATATATGCAAAATATATTAAAATCTTGTTCTGGCAGGGACACTTAGATATAATCTATAAAATGTGATGGCTCTGGTGAAGGCAGACAAGAAATTTGTAGGAATTAGAACAGGACTTGATGGTTTCCTTTAACAAGAAATTATTTGACGTACTTTGCACAGTCTCCTGGACATGTCTGTCTATTGCCTAATTATAGCAGTTCATAATCTATCAGTTAGTAAAATAATAAAGAAGAGAAGGTAATAGTAATCTTTCACCTGCTCTGCTCCATGCTTGGAGCCTCATATCAGTAGGACCTGCAAGTAAACAAATAGAGAAAAGACACGAGCAATGCAGAAAACAGAGAGGAAGAATTGAAATAGGCTCACAGTAATGGAAAGCAATCCCCTCCAGAAAAAGAAAAAACACAAGAAAGAGGGGAAGATAGTGGGTGCAGACTTAAAGCTGAGTCAGTAAAACTGTAGCGAAGAGCTCAAAAGCAAGGAAAATCAGAAAAAATAAAAAATAGTCTATACTCAGAGTAGCAAAGATAGAGCAGATCACAAGACACATAAAATTATCTTCCATCTGACTCTTGATTCAAAAATTCTGTAGCACAACTCTGACACTTGCCAGCACTGGAAACCTCATTGGAAGAAGGAAAGCCAGATGAGAGAGAAGAGTGCTTACCTTTCCTACCTGCTAGCTATGCCTGAAAATTCTGTTCCTTGGTGAGAATCTTCCCTGTTTTTATATTTGTCCTCTACATATATCATTACTGTCCTAGCAGGTGTCCTGCATTCTTTCATTAAACTTTGAGTTCTTTGTGTGCTTGTCAGTATTTTTTAACTAGAAGATCCACAACTAAAACTTTCTAATACCTATTTCAGA
The DNA here is from genome assembly GCA_008694505.1 of Cyanoderma ruficeps. Classification (NCBI taxonomy): domain Eukaryota; kingdom Metazoa; phylum Chordata; class Aves; order Passeriformes; family Timaliidae; genus Cyanoderma; species Cyanoderma ruficeps. Next base: position 12,720,595 of record VZDJ01000623.1, read on the forward strand.
CTACTTGTGTTGCCTTTTTTTTCTCTCTGGAATTTTCTCTCTTTACTGGTTCATAGCCAGACTGAAATGATTGAAATGATTTATCTTGACCACACAGATATACTGTACATTTGCAAAATGTACAGGCATCCAAAGCATAAAAAAGTATGCTTTCTGATAGTGCTCTAACAAGTGCATAACAAGACACATGTTCAAGAAAAATTGGTTAAACATATTAAAAAGGAAAATAAGATGAAACCCCTAATAAAATGAAATACTTAGTTTTACACAGTTTTCTAGGTAGTAAGATGAAAGAAAGAATCAACCTGAGCAGCATTCATCACATTGTCAGATCATACAGTTTCTCCCTGAGAAAATAATAAAATTTAACACAGAGGTAAGAGCCAATTAATTAAAAATAATCTATTCAACAGATAAAAACAAAAGTCTGCCTATACTTTTCACCCTGGATCTGTGCACTCATAAACCTGTGTATTATACCTATTTCAGTGTTTTCCATCCTTTAATAAGCTCTTTAACAACTCCTTCCTGTCTTTGGAGGGTGGCCCTCCTGCATGGCACTCCATTTCTGACTCATCTGTCAAGTGTCATGGGACATTCCTGTGAAGGCATGAGGAACAGGTGGTGGCAGATTGGACAAGGTGTCCAAAACTGTTCAAGATGGTTACTTTAGTTCCATTCTATTCTAAAAGCATTAACCAAACCAGTCAGTTTCTTCATAATTCTGCTGAAGGTATATCTCCCTGCAAGCTGCCACATCTGCCTTCAAAATTTCCCTTGTTACTGGCAGTGTAACTTCTTTTATACATCCATCACTGCAGGGACTAACAAGATTTGCTCTTACCAAATACATATTGAGTTGTTGAGAAGCAAACAGCTCCACAAATACCCAGTGGGCATAATCTCACAGTGCTTTGAGACCCACCAGCATATCCAAGCCTGGTCGTGATGGACCTGCCACCTAAGTGGTCTCCAAGAACACCAGCCTGTGGACCACTGCTACAAAGAAAGCAGCCAATGAGACCAAGAACACCTGTCTGATTTCCCTTATCCAAGGAAAAGTCAATTTCAAAAGCTATAGTAGGGTTTCCCAGTAACTGGAGAAGTACACTACATTTAGGTCCATATCATAATGGCCTAAACTGACATGTGGAATTGAGTCCTTTCCCTCTAAGACCTGGACCTTGTCTCAAGGTTGCCTGGACTCAGGCTTGATTTAAGTTTGGCAGCTCTGATTTGGATGTGAATACAAGCTCACACTCACATGCAACAGACAATAGCTTATTGCAGCTACTGATGTTGACATTTCATTGTGATGCAACATCTCATATGTAGCAGTTCTGGATGTGACTCCTGGCCAAGGTAAAACACATTTTCCTCTGTTAATGATTTTTAATTTGTAATTCTAGTACCTATCTGGCAATGTTCACAGGAAGAAAAAGGAAACAAAACTCATAAAAATTTATATTTTGTCCTCTGGCTTTCTTGGTTATATAATTTTTCCTCAGACAGTGGAAAAATACTCCAACTGTTTGAAATATAGACATTTGTTTGCCTCTATTTCACACACCTTTAATCTCTTGGNCATTGTCCTCTTTCTCTCAATTCCTAGACTTCATCTCCATTTTAAACACCATAAAATGTTATTTGGTGGTGAATTGGTTCTCATTATTTTAATTACAAATACTGGCTATTGCAGTAAAACACTTTAAGAGCAGATAAGATAACCATCTTAAACAGAGTCACACTGCTACCAGTCTAGTAAAAACTAGTTTGTGCCATAAGAAAAGTTAAATTTGAATGAAAGCTTTTGAGAGAGCCAAGTTGAGACATCAGTGTTTTCAGGGAAGAATGATCTTGGAAACAGACAGCAAACCCTCTGAACTCCGCCTGTTGTCTTCAGGGACAATTTATCAGACTCATATAAGCTTCATCTGTTTTTTCCTTCAGGGGGAAGATCAAATATAATGATAATTAAATCCTCAAAAAAGCTTTAAATTGTCTTTGTTACAAATAAAATGGTGATTCTGTCCTTCATTCTTATTCAGCAGACCTACATGCTGGGCACCAATCCACATCTCCCAAAAGCAATTTTTTTTCATTTATGTGACCAGTCAAATTTCTTGACAAGACCTACATTTTTATGAGGAAACACAGTGATTTACTTAAGTGTGGTTTTGAGTAAAAATACCTAAATTTGGCTTTTCTCATAACACTGCAATTTTCATAGATATTGCTTAGAAACTGAATTTCAGCTAAGAAATAAGTGTGTATAAATTGAAAAATAAAAATATATTTTAAAATTTCCTCTTTAGAGAAATATGATTTCAATTCACCAGCCACCTTTACCAGAAACCAGATTTCTATTTTCTTTAACTTTACTCCAGTTATTCCATAATGTACATATCCCAGGCAGGTCTGCTATACATCTTCATGTCTATTTTCCTCCATCTCTTCTCTGCCTATATTGTGATTTAGGCTGCCAAGATGTTAGAGCCACATACTTTATTAGTCTGTATTTCAAATAGTACAGGGTTTTTTGTCCTGCCCCTTAGGCTTTATAAGATGAAAGCAGGAGTGAATATTACTTTACAGAAAGGAAATAATTTACATTTGAAGCCTATAGTGGAAATGTTACAGTGGAAGCCTTGGACTGATTGGATTGTTTCAAAGCTTATCTGTGACTTTGATTGATTGAATTTGCCCATGGTACTCCTACTGGTAATGATACTGTGATTATTTAAGCAGCAAGTAACTTAAGAATAGGCTGAGCATGTTAAGTTTGAATTTCCTAGCTTTCAGCATTTTGCATTTTCCACAGTTTCTATCCAAGAATAATGCAGTTTGCATTGTGTGGTAATTATTGCAAATGTCATTCACTTAATTTTCTTGTTTGAATTCTGCAGCACATTTTTATGGAAATGTATAAGCTCTTTTCATGGGTAAGGCCCCAAACAACTCACTCAACAAGGCTTTTAAAAGGGTTTTTGATTGTTCATGTACTCTGAGTTAGACACACAAGAGAAATACCAACAAGATATTATTAAGAGGTCAAAACAATAAAAAGGACTTTACTGGCAACTTTAGTAAATCAGAGAATTTTGGAAAAATGTGTAGAGCAGCATTCAGTCAACCTGAAACACTTCCACAAAACATTAGTTTAATCCATTCAATTTACCAGACTCTAAGCCTTTTGATTTTAAGTTACTCAAAAATTCTGAGAAGAGGGAACTAGAAGAAAGACAGAAAAGATATAGAAAAGAATAGATATAGCTACAAATACCCAGGATCCAGCAGTGTTCAGCTGATAGAAAGTCCAAAAGGAAGTAGTGTTAAGACATGTATTTGCCTCATACTCAGCTTTAAATATTTCCTGGCCTTTTCCCCCAGGTGGAACTTCTGGTCATTTGGCCAATTAGGAGCTGAGTTAGAGGCTCCAGGGGTAGGTGTGGACCTCTGGTATGCTGTCTTGGGTTGCAATATATAACCAAAAGCATGTATTCTATTCCCAATCTGTTGAAACCAGTTGAAGAGTGTTTTTTCTTGTAAAAAGGGGGGAGGGTGCCTTCTGTTAATGGGCCAGCTGTTAAAACCAGGTAAAGCAAAATTCCTTATCTCTTCCATGACCCATCCTACCTCCAAGAGATATCTTCTGTTAATGGACCAGTAAGGCTCACCACATGACTGATAACATTACATCATCCCAGTATGAGATCCTCCACCCTGTGGGAGGAGTCAAGCATTCCTACCTAGATAAAAGCTGAAATTCAGGACAGCAGGACAGCCTTTGTTTCTCCACTGGATTCCCAGAGAAAAGACTGGACACACCTTGCCACCACTGGACCCTTCTACAGGGTCATCTCTACTCCAACAGAACTACATCTGTCACTCCAGGAGGCTGTATTTGGACTACTCCCAACTCTCTGACCAGGATGTCAGACAAGGGGTATTCTGACTCTGTAAGTGTTTCTAGGATATTTTGATTGCTTGTTTGTTTGCTTTACTACATTTGTTTTGTTTTGTTTTTTAATATTCCTAGTAAAGAACTGTTATTCCTATTCCCAAATCTTTGCCTGAAGGCCTTTAATTGCAAAATTATAGTAATTTGGAGGGAGGGGATTTACATTCTCCATTCCAAGGGAAGCTCAAGTTTTTCCCTGGCAGACGCATGTCTTTTCCAAACCAAGACATATGCCCATGACTGGCAGCCACTGCCAGGCAGGAATACTGGCTCTAGGGAAGTGGGATGGGTAGGGCAGTGCACTGCCTTGCCAGGCCAAGGTCAGACCTGCCCCTTCACCCACATGCATGCACCCCAAAATGTCTCCAGAGATCAGTCTTTGCAGCCTCTCACACCATGCTGAGTGTGTGATATGTATACCAAGGCAATTTTAATGGTACAGGCACCCTCTGGAGCAGACCAGCCTCTGTGTCTCCCTTCCCCAGAAGAAATTATCAGACAGCAGACAGCTACAGCTACTTGTGAGGAAATAGGATAAGGAGAGGTCTCACAGTCTCTGAACAAACAGTTGAACAATCTGCAGGACTTGTCACAGCTTTACAGTTCTGTGTCTTGTCCTTCTATAATGTCACACAAGTCACTCACAGTAACAGAGTATTTCCCCTCCTGAGAGAGTACCTCTTGTACATCCATATGACATGTCCTTTGCTTCTTCTGGGGTGTCCTGCAGGTGGACAGAAGGATAAGAACCAGTATACACCTTTCATTTGGGCTAACTGCCTCACTGCCCAGTGCATTTGCTTTGCCCTTGTCCTTCATTCTTTCCTTTTGCCTATATGCTCTTATTTTCTTAGTCATCCCAGTTCCTTCACACCATTAAGAGACAGTAACCTTTTACTTTGGTGATACTACACTGGTTTTATTTCTATTTGTAGTGCTCCTTTTATAACTGTCTTCACTGGCATCCCACACAGACTCCCACTTCTCTCTTATATTCAGCATAGTACAAATAATAATTTCCTGTCAAGCATTTTCTACTTGAATTCATCTTTTTTTTCCGGTGTCAAAAATAAAGGTATATAAATATCTTCAATTTTATTTTAAAAATCTAATGGAAAAAGTTACTTTTAATTGTGTCTGAAAAATACATTTTGGTTGGCACTGAGGACAGCTGATGTGAATTTCTATGTCATTGAAGAAGACCCTGCAGAATGTGAACAAATATTTTTCTGAAGCTGCAAGATTTTAAACATGACTTTTTCACTTGGGTTTTTCTACCCTTGCCTTTAAAACACTCACAACACATGGCCACATGGGTGCACTGCCCAGCAAAGCCAATGGCATCCTGGCCTGTATAGGAATGCTGTGGCCAGCAGGAGCAGGGAGGTCAGTCTTTCTCTGTACTCTGCACTGGTGTGGCCACCCCATGAGTGCTGTGCCCAGTTCTGGCCTTTCAGTTAAGGAAGGACATTGAGAATGGATGGAATGTGTCCAGAGGAGGGCAACAAAGCTGGTGAAGGGTTTGAAACACAAGTCCTGTGAGGAGCAGCTGAGGGAGCTGGGGTTGTTTAGTCTGAAGAAAAGGAGGCTCAGGGGAGATCTTCACACTCTCTATAACTCCCTGAAAGGAGGCTGTGGCCAGGTGAGGGGAGGTCTCTTCTCCCGGGTAACCAGTGACAGGACAAGAAGACACACACTTAAGTCTGCCAGGGGAGATTCAGGTTGGACATTTGGAAGAAGTTCTTCACAGAAGTGGGCTGCCCAGGGAGGTGGTGGACTTACCACCCAGTGCCATGGCCCAGTTGACAAGGTGCTGATCATAGATGTGGTGCACTTGATGATTTCAGAGGCCTTTTCCAACCTAGTTGATTCCATGATTCTCTGATTCTGTAACAGTCTTTTTTCTGGAGGCATCTTTTAGGGACTTGTGCTCTCTTTGGTTTCATAAGGAGGCAGAAATATTTGCAGTTCCTCTACAAAGATACTAGTTTTTATTTGTTTTCTGTTTTGTGTTTTATCAGGCATTGCAGGACCTTTTGGAAACTTAACTGGATAAAAGACATGCTATCACATTTCGAGTATATTTAAAGTCCAAAGTAATTTAATATCAGAGGCTACAGAGACAAGTTGTTAATAGGCCATGGCACATGGCATTGAAGGAAAAGTATATTTTAAGGAGAATTACAGCTTGGTAAGGAATTTGGCTTACATTCATCTTCCTAAAATTCAAATCTAAATTTATATTACCAGTTCAGAAGTTCTCTAGCTAAATTTAAATGCACAAAACAAAGATTAAATTGCTTACAAGGATACTCTGGGTTTTAGTTTACTCTTTGAAATAACAGAAAATATCAGAACATAAATACAGTGAAAATACCCAGAACCTTAGGGGATTATGAAGAAAATAATGAAATACAAAATCATAATTATGACAAAAGAAGAACATGATCTTTTCATGCGAAAAAACCCCTTTACTGAATTTTTACTAACCACATTAAAAAAAAAAAAAGCCATATCATACCTAAGCTAACAGAAAGAAAAAAAAAACAACCCAACTTTTAAAAAAAGTAAATTTATTGACAAATTAGCTGCTTTTGATGGCAGAACTCTGTTATATTTTATCCTGAAACTGACTCTTCTGGGTACAGGTGCATAAAACGTGATGTTGCAAATCCCTTAAAAAAAATTCTAATGACGATGACTCTTTTACTATCCTGTCTCAAAGTTACAGAAGAAGCAAGGAGGCCTCTCTTTCCTCTCCATATAAATGTATGGGAGATAGGTAGCAAAGCCACATTAATTACATATGTAAACATATCTTAGATGTGTAGAAAAATATACCTGGATTATTTAAGGTAAAACTCACAAGGCATCAATTTACAAGTCTGTCTGTGTTAAAGAAACAGAAGACAGCATTTGATGTTTCAATGGTAAAGCGTTTTCTGCAGAGGTTTCATGAGAAATCTTAGTGACTTAACAGCTTTGTGGAGTGTTTAGCAGATACAATTCCAGAATTATGATTCTTCATTTTACATTGACAACAGCTGATTAAATGTCGTTTGCTTTAAATGCAGATGTAAAGATTTTCTAGATTTCAGGTTTGGTGGCACAAAGTCATAATGACTCTTAACTTCAAAGTGGAACTTCAAGTATAAATTATGAGAATACTCAGTCCTCCAGAGACATTTGCACTGTTATTTAGTTTTGTTCTTTGTAAATCAACATCATAAGGAGTTTTTTTTTGGTGGCTACTTATAATTAAATCCTAGGATACAGAATGGGACAATTTTCTTTGATTTCCATGAAAGAAATACTAAATACCATCTGAAAGCAGAGTTTTAGAGTGTGAAAAAGCAGAATTAGTAATAATGGAAGATACAGGAGATACAGCACCATGATTAACCCTCATCTTAGTCATGGCCTATTATCTAAACGTGTAATGAAAACTTATTAAACCTATATTGTGTGTTACATTCTATGAACCAAGTGTTTTTTTCTGTGTGTCCAATAAGATATTTAAACACTTCCAGTTTCATATGCATTCATAGTTCTGTGTGATGGCCTGACAAAACAAGCATGTTACACTATGGATTTTAGCTCCAAAACAGAAAGCCCAGTATCTTAATATGAAATTGCTCTATGGCCACAAATTTGTACACCAAGTTTAAAATTTTTGACTTAGAAGCCCTCCCAAAAAATTAAAAAATGAAAATTAAAAAAAAAAAATTGAAAGGACATGTCAAATCTCCTACCACTGCTGAGACAGCAATAATTACACTATTATATTGGGCATGTGTCTTTCTGCACATCAGGAGTACTTGACTTGACATGTTTCAAATGCACATTATGTTCATTGTTTATTCCCAATGGGATGTTTTCAAAACTGTGCATTCATCTGCAACACTGTTTCCTCTGTCTCCTTCAAATAATACTAAATTTTTTCTTATTTTAAACTTGTAGTAATTTACCTGAACCACTCAAAAGAATCCTTATACTTTTGGAACTGTTTAAAACAGCATTTCATTGCCAATAATATCGCAAAGATATTGACAGCTAGGTCTGAAAGCCAGACCTCCTGCACAGCAGGAGTTATGCTTGATTATGTAAAATTATTTCTCTTTCCAATAGGAACTACATGAAAGTTTCCAAAATGATTTTGCTATCAATTAGAAGTGATGAAACACCTGGGTTTTTTGCATTAAATGGGTTTCTTTTGCAACAGAATATTGATTTACTTTTAAGAACTAAAGTAGAAAATTTATAACCAAAGTTTCAAGTGTTTGAAAAAACCATTATTCTGTACAAGTAAATGAGATATGTCACATGAAATTGTATATGTCTTAGGTGTTTGACACTTTTGATAAAAACTGGTGAAAAACCATCCCCTGAAGCTTTACTATGTTTCCACTATGTGTAGCCTGTGGGATGATTTATAAAAAACAACAATTAAAAACTTACCATACAAAAAACAACCCAACATAAAACTAAACAAAACCCATCAGCTCTGTGCTAAAACATATGCATGTGGTTTGTAAAGTAAAGCATGCAAAATAAGCATTTATACATTCGAAGCAAAGAAAACTTAAATTAACAGCACAGGCAGACTCACCTTCCTAGAGTAAGTGAAAAAGTAGAAACAGAAATACTGTTCACATGAGGAAGTATTTTGATATAGGTCATTGCACATTTTAAGAGACATCATTGGCTATTTCAGAATACAACCACAATAAATTTAACTAATTTATTGCAAAAAATATCTATTTGCATGTTGATTTTCTTTAAAAAATTCTCATGGTAGAAATCTGAGCAAGTTGCAAATGATAATGAAACATTATTTGTTTATTTATTTATTTATTTGGGTGATAAAAACAGTAAACACACAAGTATAATTATTTTTTAGGAACAGTGAAAAGAATGCAAGATAATCAAAGAACTTATTTTCTTTTTATTTTCACTCTAGAGATCCTTCTAATCTTTCACTGTTAGTTTTCTGCTCAGAAATTGGTAAAATTGATGAGGCACTGTTGAGCAGGCAGACAAATAAATGCTGTACGAAAAAAGAGTAAAAATACATTTGAATTTCCAAGCTGTTTGCTGTACATGTACATTTAAAAATTAATCCATAACCATTCCCTTAGGGACTTATGTGATTAAACATTGCATTTAAGAAGGATCTTAATTGTAACACTAGAATTGCAATAAATTCCTTTTGTCCACAAGAACAGGTTTTGATGTTGGCAAAATCAGGTGAAACAAAAATAATCTCAAAGATTTAACTGAAACAAAACAAGGAAACAAAGGAGTATGCAGTAAACAATTGTGCATCTGTAGCAAGTTATAGCCCCAATTCAAAGTCTGCCTGTGTGAGTATGTACCAAGCATCAGGAAGAAAGCAATAGGTGGAGGATTGAAAAAAAAGTATGGCCTCATGCCTGCGTTCAAAAACTGGGGTATGCAATGCTCAAACAATTAACATGCTTATTATGGAGTCCTCCTGGAGATTCTGGTTCTGAGTTCTTCCTGGTTGCAATGAGTGTGGCTGGTGCACATGTCAGACCCAAGCTGACTGTCACGTGCCTGGTTTCCAGCTGATCCGGACTGGTACACTGGAAGCAGAAGTGCACTCAGTCTTCCTGGTAAAATCCTCACCAGGCAAAAATATCAGAGCCCCATCGTGATACTGCCTCAAACCATGTTTTAGTATGAAGAAAAAAAGAGGCAAAAAAAGCAAGGAAACAAAACATAACAAACAAATCCCAGTTCATGGCGTATTCCATGAACTGGGTAAGAAATCATCTGGGATAAATGACTAATAAAACATACATGAGAGAAAAAGTCATTGGGGATGGTAATTGCTGGGAAGTGGGAGTGCCAAAACAGTGAGGTGGATTACTTGAGAGCTCCATTCAGTAGGAATCTTTACTAATGATCCTTGTGAGTGCCTTCCAGTTCAGAATATTCTGTGAATCTGTGAAAGGAGAAAGAGGAAATTAGGCAAACACTAAGTAAAACCACTACCAGATTCCATGACATGTATACAATTTTAATTATTCACATGCATTTTCAAGGCATGAGTTGTTTGTTCAGTTTTTTTTTCTCAGTAGAGTGCATGTGATTGGTATAAAGTCCATTGCAATCTGAAGGATCTTTGTTATTTAATTCAATCTATATGACTTGATAATTGATATTCATTAGTTTTATATAAACCACCACAAAGTCTTTGTCTGTCAATGAAAATGTCCATGTTTGATGTTTTGTTTCAGTCTTCTCCCTACTTGCTGGAAATAAACAATTGTATTATTTATTTATTATATGAGTAATTCAGCTGGGATATTGACTGAAAGACATTCTCAAGAAACTGCTTTTCAACCAAAATGCTCAATAATATGGTTGAGCACTACATGATTTCATGTTACTTAATAATCATACTCTTCTGAGACCTTCGATGCATGCTCTATATATGTAAAATGACTTCTGGAAACTTCTAATACTTCTAAAACATACCATAAACTCCCCAAAAATATTTAGTATCAGATTTTCTTATAATTCCCTCTCTCATAAATGTATTTCTTTGTGTAAAGCTGTATAGCAAACAGACTTTAAATCCCTGCAGCAAATCTGTTTTCCCTTAACATTTTATATTAGGTTAGCTTTGAAGGGGAATGAAATAGTTTATATTAAAAGAGATGTAATAGGAAAAGGATTCTCTTTTTCTCTGTGTTTAGGACATATTCTCTTATACCAGGCATTAATCCTCTCTGGACTAAAACAACAATGTTGTTAAATGTTACACAGAGGATTTTGCGTGAGTTTGGGGGCAGTTTTGCTGTTGGGGTCTTTTTCATAGTTGTTGCTGTTATTGAATTAGCTAATGGTGTGCTCAGTAGCATCATGGACACACAAGCTGATTTTTCACCAGCCAGCCATTAATAAAATTCTCTAGCACAAATAGACCTGTAGCAATGATTGCAGTCTGCAATAAAATATCTCTCAGTTTTTTCACAACCTTGAATGCAGAACAGCATGATTTCCAAGGAAAAACGATGTTTTACAATGTTTATTTAATGCATTTTCCAATGTATATTTTTATAACCATCCAATTCAAGCCAGTCTTGAAGACCTTTGTCTTCTATTCAGAACATGAAAGTGGGAGTCTTATAGCAAAATCTCTCACCGGATTAGAAACCCTCACATATCTTTATTCTCTTTGTTTTGAAAATGCAACCATAGGCGGGCAGGCATGTCATTTTGAAATTCAATATTTCCATTAAAATGCAAAAAATTCTAGGATAAAATTACACTAACAAAGTGACAAGCTAAAATATGTAGCGTTACATTGCAAAGCAAGTCCTCCTGTCATATCTGGCAGAGGGGTCTTGGCATCCATTCTGCTTTCGTCTGCATTTCTCATCCTATCATCAATGAAGCTTACAACAGCCACGGAAATCATAGAGTAGAAGCATTTGTAAAGCTGAATTCATAGGTAAACTGCATCCAAAATATTTACAAACTGAAAGACACGCATAAAACTTGTGCATATATGTTTTGGTACCAGGAATAACGACAACAAATACCTGAGAAATTCTATTAACAATTTAACATTGCAATATCAAACTGATAGTAGAACCTTATTTTTTAAACAAAGCAAAAATATCTCTGTGGTCTCAAAAGGAATAGATCATTACCACACATTAAAAACCACATCTTTATTAAGGCAGAAGCAACAATGTACACATGTGGTGACTCACCCAACCACTGGTAGCAAGCACGAGATTACAAGTAATGCCATGGCTCCAGTGGACTGCCAGGGACTTGGGGTGTCCAGATCATCTGCAAGGAACAGCCAATGGTGCAACCAATGGTACCTCTTAAATGTAACAGTTGAGCTGCTCCTTGTGTCCCCCAGAGGTGGTGGGATCACAGAGAAATGCACTCTGCATCAATTTGGTGTGGGGTGCCTGTGGTGCTGGTGTTGGACAGGGACAGGGTGTTGGCAGCCTGGGCTGCCAACACTAGTAAAAAGGCAGGGTGTCAGGTTGTAGGGGTTCACTCTCTCAATTCAGTATTTCCACATCCAGTAAATACAAATTTTTCAAAAGTCAAGCACTGGACCCACTAAAAAGCTAACAAAAATGCTACACTATCCCAGCACACAGTATGAATTGGTAGTATCTGAACTTTCAGGGTGGTTTCATGCTATCCAGAGTCCTGTGTTACAAATATGTATACAAATATTACGGCTTTTGTTCAAAAGAGGACTTCAATCTATATCCTACACTGCATTGTGTTTTCCAAACTCCGATGATTCACATTTGCTAAATTTAAGCCACCTGCTTAAATGCTCTGTTGAACAAGATTCTACACAAAAAATCCCACAAGAATTAAATACTAACTGGTAAAACTCACTGGTCCTGAATCGCCATGCAAAGTCTTCAGCAGCTGGTAACCAGGATTTTAATGCCCACTGGGTAGCAGAATACAGTCCACTCACTATTCATTCTGTCCACCTTCTTGCCAGGTCATTTATTTAAGCATGAAATCTATTAATGCATCTTTTCAGAAGACTTTTTGCAATGATTGAAATTTCTTATAGCCTTAGTCTTTTCCAGACACTACCTGGTGTTCAGTCTGCCTTTTCTGAGAAATGTTGATAAAAATGTAATGAGAATACAACATGGGGAAACCTTAGGCTTCTCGGATGACCCTCAGATGTTTGAGAGAGAATCCTGGCAAAATTAAAGAAAACAACCCATATAACCATTGATGTTTTGCCAGGACAGCTATATTGAAGCTTGTGTGTCTTGGCAATGGAACTTGATCTTTGATAACATTTAGATATAAGTTCTGTTGACACCACTGTGAGACCTGGAAAAATGCCACTCACAAATTGATATGGTTATCTCAAGTCTAAGCTATAGGACACTGTTAGTCACCCTCCTTCCTAAAGCAAATTGGAGTGGAGAGTCCCACAGGGGTCAATCCTGTAACTTATTCTGTTCCAAAGTCCTTTTCTCCATAGCTAGAGATCTGAGGAAATTCTGAGGTTGTACATATTTTTGTTTGATCCATGTAGTGTTTTTTATTCAGGCTCTTTTTGATCTGGCAGAGTTGAGGCCTGGATGCTACCCAGCTGGCTGAAATTCAATCCAATTAAAGCCCCTATTGTAACAAGTAGTGGAGGAAAACATTTCCTGTTTCACTGGCAATGTACTAAACTTCTCAATCAGATCAGGGTTCATGTCCAATCAGTGTCAAAGTATCCCAGTGCTATGTGAGAAGCCTTGCTGAACGACTACATCTTCCACATTACTGCTTTGACCCTGTAATCCATTCAATCCTTATTTTTAATGCTTTACTTCATTCTACTGGTGGCCTGATTCAACTCTGTGAGTCTTTTTGTTGGTTTCACTGAGGACTGGATCAGGATCTGTCCAGAGAGCTTCTTCTTTCATTCTGATTTTTCTGATTTCTCCTGCATGAGTTTGGGAGAGAGACAATGTTTCACCTGGGCTATGCAATGTGTGCAGTGTACTAAGGCATGCATGTATAGTTCAAAATGATAACCACACTCTAAAACTGAAATTATCCTATAAAAAAATTCTAGCCTTGACTTCCTATCACATTGGAGGTGATTACCCCACAGGAAAAAAACATCAGAGATGGAAAAGCCAGGCACTCTCTGGAAGTCACTTGAAACAGAAGCACACTCACCTATGACCATGTCTAGATGTAGACAGAGATCCTAACTTCTCTTTGCTCTGGCTTTCAGCTGATGGTAATACCCAAGGCATTTAGCCAACTGCTCACTTATTTTAGTGTTCTCTCTTTGCTCGGAACTTCATACACAGATGAGGGCATGGAACCTTGCCTTCTCAATATAAAGTATTACTGGCAAAATTTCAGGCATAAAAAAGTGCACATAATAAATAGAATATTTGCCTTCAAGTACATTATTTTTCAGAAGTTTTAAGGCAACCTATAAAAAAGTTGGATCACATTAGTTACTGCACTAAGTTATGAAGATACTTTTATCTTTTTTTTAAAGGAAAATCCTCACTTTTTTAAACTGTATTATTCCTTTCCCCCATTGTCCTGTACATCATGCTCTCACAGAAAAAATAATTCATCTCACTAAACGGAAGGTATTTAGTGTGATCTGAGATGTTGTAAAATACTAAAGTGTCTACATGAGTCTGGCAGATATGGTTGAAGACTTCTGAGAGGTGTATTTGCTTCTTTAAGGTGGAAGAACAAAATCACTACTGTGACATTGAAAACATATATGACAAAAATTGAAAAAATTCAAAACTTTTTCAAACTTTTTCAAAAATTAGGCAAATGGATAGTTTATGCCTTCTGATGCCTTTTAAAAACAGTTCTAATCATATTGAATTTTAAGGTGGAACAGTTAAAATGGTGATGATGTGTTGAAAAACAATCATAAGACTTGTTTCAAGAATGTTTTTAGGGTGAGAAGAATAATTCTTTACATCATGCCATGGTATTATTGCTTTTTCCTATCTTTCCACCCCAAACTGTCCCCCAATCCTGTCAAATAGATAATCAGTGGTGGAATATCTGATACAGTTGTCCTGAATTTGAAATCCGGACAAATCAAAGAAATTTAGATATTAAGTGCTGTCCTTAGAGTAGAAGAGCAAGTTTTCTCAAAGGAGGGGAAAAATTCAAAGAAGAAAGATACAGAGATCAGTGTTAGGTATATTTTGGAAATATCAACATATGACCCTTCCTTGTACTTGCATGCCTGACAAAATTCCTGACATTAGATTTTTGTGCTGCCCTGGTACTTTGATTTTCTTTTCTTTTTTGCCTTCAGTGTAGTTATTTTTTGAAGTATTCACCAACGGCCTTACCTAAAGATTTTTTTAGTTCCAAAATGGTGTTTCTTCCTAACCAAAAAAAAAAAATAATACTTGAAATGGATTTATTCTGTGTTTTTGACTGGTTGATATTCCTTGTGTAGAAACAGTGTATAGTTTTCCTATATATGTGTATGGGCACTGTACCAAAATATTTAATGGTGAGGTAATAATGGTGGTTTACAGAATATTAATCCTTTGTGCTACATGAAGGCAAAAATTCTTCAATCAGGTGAAACTATGTTTTATCATATGTTTCTGAAAAAAACCCCTGCCATTTTCATTCCAATTTATGACTGTATTGGCAAGAAGATCAAAAAATGAAAAAGACATACATTCCACTTCTTCTTCTTTATTCCAGGCAGTCAGGATTAAGAGATAACTGCAGAGCTATCAAAACTTGTCAGTTTGATTTGTTGAGTTTGCTTCAGTTTTCTGATTTTTTTTTTTTATTATTTTGTTATTGCTGGTTGTTTTTTTTTTAAATCCTCACATGAAGTGGCCCTAAACATCAGAGTGCAGTAGAAGAGATTTTTCTCCTCTCCTCTGAGGGAGCTGAAAATCTAGAGATACTAGTCTTGCTATCTTTTCAGTCTATCTTCTGACATGTGAGTTAGAGATCTCTAGAGTCATGTAATACTGTTTCAGCAGCAAACCCCAGTTGATTATTATCCTCCACTACACAGCTAGACTTCAAAGCAGGATGGGTTTAAATAAGTGTAGTGGTGCACATTTTGGGTTTTCTAATGTTCTGTATGTTTTGTTATATGTTTGTAATGGCTTGTTCCTACACTCCCTATCCTAAAACCCCCGATGGTGTTTCCCTGGTGATAGACCTTGTCAATCACCTTGTAAGATCTGTAAGATTCTGGGGAAAAGCCCTAGGATTTGACAAGGTACCCTGGTACCACCTTCTTTCATTGTTGTGTTAAGTTTCCCCATTCTGGGTCACACCCCCCTCCTCTGGGATTGGTGCAAAGTTCTCCCCTGCTCAGTGTACACCCCCTGCACTGAAGGTGGGGACAGAGGGGCTGCTGGGCACTCTCGCTCTGGCCCTCTTGCCCGCTCCCCCTCTCTGCTCTGTCCATCTGCACATGGAGGTAACCAGCAGGAATAAAGCCAGGTGAAACCCAAGCAGAGTCCACTCTTTCTTCCACGCTGTAGACCACGCTTCAGCCTGAGGTTCAGACCCACCAAGCCTCTCTCATATAGGGGCCAGGGAGCGAGCTAGCTGGTGAAGCAGCTCCCCAGGATGTTTCTATAAATAAGCACAAAAGACTCAACAGAAATCAAACACAGAGACACCTTCTGCTACCCAAAGTTGCATATTGGGAGAATAAGTCAAAATACTGCAGCTGGCAACGGCTTGTTGGGAAGACATCTGCAGTGTCTGAAGTGCACCTTTTGCTCCTAGTGACTATTTTTGTCTTTTGTTATTGTTGTTTCTCTTACTGTAAAGTACTGCTAAGCCTCCCAGCTGTTCTATCATGTGATCAACTGAGCTCACAAACAATACTGTTGTAAGGCTTTGTTTTTTAAGCTGCCAACTTGAAGTGTGGCTGCAGCTCATAGTATGTGGTAAACCTAGAGAGGTTCTTGGAAGCTTTAAAGGAGATTAATGTTGCCTCCTTCTTCAGGACATTAGTCAAAAGTAATCTTACAAATATTCCAGGCAGGCTAACATCTAGCTTCTGCTCCTGTGGATGAAGCATTGATGATAGTGTTTCACTTGGTAAACTCGATAGTGTTTGCTGTGAGAGTTTCCTGTTTATTTCTCTCATAAACCTATTTCATGTCTTATCTATCTCCATAACTAATTTTTATAGCAACAAACTCACCAAAAAAAGTGAAGAAATCACATCTACACCTTAAAGCATGTCACTGCAGCAATACATATAATATTTCTGAGAACAGATAGAAAGCAAGTAAAGACAGGCATGACTGTAGATAAAGGAGGCCCTAAAGATGATGATGAGGCTTAGATTCTGATGTCGTTTCTAAAAGAGTTTCTCTATTTTGTCTAAAACCTGAACTGAACAACATTCAGAATATTACAAAACTAATCCATGTCATTGGCAAAAGTCTTCAAAAGCAATCATCACGATTTTGCTTTCCAACCACGCCCTTGATTTTCCCCATGTGCCTTTTGTGAAAGAGCTTGCTCCAGGAGTCCTTACAAAGCCAACAGCAGCAGGAGTGACAGAGTGTGAGACTGAGTACCAAACTATTCAGCAGTGTCCCATGTCAATATGTATTAATGGAAAACATACATTTAATTATTCACAGGGTTTGGTGATATACAAGTTATGATTTTTTAGATCTTGGGTATGTCTAAGTTCTGGAATTCAAGGTATCTTGGGTAATACAAGCAAATCTTGGGGAACCTCTGGTCCACTTGTCTTGGTCACAACCTCGGTAAAATACAGTTTGGTATCAGACAGGAGCTGTTTCTGTATTGTTCTGTTATCCTGCTATTCCCTCTTTGCTGATGGCCCACAGCCCTTCCAGCTAGTAATTCTGTTACGTACCCAACATTGAATGAGAATAAAAAGGACACTCAACTTAAAAAATTTAACTATTCTTTTATCAAGATATCAATAATTTTGAAGATCCTAAATTTACGCACATTCTGTGAGCAAAATTTAGCTTATCTATGTAAATCTGGCCATCCCTGAAATTATAGGACATTCATCTTCAGTTTCTCATGTCATCACATTATTTAATCTCTTTCATTGTGACCAAATAAGTATCAGAGGGGGAAGCATTCTGTTACTTAATTGCTCCTGCAAAATCTTCTCCTTGGAAATGATATAATAAATTACAAACTGAGGCATTGGTCCTATCATGTCTTGGCAGGCAAAGACATGAAAAATTAGTATCCATGGAGAACACCGACAATCTAAAAGATAGAACAAAGTCTTGATCTTTGAATCATCATGTATTTAATTATTTTCATTCCATGGACCTGAAAAATTAAGAAGTTTTTACACTGGTTGCAAGGTTGTTAATAAGTCAATATCCTATTTGTCAACTTATTTAAAATACATTGATCAATGTAAAAACTTACATCACTGCACATAAAAAGATATCCAAGCATTTTAGAGCCTCTATTATTTCTTTTATATCCATAAATGATCTACTCATTGCTGTTGTATTTTATATGCATGTATTCAAACCAATGATACTTTAGCTTACTTCAGATTGTTTTTAAAGCAAACGAGAAAGCATTGTAAGATGCATTTAATTGAATTCAAATTTGTTGACTGGACATAAAATTATGTCAAATGAAATTTTAGTCTACAGCTAAGTAGGTTTTTATTTGGCTGTAAACCAAATTGGCTCAAATTGTTAAAAGTTAGACATCAAAACAAGTGGAGGTGAAAATAAAAAGCAAATTAGCTGCTTCTGGAGGGTGAATTCACATTTTTAGCTGCTGTTCGTTATGTACTTGTTGATAATATTAGTACAATGAACTTATTAAAAATATCCTAGATGAGAAAATACATTTATGATCACAATAATAGAGTGCTTTTAGGTGTAGTGAAATACAGGCTTCTTAAGAGTAAGCATATTAACATCTATATGATGTTGACATTGTGATCTGAACCCTTGATATTGTTTCTTACACAGTAGCCATTACAGATTGTGGAGGAGAGAAAGAAAATTTAACAATTACTGCTTCATCTAAGTATCCTATCATTAGGATAAATCTGCATTAGATCATAAAACAACACTCTCTCAGATTGTTCTGAAATGATGATCTGCTGAAATTATTTAAAAATGTAACTCATGTAGTTAGTCGTTCTCTGCTTTGCACATTCAGCATTCACCTGCACAAATTAAGAGTCAGAAGTAAATGACAGAGTTAGGAAGATGTGAAACTGTGGAGATAAGAGTGACTTTTCCTATTCTTGGTCAAACAGTGCTTACTTTCCATGATGTGAGAGAACAAGGAAAGCAACATCAGTGCTAAAAAATAGCTATTGCTTTGCCAAAGGGCACACTGTAAAACTTAGAACAGTTTTCCACATCCACTTCTGTGAATTATCCTGTCAAGGCTAACCTGGATATTCCACTGGTCTTAAAAAATCCCCAAAATCTGTAAAATTTTGGCTTTTATTAAAACCTGAAAATTTAGAAATATGAAAATAGTCTGAAAATAATGTGCTCTATACTGTGAAAGGATCATGGGCCTTGTTAAACTCAACTGGTTTTAGTTTTTAGAAGGCTACCCAATTTCTGGCTTCATAACATTAAAACAAATGTCAAATAAAATAAATAAAATAAAAAAAGAAAAATAAAATAATAAAAAAAAATTAAAAAAATAAATGAAATAAAAAGTGCTTTGGTAGTGTGAGTTATTAGACACACTGCAGTGTCCAGTGGAATTTACTACAAATTCATTTTACAACCTATGAAAAGGGAGCTCAATTTTTTTTTTCTTTTTTTTCCCAGTAATAGGCAGCCTTGTCAGAACCCCCCCTGCTATGCACACGTTTCCAAATGCATTCCTGTCTGCAGCACACAAGCACAGCAGCAGCCTGTTTCTAGTAAGACCTCTGAGCAGGTGGGATCTGGCATTCCATGCCCTTCGAAGCCATACTCCAATCCACACCAAGGTGACCTTGGCCACCTTGGGAGAGGAGGTCACACACAGAGGATGGTTACCAAGCCATCCCAGGAGAATGCAGCATCCTGTGCTCTAAAGAAATGTTTTATAATTAACTGAAATATAGATTGCATATTAAGCAGGGAACAAGTTCAGGCTGGCTTAAAGCTACTCCTAGGACTGGGCAGCTTTGTTAAAATTTATGAGTAACATATGAAAAGCATTCTTTAAAACACATAAACACATTTTTATTGTATTCTAGGAACTGTATTTGGAGTGCATTTCCCATATATATTAGAAATTCCAGTTTTGCAGAATGATACTTGAAAAAACTGAAAGCATATTTAGCTTAGGAAATTTTTGTTATGATGTGTGTGGTCATTTTATTATCGCAAGCCCATTTTATAAATCTGTGGAAAGGTTAAAAAATTTGCATTTATGACAGCCTAAAAGGAATTGGGTTTTATTAAAGTGCAATTTCATTCTTTAGATGAGTTTTGTTATTAGAACATGCATTGTAACCCATTTTATAACAATTAATATGCAAAAAATGAGGCCATAATTTATGAAACCACAAAAGTACATTTCCAAGCTGTAGCAATAACAGCTGCAAATTTTCAAATATTTATTGTAATAACTCTGCTCATGGTACTGAAATATGTGTTGTATTGCACTTTCTTCTATAATAACTTTATAATTTCAGAAATTTATAAACCAGTCATAAAACCTCTGCTTATGCTTTTCTTGAAGTATGTAGCTCAAACTGAAGTAAGGAAAGCAAAGCAAAGAAAAACGTATTAGAACTGGTTTGGCAGCCTTTGATAAAAAGCTCTTTCTTAACACAATCAATAGCCCCCACTGCTAGAGGAATGATTCAATAAAATGCTCCCTGTAATTGTGTATGTACAGGATCTGGCCTTGATGTATGGTGTAGGTTATAAATAAACTCTATAGTGGCAGAGTCAATTTCTTATTTTTGATCTTACAGTCTATTTTTTGGGAATTTAGACATTATCTGAATTCATAAAATTTGTGGTTTTGGTCTGAGCAGTTAACAAACATTTTTGATTTTTACTGATAGTATTTCCTTATCTACAGAAAGCACATGGAAGTCCATTTAGCTGTCAAGTGGAATCACAAACGTAGGTGGTAATGTCTTTGCCCATCATTGGAAATCATCCACTTTTAGGATTTTTCCAATATTTTGGTTTGTTTTGTTTCCCTAGGTGCTTATATCACCCACAGTATACTATACAAGTTTTTTTTCCCCCATGTTTCTTACAACTGTCTTAAATTTAATGCCAAATGCTGTGACATTTTTTCTTATTTGATAACCTTAAAAAAAAAAAAAGAGACAATTATTAATTTTTTTTGTCTTGGAGCTAGAATTTTCAAAATTCAAAATTAAAATTACATTTTTCTTTTTTTTTAACATGACATATTTACCAGCCTATCTTTTTTCATTCTGAATTGATCATTCTACCTTGTTATTAAGAAATTCATGTTAAATTAAACTCCTATGTGCCTACAGTGAAATATAAAGGAGAGAGTTCCCATATTCAGAGAAACTAGAGAACATGACCATATCCATTCACACAGTTTTCTGTGATTAAAATTACTGATTTTTCAAATTAAATAATTGGCAATAAAAAACAAATAATAAACATTTTACTAAAACATAATTTTTTCTACAGTAGTAATTTAAGGAAAAATATGTGCATCAGACTCGGAGGCTGAATGTCTTTAAACCAGTTATACAACTTTGAACCAAGACTTGATTTTTCAGAGAAAAAATAATTATCCAAATTACAGATTTGAAAGTTTTTAATAAAAAATGTAAGAAAATCTTTCTGTCCTTAAGTGAAACTATTAATTTTATATGATAATAAACAAAAAGTAGCAAGCACACATAAAGAGTCTCCAATAGCGAAGGGTTTACAAATTAGGCTATATTTTTCAAAATTCAAGTTGCAGTTTGGATCTAGACAAATCAATCCATTGTAATAATTGGCATATTTTTGTCCAATGCTTCTCATAAGCAAATGTATCACATGCATGAAAATCCACTTGAGACTCAAAAGCAAAGTTGGCTTGCAAATGACCAATTCCACACAAAGAAAATGACTGCAGTACATCAAACCAGAATGTATTTCTAAGTAAAAGGGTACAGCAGTTCAGGCTGAAATTCATGTAACAGTAAATCATTCAGTGTTGTCACTACCATGTGCACTTAGTGTTTTTAAAGTTTAATAAGTTCATTACTATGCTTTTGAAACCTAAGTGATCCAAAGAATCTTCACATTCAAGAAGAGATGATCACATATACAACTAGTGATGGTCATATTGTTGAAATATGATTGCAAACCTCAGTGTCAAATTTGGGTTTTGCTTAATCAGTTCTGTTCTGTGCTATTTGCTTAAATTTTGATTTTACCAACGCTTCAAAATGTCAACTTCCTCTGTGTTTAATGTCATAATCTTTCAATTTTTTTTTCTCCAAATATCAGAGAACCAATGCAGGTAGTTTAGTTGGTTTCTACTCCAAGCTTCATTCTATCTAAAAATTTATTAAGGTTTTCAAAATAGTAGACAGACATCGCACAGTTAAATTTTATTGAATTACATTAAATTGGGATATTTACTGCCCTATAACTTAGCTAACCCCCACTTCACTTATTGGTAATGGCTCATTTATAAACACAGTAAGCAAACAGTATTCTGGTGGATAAACCTTCAGAGAACAAGAAATCATTACACTATGTTCGAGGTCTGCTTCTGGTCACTCCATATTCACTATCACCACAGAGGTTAGTCCTCTCTTCAGACTTATATGATGGAGCACGGAGTTGGTAGGGGCTTCTGGCTTCCAAGATAATTTTCTATGATCCATTGGATGTTTTTCATAAGCATATTTGATTTCATGCTATAAGATGTTAGAATGTTTGCTCTTGAGGCACTGTCAGTATGTTACTCTGAAACCTATTAATTTGATGCTTAGAAATTTTGATTAAAAAGAGTAGCTCACTGTAAAGATAAGACAATATTTGACAGTAATCATGAATTGGAGAGTATTGTGACTTTGAGAAGTATTCTAATTTATATGGAAAAACCTTCCTCAAGCCAAATGTCCCAGATTTTCTAGTGTACAATTCTAAAAAAAACCCAAAAATACAGAGGAAGAGAGAGGTGAATTTGAATCCCAAAAGGGCCATCTGTGGAGGCCCTACCCAGACACACTCATCTGAGTGGGATTTCAGTATATATAGCTACTATAAAACTGGATCATTAGATAACTTTGTATGCATCCCAGCCTGGTATTTACTACTTCAGACATTTGAGAAGCTGTACGGATGGAATGCAGCCAGACATATATTTTAGCAGATTTATCTCCTTCCCATTTGTGATGTGATCCTTCTTCTGCTATTCTTTACAGAAAGGGATCTAAATGCACAAGGAGAGAGATACAATTGTCAAAAAATGGCACAGAAGAGTAGGGAAATGACATTGGCAAATTATTCTGTCTTGACCAGTAGAGTGAAAAAATATTCACAGGATTTTTACAGCTGATGAATTTACTTATTGAAGGAGAAATCTACGTTTAATCTTCCTTTTAACTGTTTCCAAGTTGCTCACCCTATAATGAGATTCTTAACTTTCAAGGAAGAAAGGCGACATTTTTAACAAACTACCGTATAACATGTATGGAAATTGAAGTGCATCAAATCAGTTCAGCTTCTTCCTCATTTATTACCTATATAAATTTGGGTGATATTTTTCCTGCTCCAAAACATTTTAATTTGGCTAGCATCATGATAGATATTACAACTTGCTTAACAATTTAATACTTAAATTATATAGATATTAAAATATTCCTTCAAGGCATGAATAATAGGTACATATTTTGTGTACCTTAGAACATAAATGTAAATCTAGCTTCTCATTATATCTTTAACTTAGAAGTTATTTTATTTTTCATGCTAATACATTCTAATATTTCAGATAAAAATACTAAAAAAATATCATGCCAAATTTTTCCAGTTAATTAGCAAGCAGAAATCTTGATGAACAGCAGGCATTTTTATGTTACCCATGAATAGTTCTATATACCATGCATGCTTATTTCTATTATCTTCTAAAAAATCTATCAGCAGAAACCAGCTGCATACTGGATTATTGACAGGATTAAAGGAAGCATACAGAAAAAAGAAAACAATGTGCTTGTGGAAATAAATCTTTTTGCCCATAAAACATAAACAACATATTCATAATTGGAATGTGCTTTGGGATTTCTGTTCTTCCTACACTATATAAATATGTGCAGTCCTACTGGATTTTGTGAATGGATTGGAGAAAGATAAAGTCTTTTTAGAAGTGTTAGAATATATTCTTGATTTTTCCTTTACTTTGCCTATGCTATGTGTTGCAATATCACTGACATGCTGTGCTTGCCTCTTTAACCAAGGTCTATACTGACAGAATGTCATGAACTTTTCAAAGTATCATCAAAGAGGCACTAGTGCATCTTGTCAGAAAGACACACTGAGCCAAGTTACAGCTGTGCAAATCCTCCTAGAAAACACAACAAAGCTATTTGTTTCATTTCTCATACAAGTATTTAATAATTTATTTGTTGACATTTATAACAGCACTCATTAAAAACCAAATTTTCTTTCCTCAGCATGGAACAATAGAATTAGCACTCAAGCTAATATTGATTCAGTAACTTCATGAAAGTAATTTCAGACAATCATTGGGTAAAATATAGACCAAACACACCTAACAGCAGCATCTAGATTCTGGCTCTTCCTGGGTGCCTTCTCTAATTTTTGAACAAAGTTGTCACTATTTCCAGTTTCCCTCTTTTACTGGGAAAGTTGTGCAAACTTCTCTGCAGAGTTCAACGGCTCTGAAGAGAGCTGCTGACTCACTATTCTGGGGTTGTGGGTAGCCTGCTGCGGAGGGCACTGAGGAATGTTGGGTTCAGTCTTTCAAACAGAAGGGCGAAATGAACTCATATCTCACCTATTTTGGGATAGTGTTTCAACTGGTAAAGTATAATGTACAGGCTCTGCAAAGCTATCACTGCCACTCACTGCCTGCTGTGTTTTAGATGGGTAGGTCCATCACAGGTTTCAGAAAAAAAGGAAAAAGCTCAGCTGCATTTCTTTGAAAGAGTGATCAGAAGGAGATGCAACCATTAGACAGGTAAGCCTGTATAAAGATGGACAGCAGTTAAGGTCCTATCCTGTGGTTGTCATGTCCCTGCTGGATGGCTGTGACCAGATCCCCTTTCTGTAGCCTCGTTTCTCTGGGGACAGTTCTGTCACCTATAAACTTTTCTGTGTATTGTGTATGGATCCTGTGATTCCAACCCAGGGCTCTGCATGCCAGACAGCTTATATGGAAACAGTAGGCTCTTGAATCCCACATATTATGGTGCTTACTTCCCTCTTTAGAAATAACACAAAGACCTAACTTAAAGCACTCCTCCCTTATTATTTTTTTCTCTTTATCTGTGCCTTTTCTTTCAGATGCTCATCTTTTGTGTACGATTTCACTGTGGAAAAAAAATTCTGTTCCACATTTTTAGAAAGACATCAGTATTTTTATAAAAAATAAAATATGGCTTTGAGTGGTTTATAACATGATTTCTAAAAATGGGTTTTAGTAGAATCATTATATATATATATATATATATGGTCTGCTTGGCCTAAAGAAAAGACAATATTCACTAATGCAGCATGAATTTTTGAATTTTTTCCTCCACAGAATATGTTTAGGCATATGTGGCAAGCTTTTTGAGGTTATCAAAAATGGAAGAGTACATGAAACCAGAATGCCTAATAAGTCTATCCACCACCATTTGCTGATACTTTCAACCTTGACCTAAAATAGTTCAGGTCATTTTCCTAAAAAAAGCTATTTAGTTGTGCAAAATAATCCCAATTTTATGTTGTACTCTGTAATGGATGAATTTAATGAACTGTTCACTGAGCTCTCCAAATATATGTGACCTTGAACAGATTTTATATAAGTAATCCAAAGCAGAAAAATAACTAGATGGAAATAAAATGCAGTATGCTGCCATATCAGACTTTCAAAAATTTTCATACTGAGCTGACATTATTTTGACATGCGATTTGGAAAGTTCACTGACAAGGTGGGGTCCTGTTTAATTTCTGGATAGGTAGAAATGAATCCCTAGAAAGTCTGTCTTGTCTCTGGGGGAATTGTCCCATATTCGAATGAAGGGGAAAGCAGCAGGTTGCTTTTCTCTGACTCTCTAGAATGTTTGGTTGCATGACAATATTTGCAAAAATAACTCTGGTGAAAGTTCTGGTCATTACTGATGAATTTGGGTTTCCGAAGGGCAACAGATTCA
The DNA here is from genome assembly GCA_008694505.1 of Cyanoderma ruficeps. NCBI lineage: Eukaryota > Metazoa > Chordata > Aves > Passeriformes > Timaliidae > Cyanoderma > Cyanoderma ruficeps. The sequence goes on from VZDJ01000623.1 coordinate 12,746,427, forward strand.
GGCAGCCCAGAAGGTCTAACATAGGCTAGAATACACCCTGTCCTTTACATCTGATTTAAAAAATGCAGAAGAATACAAAGGTGAGTTAATCTACTTGTGTTTTGTCTTCTCTGCAGCTTCATACTGCCTGTGCTCTAAGACATCATCATCTTACTCAATATGTTTAAATATTGTAAGAAATTACATGAAGGACTGCTTTTTGTTTTAAATCCCAAACCAAAATCCTCAGATTTATCAGCTCAGATTGTTTTTAAAAAAATGGCAATTAATATTATTTTATAAACATATCAATACTAATCTTAGTGTAATCCCTGCATAATTTTGACTTGTAGCAACGTGAGTTTATTGCAAATGCTGTGACAGCCCATGTGCTCACCTGTGCAGCTGGCCGATTCCCTCCTGATTTTGCAGAAATCTTTGCTTACATATTTAACACAATCCTGCTTATGTGATAAAAAATAAAACTTGACTGAGGTGATTCTGTTCTTAGCTGTTTAATGTTACCTCCCTGGTCCTCACCAGCACCAGTCTCTTACTGTGTCCCCTCTTGTGTTTTTCAAATTTAGAAATCTCCCAAAGAGCGCAGAGAGGATTGAGCAGGAGCAGGTAGAATAGGAATAACTGTGAACATATCATTATATTATAAATCATATATTTTGTATACATGTTTATATTATTATTTATATGTATATTGATGCAATATTTATAACCCTAGGATGACAAAATAACCTATCTTTCAAATCCAAATACTCAGATGAAATCCATGACTTCTTCCTGACTGCAAAATAACTCCAATTCCTGAAGCCTTCCAGAAGGTAAAGGGACTGCATTGCTGGCATGCTATTGCTCCTTGATGCTTTAAAGAAAAGATTCCAGTTCTTATTTGTTCAAACAAAATCTGGTTATATAATGGAGCATTAAGTGTTGTGTTGGTTTTGCACAGCCTGGTTTTTAGTAGCAGGGGTCCAGAGAGGTGGCTTCTGTGAGAAGCAGCTGGAACATTCCGGCATGTCCAGCAGAGCCAATCCCTGATGGCTCTGAAGATGGACATGCTGCTGGCCAAGGCTGGGCCTTGGTAACACCTCTGTGACAATGGATTTAAGAAGAAATCCAAACAAAGGTGGTGGTTCCAGCCAGAGAAGAGGAGGATGTGAGAACATGTGAAGGAAAGACCATGGAAACACCAAGGCTGGTGGAGAGGAAGGGGCAGGAGGTGCTCCAGGTACCAGAGCTGAGATCCTTGTGCAGGCTGTGGTGAGACTGTGGTGAAGCAGCTGTGCCCCTGCAGCCTGTGGGGATCCACAGAGGATGCAGAGATCCACTCCCAGCCCATGGGGATCCATGGGGAGTGCACAGATCCACCCACAGCCCATGGAGATCCATGGGGGATGCAGAGATCCACTCCCAGCCTGTGGGAGAAGTGCTCACAAAGGAGCAGGTGAATGTTTAGAGGAGGCTGTGGTCCAGAGAGAGTCCTGGTGGAGAGAGAAGGCCTCTGCTCCCAGGCTGGAGCAGCCTGTCCATGGAGGACTGGACCCTGTGGAAGAGTGAACCACACCACAGCAGCTTTGGGAGACTGTGCCAGCAGAGGGGACTCACATTGCAGCAGTTTTGGGAGCACTGCTGCTTGTGAGACTGGAACCATGCTGGAGAGTTTTGTGGAGAACTGTCTCCTGTGGAAAGGAACCCCACAGTCTCTCAGGAGAATGACATCTTAGTTAACATCATTGTCTTTTTCTGGCAGGTGCAGGTCTTTTTTCCTCCTCCAAAATGCTGCTGCTTGTCCCTGTTTGGGTGCCAAAATTACCATAGTGTATTGACCTTGTCTGAGTGAAAGCTGCCCACTAAGCCACTCTATCACTTCTTTTCCCATTAGGCAGAGGAGAGGATAAGATGGAGAAAAGTCAGAGGGTGAGATAAGGCAGTTTATTACAGCAAGAGAAAGGAACAACAGAGTTTTGTGCACACATAAACAAAAGGAAAACTCCATCTCTGCTTTCCCATCAGCAAGCTATGTTCGAACACTGGGAGGTAGGGCCTCAGCACCTGTAGTGGTTTCTCTGGAAGGCCAATATTGACAAATCATGAATTATTTGTCCCTTTTTCCTCTCTCCCTCAGCTTTTATACCTGAGCTGCCATCACATGGAATACCCCTTCGGTTAATTTGAGTCAGCTGGCCTGGTTGTGTCCCCTCCTGGAATCCTGCCCACTCCCCTTGATGGGGAGGGAATGTCAGAGGGGCAGCACTGCTTGGCAGTAGCTGAAACATTGGTGTGTTGTCAACACTTGACCAGCTACCACTGTAAAGCACTGCACTGTGAGGGCGGTGAACTACCTCAGTCAGACCCAGTACAAATGTGTAGAAAGAAAAAAAAATCCTCTTTGTATTAGTAAAGTGGATTTAGCAAATGTATTCAATGTTTGAGGCATTTGAACAATGCCCTCAATAAAATGCTTTACTATTATTAATTACTAATTAATCACTACTACTAATTAATAATTATTGCTAATAACCTTTAGTCATCCCTGAAGTAAGGCAGTTGGACTAGATAATCACTGTAGGTACCTTCCAAATGAAATCATTCTATTCTATCAAGTCTGTTCTTTCCTGTTTGTTCTTTCCTGTTCTGTACTACTTCTGAAGGTGAATTTCTTTTGCACTTGAAGTACATTACCACAACAATCCTGTTTTATTAATTGTACCAAAATGGAAGTGTAAATCTAATTAATATTTATTATAAAGTTCAACATACATCTACGAAATATATACATAACATGTAATAACTGTAATTTTCAAAATGTCCCGACTACATTAATATTTCTAAAATTATATACTTTTTTTCTCAGACAAAATTATTTGCAGAATTTCTCTAAGATTTCTGATGAGTTTCTGGATGATCAAAATTGAATTTTTTAGAATGTGAATTATTATTTAAAATTTATTAATTCAATCATGCTTTTAATGAAATCTTAACTGGTACATAGTCTAAAATATTATTGAAAACAATTGTTTTCAAGCTGCACAAAATATAACCCTGTCATTATTTTTAATAGACAGTTAGATTTTTTTTCTTAGAAGTCACCTTCCACATTTCTAATTGTTTTTAAGAATTATTTACCAGAGCACAGCTGTGTCCATTTCATGTTGCTGGAATAATGTGTAATAGGCATGCTGTTGCTAAATGGACTTATGGTTTCATACACCCAATTGTCACTATCAGTAAGTCACAAATTGCCAACTGTTACCACATCATAAAATCCCAGGGAGATACACTATGCTAAGTGCAGTCAAATGGCTCTGGTATCTAAGATACCAGTGGTAACTTTTGGCAGACACTAACAGTTTAATAGCTCTTAAAAATCCCAATAATTATTACTTAGCCTGTTATCACAATTGATAACCCTGCTGCCAGGGAAAAGAAGCCAAAATCAAAGTAGTAATGCAATCGAAAGTACTCCCATATAAAGTCAACCAATTTCATTGGTTTCAAAATAAAGAAATGCCATCATAGGAAATACAGCGTCCAATTATTGACATGTCTGTATAAATGTAGTATCCTCTGCCACACAGAAAGTGTCTCCTTTACAGATGCTATAGGTCTGCATCTGGCAGGAAAGTAAATTATAAAGGAGTATTGGCAATCACAGAGAATCCTTAAAGTTTGTATACATATGAAACAGTAGATTTAAACAGGACAGCCATTCATCCTGGCTTTCTAATGGAGTCTGTTGCCATATCAAGGTTGGCTAAACATTTTAGTTGTCAGCTCCTGGAACTTCACAATGTTCAGTATGTAGTACCAGGGTAAAAAGATTTGAGATGGTTCATTTCAGGCTGATGATGAGGACTTGTTTCATGGACCATCCAACCAATCATCCTACAGGAACAGCAGACCGTTGTCAATGCAGTTGGAGGCAGACATGAAGCAGTTATGCTGCTGGTATCCCTTTTTTATCTGTGATCACATAAACCTGAACTTTGCTCATCAGAGAGTTATGCTGTTCCCTAACTATTTGTCATGGGTTGGCGCTGGTCAAATGCCAGTGCACCCATGAGTGTATGGTTTTCTAATAAACTACTGTGAGATGTGATCAAGAACAGAGCAGAGCAGGCCTATAACTTGAAATAGAAAAAAAACCCATTTATTAACCTACATAACAACAGACAATACATAACAACAGACAATAGATGACAACAGACAATAGACACAAAAGGAAAAACCCAATCATCCAAAAGCAGAAAAGAAAACCTCCCAGAACACTTTCCCTCCTCCCGCCAATTTTCATCTTTTACATGCTCAACAGTTGTCACCAGCACATACTTTCATCTATTTGTTTGCACCTTCCACAACCCTGGATTCCCAGTCCAAGCCATTATCCCTTAAAAACCCAATCTTCAATCCATCCAGAGAGAGAAACAGGAGTCTTTCTCGCACCACAGACCCCCCCACAGGAAACACAGGTCCATCCTCCCATGCTCCCACGTCACCCATGGCACCACCCAGAAAATTCTACCATGGGACCCTCTCCTTCCATGTCCAGTGCTCTCACCACTGTTCATGGACTAAGCTAGATAGGGCTCCTTTAAGGATATTTGGCCAAGTACCAAAAACCAGCCATCTTCTCCTATCGGGACAGTAGTCCCCCCCAGATTTACCCCTGGGGCCGAGGGTTCCAAAAAACAGGCCACAAAGTCTTTGGCTTTGAACCAAAAAACATCCACCCAAAATACAGTCTCATTTATATTTAAGAGAGTCAGGGTTTGTCTATGGCTCCCATTACGCAAGAGACGTCCAACCCAAAGGCCACTCGTCTTCATCTCTGGCAATTGGGGGAGATTCTTTTCATCTTCCTTTATCATCTTGGTCCCAGGCTGTTCTCTCTCGTCTAAACCCACCAGCCATGAGAAACAGTGTATGGGACAGTTCTCCTCTGCCTTAGAAAGAGTTAAAAGCTCCTGTCTTCCAGCAAGGCCACAGGCTCAGGCACTCGGTAACTCCCACACACCACTTGCAGCTCGGCACCTTCTCCCTGGCGAAAGAGAGACGGCGCCGGGGGGGCGGGGGGTAAGAGACAGAGACGGGAGACGGAAGGCACCCCCAAAATTCTCCACCCCTCCATCCTAGATGGGGCCATCCCAGCTCCCGTCCCGTTCCCCCTCTTTTGCCCCCCCTGGAGCCTGAGCCTACCCCAGTCGGGCCCACCTGGCTCCCCCCGCCCCTCAGGGGAGAGGAGAGGGATGCTTCCCTGCTGAAAGCAAAGCCAGGAAAAAGAAAGTACGTTCCAAAATCCTTGCTTTTAACCCCTTGTGTCCTCAGAGGCGTGTCCAAACTCTCAGTGGCCACCGAAGATGCCAGCATCCAAACTTGGCCACTGATTTGTTTGACCTCACCTTCCTGAAAAACTCACTTCCCCTCAAACCATGACACTATTCCAGCATTGCAGGTGTTTAGGAAAAAAATGCTCACATGTCCACCATTATTTCTCATCAAGACAGGTTCATAATTTTGGTAGCTCCATTGTATCCAAGGGAATCATGCCTGCAAGTGATTTGTCTGTTCCATTCAGTTCCATTCAAGGTCTAAAGAACCACAAAGACTAGGGATAGGTTACGTACACTGGGGTTCAATTGCCTGGAGTTAAAAATGAGTAAAGGACAAAGATTATCAACCTAAACCATGATGAATACTATTTGGTTTTAAGAATAAGTGATGGAAACTGTTCTAGCAAAGAAATCTCTGTAATCCTTAAAAGCTGTTCTAAGAATGAAGACAGTAAAGCAGGAAGTATTATTGGTATTTCAGTCTCAAAGTGTGTTATTGGAAGACAAATCCAAGACAATGGAGACATACAGAAGCATTTACAGGTGGATTTTGAGTAACTTTAGTTTTATACATAGAAGTATATAACTAAAAATTATCCCTTACCAAAATGGGAGAGAGCAACTGCAGACCAGCAAATTTCATTACTCTTAGAAGTCACACATTTTGTTGAGTATTAGCTTGGGGTCTTTAGAGAAACAATACAGTAGCAATTGCAAACACCAGAAGTCCCTTTTATATCACCCTTCCACCCCATCTCCATTATGAACCTGAAAGGGAAAGCAGATCAGTGTTCACCAAAATACTACACCATCAAGAAATCACACCAGCAAAGGAATTATTTCTTGTTATTTTTCACCCTCCTGACACTTCTCAAGCAATAGATGAAGGACAAAACTGAATTAGAAACCTTACAGAGCATGGTCTCACCATGAAAAGATATGGCATATGACTCAGCTCCTCTTATTTAGCATAAAATACCAGTCAAGTGGGGCAGCCTGTTATTTTCACAGAAGTCAGAAACTGTAGTCAGCCTGTGAGCCTTTGTTAATGGCTTTGTCTTTGGTATGATTTTACCTTGAATCAGTTATCTGTCATTCAAAACTACTGCTGAGAGTTTTATGATTAGACAACAACATAGACTCCAGCAACATAAAAGATCTTATGCTCTTAAAAAAGGATTTGACTTTTGAAAGAAAATGGTCAGTTTTGAACATAATTCTTGCACTGTAGTAGAGATTTTAATAAAGAATAATAGCCTAAAAATGGAGGGAAATTGTTATTTCCTTCCTACATGATTCTACAGGATTTTTTCCCAATTTAATTGCATGCAGCTTCTCCACAAGGCCATCTTTGATTTAGCTTAATTACCTTTATTTATGGTATTATTTAGAGTGCTGCAGAACTGCTGGGGGCTGGTCTTTGGAGATTGCAGGTTTGCCAAGCATTGTGACTATCCTCTATTTTTATTTTTGTTGCTATTCTGTTAAATCATTTTGCTGTGGAATAATTTCATAGCTTCCATGTTACGGTGGCATTTCACAGTGCTGTTAAAATGCTAACACGTCCCTGGAATGCCATGTCAGGACAAGACATATTACGTTCACATAGCAGGGTCAGTATGAATTCTGTCTATATAGCAAATATTTTACTGCTGGACAATCATTAGTTACATGGTTGCAAGCTATGACTTCTTTTAATTGTGTGATTTTATTGTGTATAATCTATCTCACACCCAGTGTTTTTTATTCCTTTTCTAGAAATATTAATATCTGAAAAAGTTTGGACTCTGCACATAGCACTTTGCAGGGCAACAGCTGACTGAAAGAATGTGACAGCAGACCCTGAGGCACCAACAAAAGGACATGCATTCATGTATGTGGAGTGCTCAGTTGATTTCATATTAATTTCCTACTCTAATAGTGGTAGAAGTTTATGCCACAGTTTCACTGGGAGCAGGTGTTTCTCCTATGCTTTCAGAGCAAGCGGCTATGCACATTTCAGTCAATGTCTGTGTGCACAGAGAGAGAAAAAATGGTAGGAAAAGTATTCCACTTGAGTCACAGATTATATTATGTGCTTTAAGACAAGTTTTTGCTGAAATGTCAGTGTGCCTATCTATCTATTGAACCATGAAACCATAGAATCATTTAGATTAGAAAAGACCTTTAAGACCATCAAGACCAGCCATTAACATGGCACTGCCAAGTCCACCACTAAACTGTACCCTTAAGTACCACATCCATATATCCTTTAATTATCTTCAAGAGTCATGACTTCACCACTTCCCTGGGCAACCTCTTCCAATGCTTAACAATCCATTCAGTGAGGAAATTTTTCCTAATATCCAGCCTAAATTTCCCCTGTCAGAACTTGAGGCCATTTTCTCTTGTCCCATCTCCTGCTATTTGGCAGAAGAAACCGACCTCCACCTGGCTACAGTCTGTTTTGCAGCAGTTGTAGAGAACAATAGGATCCCCCCCGAGCCTTCTTTTTCTCAAGCTAAATGCCCCCAGCTTCCTCAGCTGCTCCTCATAAGGCTTGTGCCCCAGACCCTTCACTAGCTCCATTGCCCTTCTCTGGACACACTCCAGCACCTCAGTGTCTTTCTTGTCATGAGGGGCTCAAAACTGAACACACAGGATTTGGGGTGTGATTTCACAAGTGCTGAATACAGGGGTGCAGTCACTCTCCACACGGTGCTGATCCAGGCCACGATGCCGTCAGCCCTTTTGGCCACCTGGGCACACGCTGGCCCGTCTTCAGCTGCTGTTGACCAGCACCCCCAGGTGCTTTCCCATCAGCTTTTCAGGCACTCTTCAACCCTTGGGTGGATCCTATCTGACCCCACAGACTCGTGCATGTCTAAGTAGCATATCGTGTCACTGACCTTTTTGCTTTAGGTTTTGGAGGTTTTCATTCTGGTCCCCATCTTCCAGCTCAGTTATCTGGGTATAGAATAACTGGTCTTGCTGTTAAAGACTGGAACAAAGAAGGCATCATGTACCTTACCCTTTTCCTCACTCTTTGTCACTATGTTTACCCAGACATACAATAAAGGATAGAGATCCTCATTTGCCCACATTTTTTGCTAAAATACTAACATTATTTTTTTTATTATCTTTTTGACAGTAGTTCTGCTTTGGCATCTAAAATTTTCTCCCTGCATAGTATCACAACATCCTGCTAGTACTCCTGAGTTGTTTGTCTCTTCTTCTAAAGGTGATACACTCTCCTTTTTTTTTTTTTCCATGGGTGTGAGCCGAATCTCTTTGTTCACCCAGGTTTTTCCTCTTCCCTGCCCGATCATCTGTTCATGCAGAGGTACGGCCTGCTCCTGTATCTTTTAGATTTTCTTCTTGGACATTTTCAAGGTTTCCTGGATTCTTTTGACCTTCAGCACTTCCTCCCAAGGCACTTTCTCACCTTAATAGGCCAAAGTCTCCTGTCTCAGAATTCCAAAATAGCAGTTCTGCTGAGCTTCCAGCCCTTCAGGACTACTTCCCAATATTTTGTCAACCAGGCCCTATCTACCCTATCTATCTATGATTCTATGATTTTATGATTCTATGATGATTCTATGATTCTGTTTCTACCTATCTATATCTATCTATCTATCTATCTATCTATCTATCTATCTATCTATCTATCTATCTATCTATCTATCTATCTATCTTTATCTCACTGGCAGAGTTGCTTGCAGCCAAATTTTTCACACCTATGGAAGCAGAGAACCAGTCAATTCCCATCTCCATAGTGTTTTGCAAGATGACTCCAGAAGAATCTAGGGCTTATGCAGCACAGATCTCATGGAAATCCTATTTCTCTACAAGGAAACTGTTCTTTGAGCTAAAAATAATTACAGTGCTGAAGTATTAAATTATTGTAACATTTTTAGCAACTAAAACCAAATCAGCTAAGTATTCTGGATCAATTTTTCAAAATTTATCTCACATATAAATTCACTCAACAAGCTCCTACATTCTGTAAAGCCATAAGCAGAGAGTGTAGTCTATTAAATGAAGACAGGCAGACAACAAATCTTCAGCTATGGATTATATTCAAAACCTGACAAGTAAAACACCATTTTAAGGGATAAATGTTATATTTCCTGTATTGAGTTTTAAGCCAGGTCAGACAAATAGACTCAATCTTATTCCACTAAATTTCTATCAAGTATTTCCTTATATGTGATTATTCTGGCTTTTCAGTGGAATGCAGCAGGATAAGGAGAAGCTTTAATATCATCTCAACACATGATTATCCTTCCTTCTGGCAACTGGTAAATGTATGGAACCAAAATAGTGCAAAACCAGCAAAAACTATTACAGGATGCTGAGAATCTTCTTTCTTAAAGATGAAAAAAGGAAATGGTCTCAGTGCTCTCATTTTATCAGGGGGTTATTGTAAACAGAAACTTCTATCCCTTCATTAGAAGAATTTTAGTGTGGAGACAAAGATTTAGAGAGTGTTTTTCTCATTTTTATCATTTGGTTTTGATAAACCTTCCCAAACACTGACAAGACCTACTGTTGTGTCATTGAGTGATTTATGTTTCTCAAGATTCACCAGTGTTTTCCAGAACCTACTACAGTCTTGTGTTTTGCAGTAATCCTCTTTCTTTCTTTCTTTCTTTCTTGTTTTTTCCCCATCTAGTTCCTACTTTCCTCCATGACTTTCTCTGCAGATTTGTCAGTTTTATTCCATTTTGTGTGGGAAAATATATTCCAAAGAGGTGACATCTGGAAGTCACCAAAAACTTTTATATATGGGTGGATTATAACTCTTTTTTTCCCAAGAGTATCATCCATACACAGAACATGAATGTGTGCAATTGACTGACAATAAAAAATGGGAAAGCAATATAGGAAACTAAAATATGTTTCCTAATCCAATGCAGATTTATTCTTTTATTATTTTATTCATCTCTTTGACTAGTGGTTTGTATTAAGCATTAATAGTTATGCTACTCGAAAGTAGAAAACTGCATAGTCTACCATAATCTTTCTGTGCTGTTTAAGCAACAAGAGGCAGCTGCAAGTTTTAGCTGAATGTATTTTGGCATTAGTGGTGTTAAAATGAATGTGTTTCTGCAGCTAGAATGGCAACATAAAATCAATTATCCACATATTCTTCTTGTTTAAGTTATATGTTGGTCCAAACACATTTCTCAGTAAGAGCACACTGTACTGCAAAGGTGAAGACAAGAGATGTTCATAAAATTAAGCCATTAAAAAGCATCAAAAGAGTATTTTTCACAAAATACTGTTTCTAAGGTAAAAATATCACCATGAATTATTTTACTGTATGAAGATTATACCTGCTATCTATCTATTAGCATAGTATTTAAATCTATATGTATGTGCATGTGTGTGTGTTCACACAGGTTAAAGAAGAAACATACATAGAGTCTTTATTTTACTTAAAGGCTAATGAAAATAATGAACCAGTAGAGCATTAGGGCTTTCCTAATACATATTTTAAAAGAAGAAACATCCCAAATCTCTTTCTATTCAAATATATTATAAAAACCTAGAGGGAAAAAAAATCCATCTTTGGTGTTATCTCATTAATTAATACCTGGGGATAATCTGGTTCCTAAGAAAGGACAATTATTCAAAAGTAAGAGAAATAATTACTTCTTGAAAGTTCAGGGAGTGATGGTACAAATATTTGTAGAGAAATTGCCTGTCCACAGTGTTTATGAATGTGGGGCTGGAAAATCTCCTTCATTTTCCACTTTGCTTTTCTGTTCATGACTCAGTGTTTTAATTAGGATGTTTCTGGCGGCATTAGCAATACTGGGAAGCCAGTGACACAATAAATCATATGGAACAGAGAGATAGAAGCAAGAGAAAAGATAAATAATTTGGAAAAAAGCATAGCAACGGCATATATCCAATAAATCATTGAAAGGTAGAAACCTGAGCTTTGAGGGGAAGGAAAGGGCAGTAACAGTCATAGTCCTTCCCCTTCCTTCACATGGATTCTAGGGATATTATTATACCTGGACAAAGATTTTTAATAAAACAATATTACAGAAGCTTCTCTAATGCAATGGTTATAATTTTTCATATCCCCAAGTAATATCATAAAATCACAAAATTATAGAATTATTTGTGTTGGAAGAGACCTTAAAGATCATCTAGTTTTAACATCTGCTATGGGCAGGGACACCTTCCACTAGACCAGGTTGCTCAAAGCCACATCCAACCCTGACCTTGAAAAGTTCCAAGGATGGCACATCCTTAGCTCCTCTGGACAGCTTCTTTCTACTGCCTCACTAACCCTTGAGTAATGGATTTCTTCCAAATAGCTGGTTTAAATTTATCATTCTACTTGCCCTATCACTGCATGTCCTTGTACAAACGCTCTCACCCTTTTTTATGAGCTCCCTTCAAGGACCGGAAGGCTACAGTGAGGTCTTTCTAGAGTCTTCTCTTGTCTGAAGAACCCCAGCTCTCTTGTATTCCTTGGAGAAGTGCTCCCAGCCCTCTTGTGTCTTCATGACCCTCTTGTAGATCCACTGTAACAGGTCTAAGTCCTTTTTGTGCTATAGTCTCCAGACAAGGATATAGTTCTCCAGGTGGGATACTGTGGAGCAGAGGACAAGAATCATCTCTCCTTCGACCTGCTGACCAGTCTGCTTTTGAGGCAGCCCACGACACTGTTGATTTTCTGGGGTGTGAGTGCCCACTGTTGGTTCATGTCCAGCTTTTCATCCACCAGAACCCCCAAGTTCTGCTCCACAGGGCTGCTCTCAATGAGTTCTTCTCCCAGGCTGTATTCAAGTCTGGAATTCCCCTGCCCCAGAAGCAGCACTTTGCACTTGAAACTTGTTGAACCTCATTAGTTTCTCATGCTTTTCCAGCATCCCTTCTTTCTGTTGCGTCAACTTGCAGCTTCATATAATATGCAAACTTGTTGAGGGTGCCCTTGATCTCAATGTCTATGTCATTGATAAAGGTGTTAAAGAGCACCAAAGACAAAACCCTGAGGGTCACCACTCATCACAGCCTCCACCTGGACATAGAGCCATTGATCAGAATGGTCTGACTGTGTCTATCCAGTCAATTCCTTATCCACCCAAGGGTTCACCCTTCAGATTCACGTTTCTCCATTTTGGAGATAAGGAGGTCATGTGGGACTGTGTTGAACACCTTACAGATTTCTAGGCTGAAGGCATCAGACAGTCTTCCCTTATCAACTGTTTCAATCACACCACCATAAAAGACTGTAGTGTTTAATGTGGAGTAACTTAATATCAAGTCCAAATCCTTTCATCCTATGAGACGTGAATGCACTGTACATCCAGCAGTAAGATTGCAAGTTGTTGTCAAGTAGGACCTATATTTGCATATGTTTTCTTACTGGTCATGGTCTCTTTAAAATTGGGCTTGTACCATTTGACAATTCATAGTATGTATAAAACATGTGACAAGCTACCCTGCAACATGAATGAAGATGCTATTATAAATAAATATATTTATTTATTTCCATCTGTACAGCACTTTTGTCTAAGTGAATATCCATTATCTCCTATCCTGAATCAACTTCATCTTCTCTGACTTTAGGCACCTGCAGACATTCCTAAAGGCTCTTGGTTGCCATAGATCCTTTACTCATGGTACTGATGAGAAAGAGAGGCATCCCTGGAGGAAAATACCTTGTCTATGATCTGAACCTCACCCTGGAAATTCCTTTATCTCCTTGCTGAGTACACAGGGAGCATCCATTACCTATCCTTTTAAGTGGAATGCCTGGAGATAGGTGGAATGAATCAGGGCCCCAGAACCTTTTCTTTCTGTTACAACACTTTATCTATTTGCTCTACTTAATCAAAAATTCTCTGCTGCAGGGACTGTATCTTCTGTCTTTTCATATCAAATAGCCTAGAAAAATGTTTTAAAAAGACAATGCATTTTTTTAAAATGTATTTTGGGGTTGTATGAGTTACATACTTCAGAGACACCATTTTCATTTGAAATTCTCAATAAGTCTGTACTTTGCAAAAAACATTTTCCATTTACTTTATAGTCTTGACTTAAAACCTTTCAATGACTTTAGTCAGAACAAGACCGGACACTTTTTCATTACATAAACATTTTATTCAATCAGCTGTGGACAAGTTGTAATTTTAGTTTATCTGATTTGGTGAAGCGGAATTGGAAAAGGATGACAAAACAAGTTGAATTTTATGTATGTTTTTACACTCATTACTTGCAATAACTCTTGTTGTAGAAACTTTACAATATATGAGGATCTGAGATCTCATCAATCATTTACACCTGGTGTCTTTGTTTGACAATGCTTGATTAAAAATTTACCCAAGCCCAAACTAACAAAATTATTATAATATACAGAATTTTAGAAAGAAAATCTATATAAATTATAGGGTTTTTAAATATATATATCCTTTTACTACTGTTTAAATTCATCATGTTTTGCAACCTGTTTTCTCAGATGGGAGTGCATTGATCCTAATTGTAGGTCATTGCTGTATTTATGGCAGAGCAGAGCTTTTCCAGCCTAATGCAGAGGTGTAAATCAACACTTTTAACATCTAAGACAGTAATTCAGACAGTAAGCTATATCCTACTCTTTGCAACAAGGTGTTCTTTTTGAACAAAAGTCTTTTTAGATTAAATTTCCAGGGGAACACTTTTGTCTTCATGGAACACTAGGGTGTTCACCAGCGTATTTTACAAAAATGTCATAAAGGTGAAAATGTTCCAACCACTTTCAGTGATGTGCTATATATTTAAATTTTTCTTAAAGTCTGCCATGAAGTCCTGTTAGTACTGTCATCCATAATTAAAATGTGTGATGAGGTTTGAACTCGAAATTCCACTGAAGATGTTATATAAGCCTGAATTCAAAGAGATAATCAGTTCATAGGAAAACTCTTGCTGGGGTAAACTGGATAATTTTATAGAGTAATTTCTAAAGGCCATGTAAAATTTAAGTCTTTAACAATCTTGAAGGAAACTGTTTCTTTCTGATAGCAAATACTTGAGATTTTTTTGAAGCCAGTTAAAAGAGTTATTATTTAACTTGTCTTGATGACATTGTTTTAGGCTGCCCTGTTTTAAATCCCACAAAGGCCCTACAGACTGATTTACATTTTTAAGGTTATTTTGAAACCAGATGCGAAATTTTTTAAAAACAACTTCTTAAATTCTGAATTATGTTTGGTAATCTCTCCAGCATGAATATCTCACCAGTCAAAAAATTTTAAATAAGTATGGCTAAGGAGATATTTGGTTGAAACCTCCTATCCAAAGGCATTAATCTGGACTTTCTGCATTCAAGGCAAAACAAGAGAGGACAGTGAATTCATACCAGGCCTTAGCATATGCACTTCTCTTAAATAAAAACACCTAATCCTACACTACCATAACACAGAAGACCTGAAACTTGAAAAATGGTTTTGTTTTTAACAAAAGCTTGCATTCTGAAGAATGCAACCAGTTCAAACTGAAAAGTCTAAGTCTATCACGGCTTTGTGGTTACTGTGTTGAGGGTTTTTTATTATGGAAATAATAAAATTATTATTAATCTACATGCAGATTTTATCATATCCTCTAGAATTTCGGAAGCCAGTGAAAATTTTAGAGCAGCCAGCCCAGGTGGCTGTAAAATCAGTCTGGAGAATGTAAAAAGGCGTGTGTGCCAAATTTCAAATTGGTGAAAACTGAGGCTTACATAATATAACTGCAATACCACTTGAAAACAGCAGGAAAGAAATATTAATGAGCTAAAGAGAGATGCAGTTGGAAGAAGAATGTTAGAGTGGAAGAAATAGTCAGTTCACAGCCTCTTGTCCTGGGCTCCCACCCAGGGCTCAATCTGCATCTCAATCTGCTTCTTGCACTGCAGC
Source organism: Cyanoderma ruficeps (assembly GCA_008694505.1). NCBI lineage: Eukaryota > Metazoa > Chordata > Aves > Passeriformes > Timaliidae > Cyanoderma > Cyanoderma ruficeps. The sequence goes on from VZDJ01000623.1 coordinate 12,761,629, forward strand.
TTGCAAATCAAGCTATCTGCACTAGGTGTATTCCCCTCAATGACAAATCTGGGGCATTCACTGAATCTTGGTAGACTATTGTCAGTTCACAAAAACCCCTTATTTTTAAAATGTGATAAAGCATTTTGGAGTCAGAGTGAGGAGGCAGCACTCAGGATCTGGCGTACTAATGTAAAAATACTGCAGTTCAAAGTAGATTGAGGTGAAAAACTATGAATTTCATAGACTATGGCTGATAATTCTGATATCTCATCTGTGTTAGATAATGTACTTTTTACTGTATAAAAATCTCCAACCAGGTAACAAGGCTTTGAAAGCCCAGACTTTTCTTTGTAAAAAAATCCTTTCTTTTTAAAAACTTAGCTTAATTGTCATCACACTTGACAGTAATTGCTATTCTTACCGCACATTTTATTAAGAAGAAACACATTAAAGTTTTAGAAGAATGGCTATATGTCCTTTTTTTTTTTTTTTTTTTTTTTT
>VZDJ01000623.1:12762144-12778497 GCA_008694505.1 Cyanoderma ruficeps
TTTTGTACTTGCCCATATTCCTCCAGAGGAAATTTTGTGGAAATTTTGGGCAAGTGGGCAAGTCCCACCAATAAACTGTGTTAATCCATACTAGGCAATTTAATGGTATATTTAATCTGTTCTACCTCTGGAGAAGGGCTGTGTTTCACAGCCATTAGTTAATTAGCTGGCCTATTAGTTGAACTGACACCAATTTAAGGGCTTGAAAAGACAGCTTTCCTTTCACTTGCAAGTACTTTAAAAAGTCAGATTATGGTATATGTATAACTAAACAACAATTTTTGGCATGGATTTTTGGGAACAAACCTCTAAGGCAGAGCCTTTGAATTACTAGGGTCAATGCAGAAGTTGAAAATCAAACCCCTTAATTTTATTCTGTCTGAGAGTAAGACAGTGAAGGACATAAAGTAATGTACTTTTTAATGTTGAATGCCTAGAGGAGATTGGAGAGTATAACAAGGATCGAGCTTCCACCCAACCTCCTCTTGACTTCATAAATAATTGTTCTACATTCTGAGCTTAAAATCTTCTTAACAACGACTCTCTGGGACCTAATATTTGCAAGAAGGAAATAGGAATGTCTTATAATTATAGTGTTAATATTTTTTGTATTTGTGCACAATTTAGTCCTTTTTGAGATGTGTTTGAAAGTAATTTTAATTCACCAGCTATCATTTACATCAATCTATCCCTTTAGACATTCTCTTCCACAGCACATATTTCAGTCATCTATTTTCCCTGAACTCTGGAAAACTTCTATCAACCTTTGGTAACATCTTTCAGGCTATATCAGATTGAGAAGAATCACATTTCAGCCAATAAACCTGTAGCAGATGTTCAAGATTTTTAAAATTCACCTTTTTTAATGATGATGTCTATCAGGTCCTTTAGAACAAACTGGCATCTTGACAATCAGTCCAGAACGTATTCCAAATGAAAGGGGAGTGGTTAGTATACAGATAAATAAGGACAGGGATGGGTAGATAAATTCTGCCTTTAGAACTGTTCTGGGTAAATTCTGCCTTTAGAACAGTTCTGGGTTTTGCAGAATTAAACTTAAAATTTATGTTGATTAACTTCAGTAAAATGACTGTATAGCATTGTGACCATATCTCAGTCTTCCAATTTCTGAATCTTGTGGCATAAAAAGCAATTTCAGGAAACAAAGCAGAAACTTATTGCAGAATTTTTCTATTTCTTTTAGTTAATCAAACTCAATTCAAAGCTTATAGATGGAATTTGGCTTGAGTTATTGTTATGATATGGCTGTGGTAGATATGTTTTGGAGTTACTGCTTTTGTAGTTCTCACCATGGTACTGTGATGATGTTCTATTCATAGTTTTAATGCATTTTCTCTGATATGATTATATGTAAATATGTACAGTATGACTGTATACAGACATTTGGGAAATCATTTATGAAAAGAAGCTGATCAGTATTCAATATTGTCAAGATGACATCTGATTGCTTACATGGATTCTTTCTGCAGTATGCCACCAGAATACACTCCTTCACACTGGATCTTGATGTAGGGAAGTTTATCAGAAAACTGTGGGCTACACGCAGAGATTATAGAAATATGTATAAATCTAGCAAAAATTATGTAGATTTACACAGCTTAAGAGTATTTCTGTGCCTCTGTTAGGGCAGACATGGCACAATTATCTCTTTGTAAAATAACCCTCTCACCACACTTACCAGATCATATCTTTGTCCATTTGTTTAATTAATTTTACCATTCTGCAGGATGCAATAAACTCTACCATCCTAAAAAGGGAGGCTATTACTTTGAGAACAAATGGTATTGCCTCTGGGATACCATTATCCCAGAAATACTTCTGGGAATGTGAGCACTGTCGTGTGTGCTGTAGCACAGAGCTTCATACTGACAAGGCTTGAAGGATGACAAGAGATTGCAATTTCTGTCTAACACCACATTCTCAAAGATGGTGCAACACATTTGAGTGAGAAATAATTTGGTCTTTATGTAATTTCTATCCTGAAGCTCTCTTCAAAAGAGACAAATTGTGATAAATTATGTGTGGTAGAGTTCTCTTGTGACTGATGGAAAAAAAAAATAAAAATCAAGCTATTTCACTTAGGTGGTCGCAGTGGAATTGAACTAAGCTTACCAGAAATAAGACAAACATTTTACAAGTAGTCATCCAGCCCTGCTGCTCAGTCTAGAAGCTCTGTTTTTAAGTTCCAGCCACCCCCACTACTCAATAGGTTCCACTTTTTTCTTTCAGATGACTGGTAATTAGCACAAGTACAGTTATTGTAAGGTAATTACATGTTCTAAAACTAATGTACTTATGTGAACCAGAGGGTAGCTTACCATGTGAGCAGTTGATAAGCAAACAGGTGCTTAAAAGATTTAATGGGTTTGTAGCCATCTGTAGTGATTAATGATGTTTAAGAACCTCACTGCAACTCATAATATCATCATAAATGAACACTTGGGCTTTTCAGTTCAAAAAAAAGAAGTTTAAATTAGATTTTCCTGCTCAAATCCTTTTTGCTTAGTTACAATTTTGTATTCCAAAGGGCAGTGAATAATTGAACTCTCCCAGAAGCAATAAAGAAAAAAGAAAAACTCCTCCCTCTAACTTCTCTCCATCCCCACCTTTTACCACAAGATAAAATGAAGTATGTTTTTCCACATATAGAACAGAAAATTAGATCAGATATTCCTTCTTTATAAACAATTTCTTGCCTCTCATTTCTCTTACTAATCAGAAGCCCAGACTCAGCCATTTCTGTTCCCTGCAACCTGTAGAAAAGTTGCTCCTTTGGATATCAGTGACCAAAGCCATGCTGTGGCCAGATACTTCTCCCTGCCTGGAGATGGAGAGCCAAGTCTGAATAAAAGAAACTTCCCCTGCCTGTGACTGAGAAGTGGCTATGACTGAAAAGCACTAAGATATGCATTATACTGTATAGGCAAATTATCCAATATTTTCAAGGCGATGGCCCAATATTTCATAGAATCATTCTGACAGGATATACACTTTTTTCCCTATAAATTGGCATCCAACCAGCAATGGAGATGTATAATTTTAACTCAGATTTTTCAGACCTGTTTGAGCCACCTTTAACCAACCTAGTTAAAGTACTCTTGAAAATATGGCAGTATGGCTTCCAGATGTGCCACTGTGACTTATGTGGCCTCAAGCCAGCGACTCTGAAGTGTCACCTGCTAGATCAGCTAACTGATAGCCAGATAATGAACAGCAGCCAGATAGTCCCGTAATACAGCAGAGAATTAAGAGTAGCAGGCTGTAAGCTTTGTACACCCAAAATACTGAGGCCTGGCAAGTTTGCTGTGCCTGAACTTTTCTTGACCTACTTGCATTTTTGTTTCACTTCATTTAGCTATGATGGCAGTTTATCTTGTTGATCTGCTGGCAGTTATAATTTTTGTTAGGTTATGTGATAAAACTCATCTGTACACCCACAAAAGAACAGAGGCACAATGGCAGGTGGGGGAGCCTATCCTGGCTGTTTTCAGTTTGCTCCATGGCCAGGGATCCTTTAACCCATCAAAATCTCATCTCTACTAACCCAGAGAACAAAAGCACAATGGCAGAGGGCCAAGGAGCCCATATTAAGGACTCAGACAAAAGGACACCCTGTACATGCCCTTCCCAGCAGAGCCTCAGCCCTACTGACCCAGTGTGAAACTCCTCTTGAGAAGTCATTGGGACCAGATCTCCACCTCACCTTTTGAACTAAGGGAATTGCTGCCAAGGGGTGTGGGAAACTGTACGGGAAGCAGAGAAAGATTGCCCAGTGTTTATGAAGGCATGTTTAGGAGAAGAACCAAAGGTGAGAAAAGGGAGAGGTTTAGGTGATTTGGGGAGAAACAAGTATGGGAAATAGAGGGATGAGGGAAGAGCTTATTCTCATATAAGAAAAGGCTGCCCAATATACTTTCTAACCCTCTCCTGGGTTTAATCACTGCAGTCTGCCCTATCTCCTTGTAAAATTCCTTCAATTATTTTCCAGTAAGTGGCTCTTTACTCCATGTGCAAGTGAGTGTATATGGGTCTGTGGTGTCAACTGGAGTGAATGCAGGTGTGTAAGTGTGGGATCACTAGTGAAGATCAGGCTGAATGAGCCAACAGGGAATGGTTTGGGATTAAGGGGTGGGGAAGGATGGGTGTCTGAGGGCCAGCTCTGTGTGTGAGAGAGCATCTGTGGCTCTCTAAGGGTGAGAGCACAAAGAAGTTGTCTATGGGACCAGAGACATGTGTGTGTGCATGTGTGTGTGACGGTCTCCACAGGCAATTGCAGTAGGATTATGGTGCTGTGGCCTTGGGGGTTCATATGTCCGGGTGTTAGCAGTTGGTAAGGCTGAGGTCTAGAGAGAGCAACTGGTCAGGCTGGGTGTAACAAGCAGCTGCTTGAGGGACTCACACTGTACATATACAGAGAGATAAGATATATAGTCCTGCTCAGCCAGAGAGAGGAGCAGGTTGATGTTGCAGATAGGTAAAGATATTATAAAAGAAAGGTCTTATAAAATATGGTTTAGGCCCTGCTACTCTAGATAAGCTAGCAATACCTTGTGAATTCCCATAGGGAAAAATCATAAGAATGAAAGCAGTTAACAGAACAACCTATTCTAGTAAGAAAAATAAGTTTGCACCTGCATAAACAATAGATCTGTCCCATGAAAATTCACAAAGGAAAAATGTAAACACACGAGTAAAAGAGAGAGTCTTAGCATGTACACACGAAACACCTTTTAAACAATGAATTAAGTGACAAGAAAACTACTAGCCAATTGGAGTTGCACATGAGGTCTATGAAAACTGTATAAAAATGAGTTATGTGAATAAAGAATTGGGTTTTCTGCATGAAGAAACTGAGTCCCATCTGCTTTGCTACTGCAACAGGTTGAAACCATTGCTGCTGAGTTTGTGTCAGTGCTCCAAGTGACTCTCTGTTATTTGAATGGCCAGATAAAAACATGTATGGTGTGTACCTGTGCTCAATGTGCATGTGCCTAGTGGGAATACATTTTCAGGCTCATTATTTTTTAGATCTGGGGGCAGCAGCTTTTCCTCTCTCAGGTTGCTGGATCCAGGATGGCATTTTCCTCTAACATTTCTGTTCATCTTTGTGGGGTTTGATCATAGCTTTATAACAATAACAGTAATAAGCAATTATTTTGTGTTACATAGAAACAGTGTACAAGACCAGAAGTCTGAGAATGAAAGATATAGGATGTGTTATGGAGCAATGTGGGACTGGGATGGTGAGAGATGGAGAACAACCTTGGCACTGGGGATCCCACAGCTCTAAGCAACTGACCAACACTGAGTTAAATGGAGATGCAAACATGGAGCTGGACAAAACTGGTTTAGGGATAAGGAGAACAAAGAAGTGGCATCAAACATACAGAAAAGGCAACATATGTAGTAATTTTGGGGGTAATGTGGTATGGAAAGCAATGAGTAAAGAGAAAGACATAAAAACATTTAAGTAAACATATCAAATTGACTCATAATGACCACTGAAGAAGGAAGAAACCATTGGCATTTCATTATTCCTGACAAAAAAGCCCAGATGCTACTGGCTTTCCACAATACCCCTCAACCCTAGTGGACGTAACGCACCAATATTAGGACTCAGAGAAACAGAAGGGTGAGCATAACACCAGGAATAGGGGTAAAAACCATGTAAAACAATTTTAACTTCATTTTTATTCTTTCTTCAACAATTAGATCTAGGCTAATAATGGCTACATTNTATATGTGTGTGTGTGTATATATGTATTTGCTTCCTCTGTGCAATTCACAAGATGTTGAGCATAACACTACATATGCTGAAAGGTAGCTGACCTTTAGAAATGGCTATCACCATAAATCTGGCAAACTGTGTGGGCACACAAGAAGGAAGAAGGATGTCTTCTGGAACACTGGAAGAACTAGGTGAAGAGAAGGGCAAAGAAAAGGACAAAGTGGTATTGCAGTGGAATATTCATGGAGGAAAAAAGAGGAAGGAGAAAATGCTATGTGTATAGGGAAATGTTGCAGGAAAAAGTATCTGCAAGAAACCATGATACATTAGTTCAGTGACTTTTGTCTAAAAGTTTTAAACAGGAATTTATTGAAAAAAGCATTGTATCATTCTATGAATACTAGTGACAGTATTCTGTTAAGTACTGTCTGACTTCTGCCAAGCAATGAAAGCTGTTCTAAAATCAATTGGATCAATAGTATAGTCTCTAAAAATATAATCCCCTCCTGTTTCTCCCTTTTCAGCTGTGAATCGGGAGGCTGCTTTATATAGATGATACTTACACACAATAATGCCACTTATATGGGTTTGAATGAACAATACTAACCTCAGCACAGAAACTGTTCCTGATCTATTTTGGATTTTGCAATTGGAAAACTTGCAATTTCAAAGTTTTAGGCACAGAATACAAAATATTCTTTACTTTTTATACGACTATCTACCATCTTCAACTAGGCTCAGCAGGAACTATTTAACTGAAAATAAATTAATTGAGATCTAAACACCTCTCCAAAAGTTGCTACTATTCTGACCAAGGTAGCTACTCATTGGAGAATGATTTTTTTAAAAGGATAAAGAAATGTGGCAGCACTTGCAATTGCTCCTAATTCATGGGCAGTGCTAATCAGTACATTCTTAAATCTACTACTGTGTACAGCTATGAGCCCCAAATTGGTTGGTACTCACAGCTACTGCCACATGCACTCAAACAATATAAGCACAGGATTCTTTTCCATGGCCTAACTATTGTCACACTCAAATGAGTTGATGTCATCTAACCTATCTAAGTAATATCAAACCTAATTTTTGCTCATTACCTCTCAATTCCTTGAATTCCATGGTAATCATGTTATCCATCTAATCACAGCTGACCTTTTTAATAAAAATGGAGCTCCTCAGTCAGCTTCACTCTTATCATCTCTTATTGACCCTTCTTTCTTGATATATATTGGAACATCCTCTTTTTTGTTTCACTGTCATTCTTAGTTTAAATATAGAAATCTTTCTTCCTGTAAACCTGTATGCACTGCCTGGTTGCCACAATTTCTACCCTTTTATTCCTAGTCATTAATCATGCTTTATGGAAAGCATATACTCTTTCTAAAAGGTATATGTGTGTGTGTGTGTGTATGTATGTGTGTGTGCATATATATATATACACACACACATTAGAATATGACCTGATTAAGACTGGCAATTCCTAGATATACTGGTTTTGACTGGGAGAGTTAATTTTCTCCATAGGAGCTCATACTGCTGGGCTGTGTTTTGGATCTGTGACCAAGGCAGTGCTTATAACATGGGATGTTTAAGCTGTTGCTGAGCAGTGCTTGAACAGTGATACAGCCTTTTCTCTTTCTCACACTACCCTGCCAGCACATACACAAGGGATGCACAAGGAGTTGAGAGGGGCCACAGAGAAAAACTGTTCAAAAAGAAGAAATCTGGAGAGGGTTTGCATCTAGATCTGCATATAGATTAAGTTAGCTTCTCAGAATTCTTCTCCTGGTATTGCCACAGGAAAAGCTATGAGATAAAAGGTATTTCAGTCTAGTAAAACAAATTATAACAGAACCCAGTGTCTGGAAACTGAAGTCACGAAAATTCTGCATATTTTAAAGTTAAGAAATTAACTACTGGAAAAGTTTGGAAAAGATTACTTGGCAGTATATTGCTTAAAATATGATCATCAAGAATATTTTTTTTCTTTAGGAGATTTATTATCACTTAAAGTGAAATCATTAAATGACATTTGTGTAGAAAGTCAGGCTAGGTAATCACAATTTCTTTTTCTGGTTTTAAGAGTTTTCCAAATTCCTTTCAGTCTGTTTAAGAGATGGCTTTCACATATCCTGAGCTGGAAAACATCTGGGATCTAGATGCATACTGTTTTAAAAATTTCAGACTTAAACAACAACTAGGTAGTTTCATGAATCTCAAAAAAGTTGACAAATGGTACTCAAAAAGAAGCTACTTTCCAAATGCTTCCAGGTCTAATAAGATATAATATAGAGCTATAGTACTGATATTTTAAAAAATAAATAAAAGAACCAAGAAATAAATGCATTTAATTAATCAGCAGGAGAAGAACATTTTCAGACACTTTCATAACTGCTGAATGATACTTAAATATAGAGAATGTTAGGCCCAGATGGGCATGCTGTGAACTATTCATAATGTTAAATGCTAATATTCATAAAACAGATTTCATCCTTTATGGATTGAAATACATGAAACTGTTACTGGCCTATTATGGTTGCTTTCATCAGTAAACCTTAAACAGGCTTAGACTTTAGCAGTTAATTGTTTATCAGCTGAGAATTTTCCCCTCTTGTTCTTCCTTTATCATGCAGTAATTCCATAAATGCCTAAGAATTAAGATTAGTGATCTGTGTGGGCTTGAGTTTCAAGATGTGAATACTGTGTCATTGCTCACCCATGCCAAAGAAATGGAACAACCTGTTTCTGAATTTTCATGACACAGAGCGAAAATAACCCACATGCAGGTCAAACCTCAGCATATTTGGTACGGTTGCTGCTGCTTCAAAAGACATAATTACCTCAAAATCTGCATGAAATACTGTGAAGTATCTATTACTGTGCACAGTTGAGTAGAACACCAAAACCAGTGCAAATCACTGTCACATTTTTAAATGCTGAGTGAGCACTGTTAATGTATTCACACTGCTTCTTTAAAAGGAAGCAAGCCACAACAATAAAAATGAATCAGAAATTGCTAGAAAACTATTTTCTTGGAAAAGGAAGGTAGGGTGAACCAAAACTGTCTTTACCTGTATATTGCTCAAAACATAATTTTATTTATTATGTTAACTGCATGCACCACTCAGAGGTCACTAATCAAGTTATTAAAGCAAATAAAAACAAAAATCACTTTGCAGGAGCAGGAGGTGAAGTTTGAGGGGCACTACTTTTCATTGCAGTGGATGGCTGAAATACATCCAGTCTTAGCTGAAAAAAATAAACTCTTTTCATTGTAATGATTTATGGGAGGCATGTCTGATTAGGTTTGTATCTCCATTTTCTCCTGTGATCTCAGTTCCCAAACAAGCTGCCTGTTCAATGATTCACTGGCATCACAGAACCATAGTGCATCATAAAAAATGTAATCTGGTCAGACAGCTTAATCCAGTTGATTGTGAAGACAGACAAAACCAAAATTAGACTGCATTACGGTACAATATTTCAGCTGGAAGGGATCTACAGCCATCATCTTGTTCAACTGCCTGACCAAGTCAGGGCTGACCAAACATTAGTCCATGGTATTAAGGGCATTGTCCAAAGACCTCTTTACTGCTGGCACGGTTGAGGAATAAACAATCTTTCTAGGTGTCCTGTGTTTGACCATCCTCTCAGTAAAGTAGTGCTTCCTATTGTTCAGTCCAAAACTCCTCTGATGCAGCTTTGAACCATTCCTGTCACTGGATCCCAGGGAGGAGAGCACAGCATCTCCCTCTCCACCTCCCCTCTTCAGAAAACTGCAGAGCACTGAGGTCACCCTTCAACATCCTTTTCTCCAAACTAGACAAACCCAGTGTGCTCAGATGATCCTTAGAGGATATTCTATGCAGCCCTTTCAGAATTCCAATGCCTTGATGCACTCACAAATTCAACTGATACCATCTCTCCACCTGTTCTCAAAGATATTAGTAGCTGCTTCCACTTTCCTAAGTAAATTTTGTATTGAGTAGTAACTGCTGTATAATCAAGGTCTTTAAGGAGCTATGTTGGGGTGCATGTCCCGCTGGTCCGCCCGTTCAGCTGGTCTGCCCGGTCAGCCCCGACACGCTCCAACGGTGCCGATGTGTGGGCTGTTGGCTCTGCAGAACCCCCGACCCTTGCTGCTACGGTCGTGGCGTAGATGAAAGAGGGGACTCTCGGAGGTAGGATGAACAAAGGTTTATTGGGGGACAGGGGGGCCCCCTCACCCTAGGTTCGGAACCTCAGGAGAGACCCCATCCCTGGGCTCAGGGGGGTTTTGTTCAGGGCTAGCTGAAGGGGTGCACACAAACTCTAAACCAATAGAACAAAACAAAAGAGTAAATGCCAAATGAATTACACAACTCATAAAAAATCAGAGATACATTAAGGTGGGATCTCAAGGGCCTCTGCCAACCATCAGGCAAATTTCTTCAAAGTTTCTGGCCTTGAGAGATAAGACCTTTACTAACAGATAGGGAAAATCACGAGAAAAGGACCAATTGGGAACTGTCTCTGGGCAAAGAAACAGAACAGAACACATAACAGCTTCTGATAAGAAAGAATTCTAAAAAGACAGGGGGCCCATCTTAGGTACATAGAACTAAACTAAACTTACAATAAAACTTTTAAACAAATCCTGCAACCCCACATTGCTACTCTTGAAGAAGGTTTTGCAATATGCAAAATGAAGCAAAACTTTTTATTCACATGAAGAATTGTATTTCTCCTCCTCTTATTTTAGGTAGAAATACATAGTTCATATTCCATATCTCTACATTAAGATTTTTCCATCTTTTCTCTTTTTATGTCTTTTTTAGATCATTTCCCCAGCACGTAGAAGGACAATGATAGGTTTGCTTATATGGAGCCTTATGTGTTCAATCAGGAAGTGCTTAATCAGGTGACCCATTTTATCAGGTTATCTTTGCACATGTGGGTGTGCATGATGATAATGTCAATGATTAGAAAGAGAAGTTGTAGCATTATGTTATATTTGACCAGTGCAATATTTTAAAGTTTAAAATATTTTATGTATCTTTATGGACTTCATATTGCTAGCAGCCTCAATTAAGATGGTAAGATAAAGTAGACCTCCTGCAAGAACTAAGGACACCAGGGGAAACAACCTTTTCTTCTTGGGGCTTATATGCATCAGGCATGATATGCCAGCAGGAAGAAAAAATCAAAGAGGATGATTCTATATGAAAAGCTAGATGTGGAAAAGGAACACAGTCTAGTTTAACACAAAGGACAAAAGGCCTGAAAAAGAGAGTACAGGAAATTCAAATACACTAGGATATTCAAGGGGAAGAAGCGTGACTATGTTGGAGGCTCATGCAGACCCAGACATACAACTTTGTGTTAAGTTTATGGAATCATAGAACATGACCTTGTGATAATTTTGAGCAGAAGGTGTCTCTGGATATTTCTAATCCAACTTCCTGCTCAAAACAAGGTGATCTCTGTAGTCAGACCAGGTTGCTCAGGATTTTATACCGCTGGGTCTTTAAAACCTCTAGGGATGGACAGAGGCTGCATAATTTCTCTGGTTAACCTGCGACCAAGTTTCCACCCTTTACTTCTGCAGCAAAAGTTTGTCTTTTACTGAGTATCAACATTATTTTAACTTACACCCGTTGCCTCTTATCGACCTTCCATGCGCCACTGTGCAGACCTTAACTCTGTCTTTTCTATGACCTCCTCATAGGACCTGGGAGGGGCATCTGTTCAGTTTATCCATTTTTCAGTTTTTCCAGTTTAGCCTGGAGAACACCTTTCTTCTCCAGGCTAAACAGGACAGACTCCCAACTTCAACCTACCTTAGTGGCCCTTTGATGAAGGTGCAGTCTAATAAACAGTGAATGGAGGAGGAAAACCTCTCCCCTTGAACTACTAACTCTGCTTGTTAATACAGCTCAGAAGACAGTCGGATTTATTTTCTGCCAGGACACACTGCTGGTTCATTTTCAACCAGCTGTCTGACAAGACCCCAGGGCCTTATTTCACAGAGCTGCTCACCAGCTATTCTGTCCCCAGCCTCTGCCACTGTAGGGTTTCTTTCATTTCATGTACAGGTCTGTACATTTGGCTCTGCTCAATTTCATAAAGTTCCTGTCAGCCCATTTGTACACCTCTGCTGTCAAGCCCATGAAATAATCTCCTCAATTTGATATCATCTCCAAAATTGATGAGGGCACACTCCACTGCCTTTTCCAGACCATTGTTAAAGATATTAAGCAGAAGAGTTCACAGGTTAGATCTCTCTGGGTCCTATTTGTTATCTGTCTCCAATATGACCACAACACATTACCCTCTGCCTTTTGAGCCTGATTATTCTACTAGAGCTTTACCCATTGGTTATTCACTCACCAAGCCTTTAGTGTCCTAAATCATGTGCAGGAACACGCGAGAAGGCGATGTTGAAAGTCTTGGTGAAGTTTATATAAATGACATCCCTCATTCTTCCTTCATGTGTCAACCCAATCATTTTAACACAGAGGCAACCAGGGTGGTCAGGGTTGACTTACCCTTAACAACTCAGCCACCTTCTTCTTCTCCATATGCCTAAAGGTGTGATATGTGAGGACTTTATGATTTTCCCAGAGACAAAATGAAATTCAATGGCTGGTAGTTCACCAGATTTTGTCTTTTGATCCTTTTTGAAAATGAGTACTTTTCTTCATTCATCAGGAATCTTCCCACTCTCTGGGAAGGCCACAGAAAGCAGTTGCGCAAGGATATTGGTCAGTTTTCTTAGCAGCCTGGGGCGCAGCCTGACCTAAGGATGTGTATAGATGCAGGTTTTTCCAGATAATACCAGTTTTGATTCTCATCTACTGCTAATTTTTCTTCTTTTTCAAACTTCTTTAATCACAGAAATCTCGGAGACCCTGTCAATGACTAGTGAGGCAAACGTGAAAGAAACAAAAATAGTAACTCAGTCTAGTTTGTATTCCTTGCCTCTACATCACATTCCCCCTTCCACATTTTGCTTTTCAGTGTTTTGCTGTTGATGTAATCACAGAATATTTTCTTGTTGTTTTTTAAGTTCCTTGTTGGCATCACATCTCCGTGAGTTTTAGCTTTCCTAACACTATTCCTAAACACCTAGGTAAATGGTTCTAAATTATGTCTCTGTAGCTTGCACTACTTCCACTTTCCATTTTTTCACTGAGACAGTGTCCTCACACAGGATCCCACTAAGATGTTTCCTGAACACATTTAAGAATACTTGCCTGAAGTCCAAGGTCAATATTCTTGCTGTCCCCTTTTGTCATTCCCCTTAGTATTCTGAGCTCCACTGCTTCCAGGTCACTACAGACAAGTCTGTAGTTGATTATCATCTCCCCAGGCAGTTGTTCCTTGCTTGTGAATAGCAGAACCACCTGTGTGTCACACAGGGCTGGTCCTCTCTGTACTTCTCTCCTTCAGAAATATGCTTGAGTGCTTGCATCCCACAGCATTGTCATTCCTGGAAAATGGAATGACAACCCAAGGAAAAGAGAGATAAAACATTCCATAAGAGCCAGGGCCTGTGATACAGAGACATCCAGAAATTATTCTTATTTTATGCCCTTTCTAGAATACCATTGATTTGAATAAATTGAATGAGAGAACTCTGACCACAAAATAACCTTGTCATTGCTGCTGAGAAAGCAGATGTTAAACTTCAGTGATGCCCTGTGGTGAAAAAGGCAGATTCTCAATGTGGAGTCCAGGGACTGCAATCCTGACAAATGCAGGCTTGGAAATAAGGCTTGTCAGGCGTTTCAGCAGTGTGAGGGACTAGGAGGGCAAATAGATGTCTGTAGTTTGCCCTGGGAATGTGAGGAGTTCAGAGAAACAGAGTGCAAGATCGGAGTCCTGGCAGAGCTGAGTCTGGTGGCTTGCCTTCGTGGAGTCATAGAATACTAGGTTGGAAGGGCACCTCAAGTATCATCTGCTCTAACCTTTCTCAGCAAAATCAGTCTAGAGAAGGTGGGCCAGCACAATGTTCAGCTAAATCTTTAGTGTCCAACACTAGGAAACCCACTACTTTCCTGGGAAGATTATTCCAATGTCTATTTGTTCTAATTGTGAAAAAATTTCCTATTTTCTTTGACAAGAATTTTCCCAGGAGTAACCTGTACTCATTACTCCTCAAGTTTTCCACGAGACTCCTTGTAAAAAAGGAGTTTCCATCTTTTAACTGCTGTTTACATACAGGAACATGGTCATAAATTTTTCCCTAAGCCTTTTATTCTCAAGGCTGAATAGACCCAGATCTCTCAGCCTCTTCCCATACATTGTCAGGCTTCAGAGTCCTTTGATAATCTTGGTGGTCATTCTCTGGATCCTCTACAGCCTGTCCACATTCTTTTTCTTTTTTTATAATGGGGACCAAAACTGAAGACAGTATGCCAGGTCTGGCCTGGAAAGCATTGAGTAGAGTGAGATAATTACTTTATATCTGGTAGTGATGCCTTCATTAATGCAGCCCAACATCCTTGGTTGTTCCACCACAATGGTCACTCTTATGGAGCCATTGTGGATTCCTGAAAGATTTAATTTCATTTTAAATTATTTTAAAAATCCAAACCACAAAACAAACAAAATCCAAAACAAAACCCAAAACAAACAAAAAAGAACCCTTCAAACCATCCATACTCTTAGAGTGTACTTACAGTTTCTATGATACATTTCTGTAAAAATTGTATCCTAAAAATGCTTAAAATCAGATCAATAATTTTTAAAAGAAAAATTTGGAGGACTCAGATCTGTTTCTGATTTATTCACTCTTCCAGTACATTCTAACAAGCAGATGAATGAGGATATTCCAGGACTTGTAGGATTTCAGTCCATTCTTCTGAAAGGGCCAGACACCTTTAGAGATGCTCTTTACATAATCCATAGAAGACCAGAATTTGCCTTGTCATGTAAAGACAGCAACACCACATCTCATATGGAAGGAGGAACAGGCTTCACGTAGATGCAGAATTACAGATAAAACATAACTCTTTCTCTTTTCTTGTTCGTCCTAGTACTTCTGCAGAAAGAGGGGGAAAAGTAACAAAGAAAGGAATATAGATGACTGAGAAATCAATAAACTTTGCTAAGATTTAAACTTCTTAATTAATAACCTACGCTGCTTTATTTTTATGTGTCCAATGAACTAACATTACTTTGGCATCCAAAATCTTTCAAATCTTACATTAGCTATTACCTTTTATGGTTATCTTCCTACAAATCCATCAGAGTTATTAATGAGTAAGAATACTTCACAAAAAACAATACATTGTCAACAAGCCTGTTTCTTTCTGGATTTTTTAAGGGGTCTACAGAGCAAAATGTATAGGACTGAGCCGCATTATTTCTTTTATTTTGTGAAGAGAAGAACAAGAAATATTATAGACCTATAGCAAAAACCTAATAGTCTCTTACATTCCTGTTAGCATTCTCAGAATGAAGGTTAGTTTTCTTCCAGCTGAAGAACAAAGTCAAGGAAATGGAATCATTCCAGCTAAACTCAAAGAACAGTTAAATTTTTCAAAATTTCTGGCTGGTTTTCATTATCTGATCATATGTATATGGTTGTTTTGTGTCCGATTAACTTCTTGGTTTTCTCTCACCAAATGATAGAATGAAGCAAGTTTTTTGCATTTTTCAACCACGCCAAGTAATAATATCCAGGGATTTTTCTCTCAGTATTCCTAAACTGAATGTTTAGAATCTTTGAATACAAGCAAAAACATATATTTAATTTTACTAATATTGCAAGAAGCCAGCAGAGGCAAAATAACACTATGGCTTTTATTCTTTTCAGCAATCTGTTTATTCTAAGAAATCAAAAACATTTTAAAGCCACTATTTTAGTCTTGAAATAACTAGTACCTGGCCATTTCTGCATAAACTAGGACCCCATAAGATTTCATGGGCTGCCTGAAATCAAGCAATGAGCTAGGCAGAGTTGGTTATAAACTTTACGGTGTTTGGGTGAATTAAAATTTCTGGAACTAAAAAATATACCATAGTGGTTAAATGGCAGTCAGAAATGTAGTGTTTAAATGGAGCTGGAATGGTTCAGGCTTTGATCCAGTCCTTTCAGCGACTGGGGAGGCTGCAGGTGGGGCAGCTGCTCTCCAGCAGATTTGCTCCCCTCTGTCAGTGAACCCCAGACCTGGATGCACACTCAGATCCATCTCTCAGCAGACTGGGAGACATGTAGTGGTCATCATCTCACTTTGCTGTGTGGACATACTGGGGAAGATAACCAAAAGTCGAGTGCTAAAGAAACCACAGGAAATGTACTACAGAATATTGGAACGTAAGAGAAATATAAAATACCCTTTATATTCTCTAATTTCTGTTGATTGCAGTTTTATGCACAAATCAAAAGTAGTTGGGAATCAAAAGAAATGAGAAAAAGCTGAACACAAATATCAAATGACTAATTAAAATTTTCTCGCTTTTGGCAGCTGAAAGATTTTTTCCTATAATTCAAGTGTCTTTCCTTGCCAAGTGCATTTTCCTGAATTTTTTCACTGACTAGCTTTTCCCTTATGATGTGTTTATTATAGAGTGCAGTGAATACTAATCTGGAATTAATTCTGATATTTAAAAAAAAA
>VZDJ01000623.1:12778555-12837624 GCA_008694505.1 Cyanoderma ruficeps
TTTTTTTCCCTGTATCACTATCAGTTTCTTCCCCAACAGTACCAGTTCACACAAGAATGACAGTAGGAACACAGCTGTCAGACTAATTTGGTTTGTCTAATTTTGACAGCAAGAAACCCAGAGTATTTTCTATTTCATGAACAGTACAAATATCCCAGCTATTTTTAACTTATGTCATCATGATAAAAAATAAAACTTACATGAAGCACAGCATGAGCCAAGCTGCTTTGGATCCATTTCAAAAATTGCACCCCTTGGGGTTTCTGTTCACATCTCAGCCAGCTGGGTAGAGCTTGGAGGCACAGGGACAGAAACAGCTGCCTACAAAATAACTGATCATATTCACCTCATATGCTCAAAGCTAGAATCATCTAAAGGTCTTGTCTACAGTAACCTATGGCTATCTGAGTTTTCTGTTTTCTGACAAGCTATTTTAAGCAATGAAGACAACTTAACAGACTTAGTGCTGCGCTACATGAAAGCCCAGAAAAAAAATCCTTGCACCATTGGATAGTCTAGCTTATATAACAGCTTATACTCATTTTCATACAGTGTTGTCCTGTATCATGATTCCATAACACATGCCTAATTTTTTTTATTGTCTATTTTCTGGTTCATAAAATAAATGCAATGTCAGGGGGAAAAAAAAAAGTAAAAATTCCAGAACACAAAATGCAACGTATTTTAGTCAGGACAAACAGACATAAATCTTTATTTCCTAAAATATTTTCTGAGATAATCTAATTGGTAGTGTATTTCTAGTATATAATGAGGTAGAAAACCCAGGCAATTTTAAATTTAGGGATATGTGATCTCATTGCCTTTACATTCCCTAGTATTGGCAGTAAATTCAAAGTAAGACACAGGCTTTTTCAGACAGCCTGACATCATGGTTAGAGAGAGCAAGATCGAGTTGAACAAGCTTAAGGCTTCATTGTATAAACACTGCATTTATTTTATTAGATAATTTAGATGCATTCTTGCTTCATTAAATTTTTTATGACCAATATCATTTGCAAGCTACAGTTAGTCCTTCAATAGAAATATATATGTGTATATAGGGCCTTATTCAAAATACCCTTGCCAATATCTCAAACTCTTCCTGTGAGTACTGATACAGTGTTGTAACCTGTTCTACAGGCACAATAACTCTGTTGAAAACATTAATGGAGGAAACATGGAATGTTTGTCCCCTCAGGCTTACATAGATATTGTAAGAAATATATCATCATTGAGTTAGAGGACAGCTGCGTTGCTTCCAACATCCTATCAAATCTTCCCAGAACATTTCAGAGAAGCAGCACTTTCAGAGAGTGATTTAGCAATACAGCAATTTCTCTAACAGAGAATGTATGTTAATAATGTTTCACCATTTTTTGACAATGACTTTTCATGTTCATTTATTTTAAATATGTTGTTTGTATGTTAAAAGATAATTCCCAAATCAAAAAGAAGACATCTTTAAAATGAACTTGATTACACTAAAAAAATCTAGCACCAATAGTAAATAATGTAAGTGAAATTTAAAGATAAGTTCAAATGCACTGAAGACATTTTAATAATGGAAGGGAAAAGCCTGTGTGACTCTCCTTTTCTCTGTGAAATGCCTAGACAGGGGGCCATAAGTAGATACATGGAGCCATGCTCAGTGTGCAAGGAATTGCTTCCTACTGTAGTGCATCTGTTAATTCAGCCAATGGCTAGTGAAAATTCAAGTCCATGGAAGTAATTGAGGGAATTCATCTCGTGTTGCTTCACTGTGTCTGATTTTAGCACCTCTGAGCTCAGCTGTGAATCGTGGCTGCAGTGTCAGAGTAAGTCTGAGCTGTGGAGAAGAACAAGGAGGTCTGTGTGACATTCAACTTTTGCTGAGATGAGCAAACCTTCAGGGTGTCCCTGCACTACCCTAAGTGTTTATCTATAAAAGACCTGGATAGGATCATGAGGGAAAAGAGGGAACCCACACATTAGGGCTTCAGTAAAAGCATTTTCATGATGGCTTAGAATGACTGTCTTGAAAGAGACAGCTAAAAGTTAAACATGAAGGATGCATTCAAAAAACATGAGGTTTTATGGTAGGTTGGTTGACATATGGTAAGTTGACATATTTACTGTAAATTAAATGAAAATTAAAGATATACTAGGAAAAAATGTTATAAAGTTTTAAAAACAGATGCTCTTTATTCTGCACAGGTTGAAATGTTAACCAAAACAGAAGCAGAGAAATTACAAAATGACATTGCTAAGATGATCCTTTCTGGTTTGAACAAAAACCATTTACTTGAAAGATTAACTTGGTGTTATAAATGCATTTTTTGATGTAGTAACACTGACTCAGTACTCTGTCTTTGAGGAAAATACAGTAATGTACTAAACTTAAAATAAATAGTGTGTGAAGTGGCTTTAATTTAGGGAATTAAGTTAATTCTTTTCAGTAAATTTGATTAAATCAAATACATGGATTCAATATGGTTTAGCCAATGAAGCTGAGATTCACATCTTTAACTAACTCAGTCTGAAATCCTTGAATGTCATATACACAAAAGTTGTACCTGATGAAGACTGAGGCCCAAGAGGAATTAAACAAAGGCACTAAGCGCCCTTGGTACCATGAATATCCTTCACATTTCTTCTTTATCCTCTTCCTGTAAATTTTTAAAGCTAGAAGGTAAGTGCTTCCTTTCTATTAGACCTGGAGATTTCATTTTTTATTATTTTTTGGTACTTGAATGGCTCACAGTACAGACTGAAGGCTGTTCCAGGATTATTGCACAACCTCCCACTTAGGGGCATATTGTCAATTATTTTGCCTAAGGCTTTAAAACTATCTTGCTGTTAATCTGGCTAAAAGAAAAAAAAAAGTGAGAAATGTTTTTACACTTAGTATAGAACATGCTAAATTCTCTATGTCACTCATACTCCCTTAGAAGAATAATTATGACATTTACAGGTCTATAGACTTTTGTGAAAAGTAAGCCCACATAATAACTGTGCTCCCTTTCATTACTGTATTTAAGGACCTCTGTTACTATACAGATCTCTAAAATCTATGTGGATCAAAATTTATTTTTGCTGGACAAGTATTGTAGGCATGTTATAAAATTGATGTTAAGCCATTAGGGAGGCAGTAAAAAAGAGTTACTTGAGCTTATTTTTCTAAATATTTAAGTGATGACAAAGAAGAAGGAGTAAGCATTGTATCAATACATTTGAAAAAAACCAAGAGTAGTTGTGAACATGGGTAAAGCTTAAAATTACTTAAAGAGAAGCACTATGAATAATTTAGTGAGTTGAAATCCGGAAATAATATTCAAACTGGGATTTTCAATTAGTCCTTGGCTCTGAAATCTCTTCAAACTTCTATGTTTGTAGCTTTATATGGCCCAGGAAAGAAGTCAATACTTCTTGGTTATGACTTCATTAGTTAATTAAATTGGGCTGTGAAGAAACTTTTTTAATTACTGTTTATGTAACCTGGAAGAAATTTATAAGGGTTTAGAAACTGGAGATTGATTCGAGTAATTCTGCTCTAAAAGTTTACATTAATGACAGTGTACCTGTCCATTACTTTTGGCTGCAGACATTACTACTGTCCTGCATAGTATAGATATTAAAAAAACCCCACCAAACCAAGATTTGAAAATATTAGCCTATGTTTAAGAACTATGTGGCTTTGTGTATGAAGTTTCTGAAACCACCACAAAGCCATGCCAATTCTCCTCTCATAGCAGACCCTAAAAAATTCCCAACACACCTTGATGTCCTGCTCTGCAGTTCACATGAACACTTGGGCAGGTGCCAGAAGCACACAAATTGAACACTGAATTCTACTAAACCGGCAATATTGGCTGGGTGGCAGCTCAGTACACCAGTGATATAGTTTATTTACATAAGGTGGGAGCCCTCCTCAGATATGCCCGATTCTCTGAGCTCGAGAGGATGATCCTTAGATGCCATGAGGCTCACAACCTGTGGTATTCAATCTACATAAAGTCTCAGTGGCTATACAAGTAAATAGATCAATCCCAATAAATATCCCTGACACCAGACCAACTGATGCAGAGTCTTAGAACAATATGACTGAGATTTAGCTCAATCAAGAGCACAAGACATGCCATAATGTGCAATTATCATCTCAATATGTCTCTCTTCAAAATACTGAAAAATAAATTCTCTGAAATGGTCTATCTTCAAGATAATGTCCAGACTCTTTATCATACAGAGAGTTAGCTCAAGCCCTAGCAAAACAAAAACAAAGGAAAAAAAAAAAATCCAAACAGCAAAATAATTCTACAATGTGGTCAAAAGGGGATCCAGTATCTCTAATTTTGTAACATATGGCAACAAAGACGTGTGCTTTCTATATGTAATTTGGCTCATTGAAAGGATCACAGGACTCTGAGCAGAACCTATGCATATCTAGATAGAGTTGGGATTGTACATGAACAGTGACGTAGGAGCACCCTTGTGTAGTCCAGGCTCTGCTGCTCTGATTAATATATTCTAATCCCTTTATAAATATGCCTACCTTCATCACAAAACTAAGTATTGATTACAAAGTACCTCCTTTTCCAAAAATTGCAGAAAATTATTTTTGAAAATGAAAGTTATGATTTGGGTTCCTCTCTAAGCTTCAAGGAACACACATTCAGGTATTGTTGATTTTGAATAAAAATATCTTATAACCATGGTGATAAAATGTTTATGCCCAATGGCAGTTCAAATGATATTTAGCTTGTGACAATTGCCATCAAACACTGCTGCAGAGGAACAATGTATTTCCTGCTCACATACATATTTTAGTGAGCACTTCTTGTTTTAGTGTGTAGTAGTGCCGGACTTGATACAAGTTCTGTGCTTTCTGTAACAGGAAATAGGCTCAGGAAGATTTTCCTAAGGATTATAGAGTTTTGATGGGGGTGGACCGCATGTTCCCAGGGTAGTGCATACAGGTTACTCTTAAAACATCAGAGTACCACTATAAGAAAAATGAGAAATTCCATTTAAGAAAAAACAAAACAAACAAACCAAACCCTATGTTGGTGGTTTTCACAAACAGGATGGGACTGCTGGGAGACATTTCCACAGGCTTTATTGCAGCATCAGTCTCAGTACAGGATGAGATGACTGAGATGGCAACAGCTCCCAACTTGCCAACAGCAGCCAAAGATTTCTTTGTTACAGGGCATTTTAAAGGTTTTCCAACCAATAGCATATTGGTAAAGCTTATAGACAATTGTTCTTGCCAATCACTAAAAGCACATGCACACCTGCTTCAAACAGTGCCTGCCTGTATGCTTTCTATTAACAGTACACAATACTCTTATTAAGCTTAAAACCTTCTACTATCTTGTTAAGCATATTTTTCTGCAGTCTTAAGGTCTATCTTAGCTAAACCTAAAAACTCAAACTATTGTTTCATGTCCTTGCTTGATGTATCATTGTATCTTCTCTGCTTTCAGGCTTTGCAGCTGCAGCGAAGTCTAAGTTCTCTGCTCTCTCTGTTTCTGAGGGTACTTTCACAGCTTCTGAAAGTCTTCTTACCTTTACTATTTCCCACACCTATACTGTTTTGTAACATAGATATCAACGTATAAACTGAATACATGTTTGAAAGAGGCAAATAGTATTTTCATCTTCTGTTTCTTGGAACTGTAGGACACAAAAATTAAATAGACTACTTACCAGACAGGAAAGTAGAAAGTTCATATGTAACTGTGATATTTTGAGAATGAAAAAACTTAGCAAGCATAACAGCTCTACATCTATGTTTGTGCATTCAATGGCAAGAGGACATATGGAAAAAATAGAAATGTCATTGCATTAGTCATTGAATTAATGTTGTGACTGCCTGTTAGTATCAAGGTTATGACTTATACAGGACAAACTCTTCAGTCTTTTGGTTTATCAGCACTAGTTATACTATTTACATGTCCTTACTTTAACTTTGTTGACAGTAGAGATGTTTCCTCTAGACTTTTATATTTATCTGCTCAAGCAGAGTTGCAGAAGCCATCACTTCAAATAATAAACTGTTACAAAAAATTTCTATGTGCAATAAAGATATTCAGTTCATGTTTGGTCTAAAGCATAAGAGATTTGAAGAATACATCCTTTACTATGGAAAACACTGTATGGCTCTTTTATTAATGGCACCTGATTGACTAATCAGATTTAACTACATTTCAAATTAAGGAGTTATACTGATAGCAGTATGTGTAAGTTTGAGGAAACCTACCAAATTTCATGCAGAATATTGATATATGTTATGACATCTTCTCATGTCTTTCTGCCTTTTGTTCATGGAAAATATACTTCAAACCTTATATTTTAGATATAGAAAGTAAAACTTCCCAGGTCATCTGCTTAGTCTTTTAAAACTCAGTACTATCACAGTTCTCTGAAGTAAGTGTTGTTCAGCCACTGTTCCATACACCAGTATATCTGTGAAACAGTAGATACATTATCTATATTTTTATATTCATATTGATTGACAAGACTAATTGCCTTTCTAAAAAGGTTTGGCAGAAAATTATCATGTGATGTATGGTACTTATCTGAATCGTCATGTATTTAAATTTAAATAAGGCACATGCATAATTTTTTTTAACCAAAATGTTGGCACATTTTATTAATTCTTCTTTGTAGCATATATGCCAGCAATTGGTTTAAGTGGACTTATCATGTACACAAGATTCAGGATATGCAAAAAATGCAAAAAACTGCTTATCACTGGACCTACTTTGTTTCTAAAACTTTTTCAGGGTTGTAGAAAAAAAAATATGACGTTTGCTTTAATAAATACTAATCACAGACTTTTGTATTTATTCCTTTTTACTATTAAATAAAACTTTATTATAAACTTTATTATAAAACTATTAAATAAATCCCTTTCAAAAATTTCAGAAATAAGTCTTCAAATTTAAAAAAAATGTAGACTTCCATCTTTCATGTGGTTACACTCACTAGCAATTACAGATTAAACCTCAAAACAGCAAACAGTAATAAAACTATTATACCTTCTAGATGGCTAGAACACAAAGCTTTGTACTGAGCTGTGCAGAGTCTAGGAGGAACGTGAGTTGGCAGTACATTAACATGAAATAGGCTCAAAGCCTGGAGCTGGGCAGTGGCTCAGGTAGCTAATGATCCCAAGAATGAAGATCTTGCAAGACTGTGCATTTAGCCATCACTTAATATGGCACTACAAAAACATTGCTCCTGTGCAAGCAGGGACTGGTTTCTAAGATATAAAGCTCAGCAGCAATAAGCAATCACATGCCCATGGATGGATGCACCTGGATCCTGGATCCATCCTGGATCCATCCTGGAGTTTTAGTGGATGAAGCTCAATTCACTCAAGGCATCCAGGCTACACCTGACAGAACCAATTGTCTCTGATCCCTAGTGGAAGGACTGGTGAATCCCAGCCTGCAGAGCAACCCAGGAGTTTAAGCTCTTCTGGGAAGCAGTTCAAGCCCTGTCAGTTTGAAATCCAGAACCCCTTTTTCTTACAGGGTTTTGTTGTCTTCCCCTTCTTCCTTCTTCTCTCTTTCTTTCTTCTCTTAATTCATTTTCTATTGATTTTCAACCAATCTCCTGAGTACGCGGGAGACTTATAAAGCCAGTGGATAGTGACAAACACCTTATTAAAGCCTCCTCAGACACTGTGGAGACTGTGGCTGTTTCTCTCCATTCCTCAGGAAGGTGTTCCAATTCATCCTGCCAAACAGACTGCAGCTCATTAAATACTACCAGACCTAAACTATCCATAATAGAAAATGTGATTGTAAATAGAGAAACTACCAACAAATTTCAATTTTACACTAGAAATCTGGAACAGACAATAGAAACAAATTAAGACCAGCAAGATTGTAACTTTCCTTGTTTGGCTCATCAAAACAATTTTGCAGAATTTTCTTATTACACATGGCATGCATTTTCTGCTTGTAAGCTTTCCCACAAACTTTATTTTGTTTCTGCATGTATACAGCCCTCACTACTTTTTAATCTATGTTTATTGCTACCTCTAAAAAAGTGAATAATTCACTGGAGAAAGCAGGCTGTGGAAAAGATTCTGAAAAATTAGCACGAATGTATTACAATACTATGTCTAACCAAAGCTTTGTGTAGTAATTGAAAGGAACAAAACAAATAGTGCAATTCATTACAAGGAAATTCAGTTTCCATTGTTTGGATTTGATTGGGTTTTTTCCAAACTAACAGCATGATATGTTTTATAATTACACTTTAGTCTTTCTGATGTGCTTGTGCTTTAGCTATCTTGCACAACTGCTAAGTAATTGTATTGTCTTCAGCATTTTGAAGGTGCTAGAGCTGCTTTGTATTAGGTAAAAATGGAAAGTGTCTGGCTGTGGTACTGTGGTGAGAATACAGCATCAGGGAAAATTCCAGGGTTTTATGATAAAAGAATACAAGCCTCTAAAATCTAAGGAGGTGCTTAAGCTCAGAGCCTGGTTCTTTAGCAAGGAGATCTGAAAAGTGGCTGATCTGGGACCAGCTGTGTTAAGGTGGTATGTGAAGCCACAGAATCTGTGTTTCCTTGAAAATCCCTCAAGGGTGCTTAAAATGACAAAAATATCAACAGTTTTTACATATGGGACAGGGATGGTGGAGGACTGAATCCAGGAAAAGGCAGAGCAGCCCAGTACCTGGTCAGAGACGGAGCACTCCACCAGGACAGGCATGAGAGGCAGCGTCCTTCAGAGACAGACACCTGCAGTGGGGAGCAGGACATGATAGGAAAAACCACAAACAGCTGGTATGGAGGCTTTACCTATAATAATTGATATAGTCAATTAGGTTCTCAATAAGGCCCTCAATAAGGTTCTCTCCAAAATTCATAGTCAAACAAGTCAGTGATAATCAGAAATGCATGCTTGGGAATAAAATATTCCACCTACCAATTGGAACACCTTGGGGATAACAATACAAACACACCAAAAAAACCCCCCACTGGTACTAAAATCACAGGACTTCTGAATTATCCATGAAATGAAAAATGGCTCCCAGAGCTTTTCTTTTGAGGCAATTACCAATTATATTTCTGTATGGAAGAGAAGAGTTTAAACCTTTGGGCAGTAAAAGTTTTAAATGCTAGAAGCTATAACAGACAAACACTTCTGTACCAGGGATTGCATACAATTTTCTGTGCAACAAGAGCTGAACATAAACTGTTATGTGCAGCTTGTGCACAGTTGTACGTAAATAACAGAAGGTTCATGCAGAGCCTCATATTATGAAGTTTATGTGCAAAATCTTTCCATCTCACTAGCTTTTCCTGCTTACATTTGTAGTAAATTGAACCACCAAAACCAACCTGCAGGCAATCAAAAAAGAAAAGCAAATTAAAAATGGCAATATATGTTAAATAATCCAATTCAGAAGAGAAAAATTTTGCAAAATTTCACATCACAAGGTACCTAGCTTTTATTAAAAGTTTTCTTTGTGCAGTTTTAATCACACTTTGTAAGATGTCCTAGTTACATAATCACCAAAAGGGGACCTCCATTCCGTGGTTTTCTAAGGATTCTCAAAAAAGAATTCTTGACGATCCTTGCACAGGGTGATGAGGGTTTATTTTTCCCACTGTAGGATCACTTTTTCCATAGTGAGAGACTGGAAGAATTGCCAGCTCAAAACATTTAATGTGTGGGCCAAGGTGCAGGTCGGGCCAAGCAGTGCCCTGCCCTGTACACCCCAGCCCCAGAGCCAGTGTCCCAGCCTGGCAGTGGTTGCGAATCCCCAACATTCCATGGGCAGTGCTCCACACCTGCCCCTGGAGCCTCTAACTGAGCTCCTGAGTGGCCAAATGACCACAAGTCCCACCTGGGGGCCGGACCCAGAAAGGCCAAGGGTATTGAAAGCAGAAAACAAGGCAAACACACATCTTGATCATCCTTCCCCTTGGAATTCCTGTCAGCTGAACGCTATTGGAAACAGGAATGGTAGCTATATTTGTGTTTTTCTCTCCATCTTCTCTGGATTTTTAGGTAATTTAAAATTCTCTGGGCTTGGAGTTTGTGAGGTTGAAGGGGTTAAGTTAATGCTTTGTGCAATGTCTTATGTCAGTTGAATGTCGTGGTAAACATTTTTANGTTTTCTTTTGTTGTTGTTGTTGTTGTTTTGACCTCTTAAGAATATCTTGTCAGTATTTGTCCTATGCATCTAACTCGGAGTATGTGAACACCTGTAAGCCCTTTTAAAAATCTCTTTGAATGAGTTTTGGGGCATTATATCCATCATCCAGGTAAATTTTCCAGATTCACACCTATATTTGATAAATTTATTTATAAACTAACAAATAAGTGAAGTTCAATTATAGTAATTCAGTTTGCCATCTGACCTTTACTTTGTATAGATACTTACGTGTTCAAGTTGCTACACCTTTCATTTCCCTCTATTTGTATAGGCATTATAGCTGTAAAAATTTATTAATGAAGGAGTATTGTGCTTTCTAATACAGCAGTTTAACAAATTTTGGAAAAGAGGCCAACCATGTTGGTTCATCTTCTGTTACAATCTCTGGAGTGTCCTTTCAATAAAGATAAACTCTGGTGCTATTTATAACTTTAGAATATTTTAACATATTCTTTTACAAGTCCCAAAAGTTTCCTTTCACACTTCATGTTTTCTGTTGTGATCTCTACAGATTTCAGCAGTGTGTGACAGGTATTGTATTGCAGCTGGCTGAGACATTTGCATAGGTCTTATCTTCTGCAGTTAGTTTCCTTTAAATTATCAAGTTCTTGAGGAATTTATAGCTTGCTATATTGTGCTACAGTTTATTCACAAATGAACTCATCTGTTTCATAACTAAAAATAGACAAGCACGTATTTATGCTCTTTATGACTTGGGACTTGTGTATTAAATTAGATTTCTGAACTGTTTAACAAAAAGAAAAGAGAAGAAATTAAATGATGTTAAATATTCACTTTTAACATAAGGAATATCTAGTAATCCTAGATCTTACCTTATAATACATTTCATTCTCCTCCAGGCTCAAAAGGAATTTCAGGCATTTTTTAATGTTCCTTTAAGTATGGTGTTATTATATTTAATATATAAATAAATATTCTTCTTAAGTCGAGATCAAGTCTTATGTTTGCTTGAAGGCTTCCTTACTCTAAAACCAGTTTCTAACGTCTCTCATTATTAATGCCCTGAATCGCAACAGTTCTGTTATTATTTAGTGATTGTTATTTATCTTGTGAAGACTTTAAGTGTTGTGAGTTCCCAAACTAAATTGTCATAAATGTGATTACTTCTGAGTAACAATTCACATTTTTCTGGGAAAGAAAAAACAAACAAGATTAAATTTTCAGGGATCCTTTCCTGTTCTGCCCACCCAAAAAACAAGGACATGTCAACATATGAAGCCCTAGGGCCTACTTTTGTGCCCCTGTTTATGGTCATGTTCACTCTGTGCTGTCAGACCAGACGCATCAAGGTTGCTTTTTGCTTGGTTGGGGTTTGTTTGGTTTGCTTTTTTTTTTTACTCTTTGCAGTAGTGTTCAACAACATAATTGTTACAGTGGTAACAATCTGCAGCTTGAAAAAATAAGATTGGATATTGAGAGGGGAAAAAGTCACAAGGTAGGTAGTACTTCACTGTTATAAGTTGCACAGAGAGACTGTGAAATCTCTCTCTTGGGCATCTTGAAGACTCTGCCAGACACAGATAGAGCTGCTCCTGTGCTCTGCTGGCAATAGTCCAGGCTGAGGCAGGAGACTCCAACTGACAGTTCTGTTATATTATGAAATAATTTCAGTGCCTTAATATATCCCAGAAGTAATAATAGCTACTGTCTAGCACAGGAAATAACTCATTGTATGCCTAAAGACTGCATTACCTTTAAATGGTAGTGTGTGAAGAATAATGCAGAAAGGAAAAAAACCCCACTAATTCATTTGGTTTCGCTGGCTGTATTTATACCCTTAATATTATTTTAACAATGCTCTTTTGCAATTTAATAAATGCTATCTTGTGTTGATCAAAGTGGAAAAAGTCTTTTATAATGGGACCTGATCTTTGAAAACTGTAAATGCTGTACAGTGTGTACTTTTGATCAGCAAGAAAAAGTAATGCATAGCAGCAGCTTTTGAGAATTACAGGTACCTTGGAAGAAAATAAAAGGCCATTGTGTAGACAATGGCAGAGAAGTTCAGCTCATTATTGATTTGACAAGAATGATACTCATGGTTTGATTTTTCAGAAGAACTGAATGATTTGAACTCTTTCATATTCTCAATAACTACCTTTATTCAGACATAAAGTCAGGTTGGAACTGCAATCAGAAGTATAAAATCCTAAAATCTGTATTGCAGGGATCTTTGCTTATCCCTGGATGATCAAACTGATTACTTAATAAATCTTTATTGCTCCAAATTTTAAAAGGTCTTCTTTTTTTAAGATCTGCTATAGAAATGAAAAAATCCTCATGTTTCTCCACAGACCAGAGTAAATAGGTGGAAACACTGATGGAATTTGTATGGAAGCACATTGCCAGGAGATGGCTTCTAATGAGGAGTGTTATCCCTCACTTGGAGCAAGGGACAGTGACTCAGAGCTGACCATGCCTCTGACTGTCTCATTAGTCATGAATTTTGTCTGCGGTTTACTCAGTTGTTTCTGGTATTCCAGCAGATGTTCTGCAATAAGGCAAATAATCTATATAATACCTTTTAGTTTGTTTTGGTCAACACAGTAAATACAGAAACTAACAGTATTATTAAATGTGCTTAATTGGTGTATCTGTAAAAATGCTGCAACGTTTTCTGATAAACATGTATCTCAGTTGCAAAACAGCTTTAGTTCTATTGACCTTTTTCCTCATTTATTCATTTCCCAGAAATAATTTAGAAAAGGAGTTCACAGGCAAATATATTCATAGAAACAAATTTCCATAGGGTGTTTCAAACTGTTGGAAAAGAAAAATCAGATTGGAAGTAATCTCAGATGGAACCTGCTCCAAATTATGTATTTAGCCAAAGACGGAACAGGAATACAGAGCAAAGTAGACTATCAAAAGAATTGCCAGGATGTCAGTAGTAACCATGATTTTGTGTAAGGCCATGCGCTGCAGCAAAATTCACTATCCTGTCCTCAAAAAACATAAAAATTTCACAAAGTTTTAGGAATAATTTGTCCATTCTCATAAATTACAGGTATCTTAAGCAATGAAGCAAAAAAAAATTCAATGAAAAAAGCTCCAACTTCTTCCTTAAGATATTTTTAATCAGTGAGTATGGAGTATATAGAAACAATAAAAAATACTTAAGGCCACAGGGAAGAAAGGTACTTGCTTGGATAGGTTCATAAAAAATAATCAGATTTTGTTTGTAGAATGCTTTACTAAATAATGAAAATACTGATAATAAATTTTCTACACAGACTTTTTCCACAGTTTCTGTCCTAGTTCCTTCTACTGATGGTTAAATATAAGGCATTCTGAAAATAATGAGTTAATAGTCATTAACTGATCAGCATTTTAAATTTTCAGCATTTTAACCTTTCAGCATTTTAACCATTGGAATATGTGAAGTCTTCTGGAACCACTATATAAAACCAGATGAGCATGAATGTAGTGAATCACAAATAGAGATGGAGAAGTTTGTTAAAATTTTCAAATTGATATGAACTAATTGATATTGATAATGCTAATTAGCTTTCAAACATTTTGTGACTTCTTAGATGTCCAGTTCCATTCACCACTGAGGATATTTTAGGTCTTGAATAGTCTTGTGCATCTAGGCCTAAGATAATTGGCAGCGAGCAGATGAGGGTCTGAACTGAGCAGAGAATGGCCTGAGAATAGGGACTTTGTGAGGAGGTGATGGTAGACTGAGGGTCTGCTGTAAGAATAGAGACAGTCAAGGAAAAAAGCTATTATTTTCACTATACAGGGAAAGGTGTTAATTCCTTTAAAATATACAATGTTCTTATCCTTAGAAGAGCTATAGATTTCTGAGTCATGCAATAATTATTTTATATAGGAAAAAGAAAAGATTGGTTTAAACAACTGCTGATGTCTTTAAACCAACAGGATTATCACCAGTGAAGATTAAAAAAAGATGTTGCTTTTATACAACGTGAGAAGATAGTTAAGTAGTGGAGGAGAATGTGGCCACATGGCAACCTGGTTATCATCAGGATAAAGAGCCCTGTATACACCAAAGATATTGTTGCAGCATTTATTAACCTCACTGCATTTGCCTATTTGCTCATAGACATTTACTGCAACTTCAAGAAATTGTGGACACTCTGATTCTCATTGCCTCTTCTCTCCTGTTGCCTTACTCTGTGCGTAAAAGTTTTATTGCTTAACCCTCTCCTTCACCTCTTATTTATAGAGATGGCAGCCTTCAAATATTGAATGGTTCCTTTTTGTTCTGGGAAAATGTTTCCCATATCAAGGGCACATTTAAACAGACTATGTTCTTGTAGAT
The DNA here is from genome assembly GCA_008694505.1 of Cyanoderma ruficeps. NCBI lineage: Eukaryota > Metazoa > Chordata > Aves > Passeriformes > Timaliidae > Cyanoderma > Cyanoderma ruficeps. The sequence goes on from VZDJ01000623.1 coordinate 12,793,026, forward strand.
CTTCAGCTGAGTATTTTCTGAACATCAGCTTTTTTTTTTTCTTTTCCTTGTAAAATCTTGTACAAAAAATTATAGCACTTAGTGTTTGGAGGAAGGGTGGATGGGAGGAAAGGAATAATTCAAAAGAAGAAGAAAAATGTGTCAGAACTCAACATATATTTGCCTTTCAATATCAATTAAAAACAATCACAAAAAAAAATCCTACTTCAGATCTATAGTATTTTCTGTATCTGAAGTGGACTTCATTTATAAAAGCTTTCACACCTTCTGAGAGGCCTGCTTGAATTATCTGTGTCTCTGTGCCCTGCCTGCTGGAGTGCTGATTGAATGTTAGTAGATAGAAAAGCAGACCTTAAGAATGTGACAGACAGGTCACTTTCTAGCCTGTATTCTTGTTTCATACAGAATCACTTTGTCCAAACCAGGAAGATGTGTTCTGAAAGGTGCCTCCCTTCCACCAGCAGTTGATACGCACTTTACTGATGTACATTTTATTGGTGCAGTTATAACATCCAAGCCCCAGTTCAGTACCTATTCAGTAGGTATAACACTAATTGAACAGTCAAGACACCTCTAATTAGGTTAAAATCCATCGACTGCATATAGCTTTTCTGTAAGACTTGCTGAAGCAGGTTAATTGAGAATTCCCTGGTGACAAGGGACGTGTCTCATGGTTGCAATGAAATGCTCCTTGGTGCAGTAAAGCAGGCTTTGGCAATCAAGAGGCATGGATGAGTAGGGTTTAACACTTTGCAGTGAGATGAAAGTCTAAAGGCAATTCTCTCTTCTGTGCCTCCAGCATTAACCCTATTTGAGGAAAAACAGTGACAGAGGGGGCAATAACTACCATACAGATATCAGTGTAGCAGCTTATTTGCAAACTCTCAGATGCAGCACTGTTTGTCACGGGGACTGATTACTAAGGTAGCATGTAGCAGCAACACCAGCGAGTCCATAGACTCCCATGAGCAGCTTCTCAGGATTTCGGTAGTTCCTTCAGTTTACATTTAAATTCAATCAGGAAGGGCATGATGGCACAGCTGGGGAAGCCAACAAACCAGTACTGAAATGTCCACTCCACTTTCAGGAGAATTAAATTAATTCCTAATTTGTTATGCTTGAGGTATTCATCATATAAAACAGAATATGGAGACAAAATATAGAACCACTGCAGGCATGCTGTTTTTCACACAGTGAAGGCAGACCAGCTCCTTTTTTTCTGGGCAGAGAGCTCAAGAGCACTGCTGGTACCATCTGGTATGGGGCAGGGAAGGAGACTGATATAGGTCTTTAGTGAGGGATTAGATCATCTTGCCTTCATATATAGATTTGCCAATATAGTAATTTATTTCTGAACTGTGAGTCTCCTCTGGGTTTATATTACTGTGCCTGTTTTGTGCTGTTAACCCCATCTGAATCTGATAATTTCTGGAAGATGAGATAGCTGATTTTTTAAGCTCTCCAAAGATTTTTGTTAGAAAGAAGCTAATCTTAGACAAGCCTGCTGTGGAAAAAAACATTTTCCCTTCAGACTAAAACTTGTCTGACAGAAAAGCAGCCAGTTGCATATCACCTATGAGACACAAAGGATCAGGGGAACATTGCTGTCTGTAATGTGACTTTAGACCCAAGTGATACATAAACATAAGCATGATTACTTTGCTTATGGGAGCTGTGTTAATTTTGTCTCTGTTTGGATACATGTGTTTGAAATACTCAGACTCCTTAAGGATTCCCAGCTCCTTGGCACATCATTACAGCCACCTTTAGAGGAGTGCCTAGAGGACATGTTAGAATGACAGTACTGGTAACACAAGGAATATCTCTGGTAGAGATAGGCCTTATGAAAGCAACATTCTGGGCAATCTGCCATAAAGTGGTTTTTTTGTAGTTGCTTTGTTTGTTTGAATAAGAAGAGAACTTCCGTGCTGTAAGAGCTATCCTGTTAGGCATGCCTGACACTAGACCTTGGGAGGCAACATACTCCTACAGTGAGGTCTTCAATCTTCTTCAGTGGGTGCTTAAAGGAAGGAAATAATACATTTTCTTGGTTTAGGAAGACAGGTATCTGCCAGGGAAAGCTGGAGTTTCCCTTGGAATGGAAAATGTAAACCACCTCCCCCCTTTCCAAATTTTTATAATTTTGCAATTAAAGGCTTTCAGGCAAAGATTTGAGAATGGGAATAACTGTTCTTTCTATGAATATTAAGACTACAAATGTAGTAGTACAAAAAAATAAAAACAAAAAACAAGCAAACAAACAAACAAACAAAAACCCTTTGAATTTTAAAAATTAATTANCTCCTGGAGTGGCAGATGTGGTCCTGTTGGAAGTAGAGATGGTCTTGTAGAAAGGGTCCAGTGGTACTGAGATGAGTCTGATCTTCCTCTGGGAATCCATTGGGAACGCTGGATATCTGGTGTTCCTACGTCTCAGTTTTTATCTAGGTAGAAATGGTTTGGCTCCCCCTACTGGGTGGAGCATCTCACAATGGGATGATGTAATGTGTCATGTCACTGGTGAGCCTTAATGGCCCATTACCAGAAGATATCTTCCTGGAGGGTGGAAAGAGATAAGGAACAATCCTCCACCTGATTTTAACAGCTGGCCCAAGCTGGCCCATTATCAGAAGGCACCTGACCCCTCCCCCCTGCTGGAGTTACAAGAGATAAATAAAAACATCTCCCCAGCTGCTTTCAACTGAAGGAATAGAATAAACATGTTTTGGTTACATAACCCAAAGAGACACACGGAATAGCAAAAGGGAGTAGTGTCTCTAACTGTGACCAGAAACATGAATATAAAGATATTTTCTAACCAATGTTTTATCATCCCATCACAGAAGACAGACTTTGTGCTTGTGATAATGTTAGGCAAAGTGAAAGTGATCTGCAGTTAGGATCACTTCCTGTGAGCCCTGCACAACATCCTGCTGCAGGCTACAATATGACATGATAATTCAAAAGGCATTTTGGATACTCTTGTTCAGACTGTACCTGACAATGCAGTAACTCATAGCTAATTGAAAGCAGACTTGATTGGCATGTGACAGAAATTAAGCTTCAATTCCATTTTTCCTTACAGAAAAAGATGAAAAAATCTCTTCAGGCATTTTAAAATGCCATTCTCACATATAAAACATTAATTTTTGATTGAGTACCCTTAGTGGCCTGACTTTCTGGGTGGAGAACTCTGTGACTAATGGCAGTGAGGCAATTCCTATGCAAAAGTAAATCACGTCCTGTCCACAGACAAAATTGTTGGACTGTCTGCAGTTAAGGCCTGGGAAGTTTTGTAACATGTAGGCGGTATATCTTTTACACTTGTGGTAGGTGGGTAGGTACTGTTCATGATACAACACGCATGACTCAGGAGAGTCTAGAGAGTCAGAGGGTCATTTCCCTGCTGACAGAGCTGCTGAGCAGTGTGTGGCCACCTGTTTGGGGAACGCCTCTGAAAAAAACACACACCTATATGTACTCTTGCACAGACAACAATAGAGTGCTTCCCCCAAAGGAATTATTACTCTGATGTTGGCAGAGAGTAATTATTGGAAGGGTAATCATGTCTCCCAAACAGGCTGGTCAGTTGCTGTTGGGACAGTGTCCTGGTTTAGGGCAAATTTGGGAGGAAACCTCCAAATGGGGTTCCTCTGGAGAGCAAACATAATTGGCCCCTCCCTTTAGTCAGTCCAGGAAAAGAACTTCCTTGGAGAAAAGTGGAAAAAACTATTTATTTAAACAACAAATTGCCCACAAGCATAAGTAATGAATAATATGAAACAATAAAACCTCTCACTGGTCTGAAGAGAGATGGCAAAACTGAGAGAAGTCCTTGCCGTGAGTCAGCTCAGCTCTCTCAGTCTCTTATCAGTCCTGGTCCCTTCAGCGCTGGAAAATGCCCAGGTCCAGGCCCGGTGGGCCACAGGTGCAGCTCCTGGTGCTCCTCTGGGGCATTTTTTTTTGCAGTCTGGAGCAGATTTAAACAGTCCCGAGAAAAAAGGGGAAAAAACCAGTCCAGGAAGCTTCTTTGCGTCAGCTAGCTAGACTAACTAAAAGGAAAAAAAAACTCTATCGCCGCTGTCTGTGCATCCAACGAACACCCCAAGGACGAAGAAGAAATGCAGAGGAGTGAACAGTGTTATTTCAAAACAAACTGCGTGCTCCTTCTTTCCTTGCTCACTCTCAGAACCAGTCTTAAATGTACAGAACACACAGCACACACAGAACAGATGATTGGGGATACAGGCACCATAGTCAGCCTAGGACAGACAGTCATGGGAGTCTCCATTGAAAGGGTTCTTGTGACAGCTTCAGCTGGATTGATTGAGACTCTCCAAACCATTGTTCTACTCAATTTTTATAAATCAGCTATTCTACTATGCAACTGACCCAGCATGTGTGATCAGATATTTTAACTGCAGAAAAAACATCTCTCAAACATCTTTACCACTTAGAAATGAAAATTTCTTCATCTTTGGGTATGGTTTCTATTTATAGTCATCTCATCCATGTACAATCTGTGCAGCAGCAACTACCTGCAAATCTCTGGGAATTCCTGCACAAGGTGTTAATCAACAGATAAATTAGTTTAGTCATAGCAGGAGCTGTCTAGGGGAATCTGGAGAGCTGTTCAGAATCCCATGTCAAGAGTTCCTGTAACCATCAGTCAAATAGTTATTTGTGAAGGTGGCTAGGAGCTGGTCAATCTCCAAGTCACATCCATTTTCCTAAACCAGACATTTGCATTACATCTATGCTAGTAACTTGCTGTCTAATTCTTGGACCTGTGACAGGGTCCACGTCTTCAGAATGCTGGATGTGCATAAAGGCACAGCCTTCATCATCACCTACACCAGAATTACAACTACTGAAAAAAATTATTTTCACACACACAACTTTGAATTTTAGTTCCATATATCTTGCCACACTATGGCCATACAGAAAATTTAGGTTTAAAGTATTATAATATTCTGTTTACTAGTATGTGAAATCCTAAAAAAAAAAAGGTTTCAGTTATTTATATTTTGTGTTTAGGATCTCTCTGCTCATGCTAAAATTAAGCACACAAAAGTGAACCACTGAGGGGGAGCCATGCAGCCTTGCAGGCTCTGAAGAAGGTCCCCTGTTGAAGCTGATTTTTCATGTGCATGTCTCTTAGCACCAGCTGAGGGCAATAGTAATGATCCGTCAATGCTGGTTTTCTCAACTAAGGGGATACTGGCAAAAAAGTGATTATCACAAAAGTGATAATCTAGGCTGTCTCCTGAGAGGAAGAGAGAAGGAGCTTTGACATTAAGATAGTCTATATTTCCATCACTGACAAGGATATAATAAAAAAAACCCAATTCTATTTATTTTCTATTTATTTCTTGTGATAGATATAAATGAATGAATTCTGCTAACAGACCTAATTTGAAGTTCTGGTGCAGCAATAGGCAGCACTGCTGTGCAGGAATTTTACTAGAGAGGTGAAAGGGTTTTTTTGATAGAAATATGCTGGATAGATCCTTGGGTGGGTGTGAAGGGATATTGACCACACATTTGGTGAGGCCACTCACATTAACATGTGAAAGGTGTGATCTTGTTATCATCACCCAGTGATTTCATACCAAAATGCTGCATAGATAGAGGTAGTGAGTGCTACAGTCACAGGAGCATTTACGCAAGTAGTAAATGCCCCTTGACCCATTAAAGTAAACATGTACTCAGGCACTGCCATCAAAGGCAATATCGGTGTAAGGAGAGCTTTGTTGCCATCATATCTTTAGAACCTTCAACACAGAGAATAATCACAAATCTCTTAATATCATTGTCAGATTAATTCGATCTGTAAGAGTTGTAAACAAGGATTCATGGTTCCAAACCAATCTTGAGTTCAGGTCTAGTGGGGAGGAATAAAGGATTTACAAGGATGGCATAAATCTAATTTCTCACAACTTATTAAAGATATTAACTTGAGACTAGGAGATGGCAGCTGAGTTTTGTCTCTTTTGTAACAACACGTTTCCTTATTTTAATCATGAATAAACATTAAAATTACTCCATAACTGTTTTTTTTTCAGTCCAGGAGCTGTCATCAGTGTAAATTAGTTACTCTGTATTTACACAGGCACACCAAAAATCAGAAAGAGTTTCCTAGCAACCTCATCTTCTTCAAAACTTGAAGGAAACATAATTATATTTAATAGAATAAAACTTTACTGAATGAAAGGATATGACACTTTTCTTTCACTTTCCTAAAGAACATTCACAGTGCTTTCCTTGTTCTTCTTCCCTAAATTTCCTGTCAGTTACATAACTCCTTTATTTAGTTCATAGGCATCACCATCAACTTATGTTAAAAGTGCTCTTTACTTCTCTTGAAATTCAAGGTCTCTGTGCCATGATATCTCTTCTGTACATTTTATTGAGAGGTGTTCAAAAGGCAGAACTAAGACAAACATGCACTTCAGAGCTCAAAATATATTCAGTGGATTCAAGTTTACAAGTTGATTCAGTCACATCATTACAAGAATTAGATGTTTTCTACAGTATTATTTAGAATGCCTATCTTTATAATGCAGGAGCTCAACAGGTTATTATTATTATTTGAGTAAGGTTTGCTGGAAGAAATATTTTGGATTTATGCTTAACCCTGATATACAGGATGGCACTTTGAACAAGGACTTCTAAGGGAAAAAGGTTCTTTTATGTGTTCATAACAGCTTCTGTCAGTCTCCATGCATGGAGGAGGGAGACCATTCCAGATCTGGGAGTGGAGCTTGGTTGTCTGTCTGCTATGGCAAATGAGCCTGCATAAAATAAACCCAAATTTGGATGGGCATGGAAAAACAGATATTGAGGCTAAGAAGAACTTTCTTAACCAAGAACCTGACATAGATGACTGAATAAAACAAACACAGTATTGAGTCAATTTCTGGGACTGAAATTAGGTAAGATGAGTTAGTCAAGCCTTTTGACAGAGAACAGCATATTAATCTGAGAGTAACCATAAACTGAAAGTCAGAAAATTAACTCAGAAATGCAAAACCACATCATGAATAGGAAGTGTTATTTCTTTTTGTAGGCTTCATTGCATATACAAAACAAAATAAGTAGCTTTATTCTTGTTTTTCAACTGGTTAAATACGATAAATCACGGAATCATAGAATAGAATTATAGAATGGTTTGGGTAATAAAGCACCCTCCAAATTTTCTAGTTCTGACCCTCCTGCCATGGGCAGAGACACCCCTCACTCAAAGAAGTTGTTCAGAGCCCCATCCTGCTTGGTCCTGAGCACTTCCAGGGATGGGACATCCACAACTTCTCTGGGAAACTTGTTCCAGTGTTTGCCACCCTCACCATAAAGAATTTCTACCCAATATATAAAATCTAAACTCCCCCACTTTCAGTTTATAGCCACTGACCCCTGTCCTATTACTACATGCCCTTGTTGAAAGTCTCTCTCCATCTTTCTTGTAGGCCCTCTTTAATTACCGAGTCAACAGTGTACATCACTAAAATATCTTCTGTGATCATCCTTATTAAACTGGCCATCTCAGTGAAAATATACTGAAATATGCACATCTTTTCAGTATAAAAATGTACATGCAAACATAATAGATGTATTAGCAGATAGGGAGATAACTTTCGAAAATTTGTTAATCAAATTGAAAATGCTATTCCTAACTTGGGAGGGACTAGATATAAACTTGACCTAGATTTAATTGATTTTTTTTTTTAAATCATGTCTTTCCCCTTATGATTGGAAAATTCTATTCCAGAGGGTGTATCTCTGGCTACCCTGGACTGTTCTGACAGTGAAATTAGTTTATTACAATTACTATGGAAATAAATAGAGTGTGAACAAACAATTCTGCTCACAGTAGGAATCTTATATTGGAATGAAATGTGACTTTGTGAAGAACACTTCACAGCTTTAATGTAATGCTTTTTGCAAAATAACTATGTGAACATCTTAGGCCATTATTTAAGATAAAAAAATGACAGCACTTACTTTAAATAGTCAGATTTTCAAGTTACTATTTAATGCATATAATTTGAAAGTATTCAAATAATTTTGCCTAGAACTCTGACCTCACAAAGAATCCCCTTAAGGCGCTGAGGCTCATTGATAAAAAGTTTATAGCTAGATCTGAATCTGAAGGATCTCCTTAACGAGCATTTGCTGAATGTCATTGAAGATATTCATAGCACTCTTTCTGAAAAATTCAGTCATTAAGAACTTAATCTAACACTAGTTATATATATATATATATATTTGGAAATCACCCTCTCCTGAGAACACAGAAAGGTCTTTCTGAAACTTAAATTTCATTTAAGAGCTTGAGGATCAATGGGATTTTGAACTTTTTACTCATACAAAAAATTGCTTTGGCACAGCTATTCCACAGGTGTGGGCCTTTTCTATTCACACTCAAGGTGGGTTTTTTTTATAATCCCAATTACTTTCTTCCTCCTCTACCAAGTAAAATAGCGATTCACAGCAGATGAATTTTTATTAAAATTTTATACTCAGTCAGAAAACTAGTGAATAAATACTTTAAAAATCAATAACATGTAAAAAGTTCTAAAAGAATTAACTGGTCTCAATTAAAACACTATAGACATAAATTTGGATTGCTAAAAAGCAGTAGACATATTAAAGGGGACAGATGCTTCCCTAGAAAACAATGATATATTTGTTTTCCCATAATATATATGTAGTTCTCCTCACAGTTTTGTAGAAAGGTATGAAAAAAACCAAAGGCAATAAAACCCATAGTTTTTTAAACATTATTTTTAAGATATATATAATTTAGTATTTATTTGCGATAAAAGCAACAATAACTTTTAATACTTTGTAAAACCCTGATGCTGAAAGGAGACATTCCAATGGTTCCTACTACCTCTCTTTTTGTATACTTACAATATAGTGCTTCCTTTCTCCTTAAGTATTGTTGTATTGGAAAATATAAAAAATGAAAGAAGAATGAATTATTGTTTAAGTATTGCTGGCTAATCTTAAATGATTGGCTCATGAGTGTTTTAAAAAGGTTGAAAATTTAACATTAAATTGCATTTGCAATTTGATTTATAACAGCATTAAGAGAAATTAGTTTTAAAGTGGTCCTTCCCAGCACTAGGTATTACGGAAATGATCTGTGAGAGGTTCCCTAAATCCCCAAAAGTTAATATTTTAACAAGACATGAGAGAATGAAAGAAATGAGTTTTATCTAGTTAAAATATTGAGGGACTAATCCTGGTGTGATTACCACTGAGAAGTAAAAAAAAAAAAATACTCACTCTAAAATATGGTGGAGGAAGGCTGCCTGCCACAGGTAATTTGGCAGCGGCTGTGAGTTTGAGGGTTGTTTCAGTAATTGTTCAGTTGTCTCTAGTGCAGCCTTTTGTAGGAATCTGGGTGTATTTTACTTTGGCAATGTCCAAAATGTGTTTAGGCAATGTTTCTTCTCTGGTCTCCTGTTCCTCTGTCTGGGCTCCTCCAGGCATCACAGGTTACAGCCCTCTCCATGGGGATTGAGATCCAGCCTGCTCCTTCTTGGTGGCCATGATCTCTAGGGGCCCACAAGAACTCAGAAAGATGCTCTTTCAAAACACATGGAGGAAATCTCTGTATGTTAACCAGAAATACCTGTTGTTTTTCTCCTCTGTTTCTGTTTTGTCATGGATTTTGAAAAAAAATATATATTTTTTACACATGTTCCCTTGTTTATATTTATATTTATACATGGCAAAGCATACTGGTGCTAGCATGGCAGTAAAGTGCCTTCAAAATTAATGATAACTAATGATATCCAAAGCATGCTATTTCCATTGCTTTTCCAGTGTGCTGTTCTCTTTTCAGTATACACTGTATCATTTACTTAAATGATGAATATATATTTCAGAATATACCTATCCCAGAAATCGGGACCTGGTTTAAGCTTTTAAAAATCTAATTTTAGAATAATATGTTCTATTTTTCCTTCAAAGTACAATTTTCCTGTTTTTACAGTGCTTGTGGAATACTTTTACACAAATCTTTACACTTCAAAACCGGATAACTTCAGAATTCATCAGATTTATGATACAATTTAGCATTTTAGAAAACCTGTGAAAATATGTCTGGAAGGAACCCATTAACACAAAAACAAGCTGTTTTGACCTGTCTCTGTAGCTGTCTCAATAAACCTGTTCTTTCTGTAGAGGCTGACTCAGGGAACTGAAAGGAAATAGTGGCAAAGCATCACTGCAAGAGCAAAAATAAAATTATGTATTTTGTTCAAGTATCCCTGTAAGAGGTGTTCAGTAAAAATGACACAGCCTGGGAAAGGACTTTTATTCTAATTGAATTTTGGTTTTGTTTTCTGTTCTGTTTTATTTTGGGGTCTCGGTTTCTTTTGGGGGGAGATTTTTGCTGTCAAAGTATTTCAGCTTTCTCTGGGGTTTTCAACTGTGTCCAGAAGGAAACTAGAGTGGCCACTGCCCTTGTACTTAATTAGACTGATCATTTTAAGACATCTAGAAAAATTAAGACTTCAAATGAAGTCGGGAACTCATGTTTTGGGCCTGTGGGCCCAGAGATTGTAAGTACCTTTGGAAGTGACTGTCTGCCCACATATAGTTCTTATGCGTTCAAAGTTATTAGCGAAAAGTTATTATTAAATTATAAAATGTGTAATAGACAGACCAGTGTCTTCTTCTCATACAAGCCAAGCAAAGGGCAAAGAGTATATGACCTAACAAGTTAATCAAGAGAATATATTTTATTTAGAATTGTCTAGTGTCTTCCTCTTCACATATTCTCAAAGTTCTTACTCAAAGTCAAAATATAGTACAGAAGTTAAGAAAAATTTGAACATATTTATGTGGTATTATTATGTGGTGTAAATGAGTGGTAGTAATGTTCCAATCTGCCTACTAATATCTCCAGTAAGGAGGTTGTAAAGCTATTTGCTCTGCTAAATATTTCCCAGTAAGCATTCCCTTTACCTTTTTTCCTCCCCCACCATGTCACCACCTCCCAAATGCCGAGGACATTTGAGATATGCAGCTCTTATAAGTGCTTAGCAGTCATAAGTCTTTAAAAGAAGTGTCACGATTTCTCATGTCTGATTCAGAACTCGTCATCATTTGGGTTTAGCAAAACTGCAGATATATTTGTGCATTAAGCTGCAGAAACAGTGAGTTCTCTCAGCCTTGTTTCCGTCTGTAGGAGATAAATATTTTCCATCTCCATACAGATAGAGAGAGATCTTCATACAGAATCTAAACATCATTTGTCAGGAAGAGATGTCCAGATTTCTATGTATCCAGACAATATCCTTTCATGGAAATGTAGCTTAAGACAGGGACATTTGTAGTCAGCACTTAAGGCTGAATAAAAACTAGACATACCTATTTATAATGAACCAAAAAAGGAAATATTTTTCTACTAGTTTGGAAAAATAAATCTTCAACATAGTCAAGAATCTAAGAATGTTATTGAATGGAAGAATAAGGAAAAGAGTAGACTATCATAAAGTCAGGCAAACCAGTCAGGAATTGCAAAAAGCATTGAACGAAAGAGATGCAGAGATCAGGATTGAAGATCAAGAGCCTAGAACACATCTGTAAGTAAGAGGCATATCGTACAGAAATCACTGTGGATTTTCTAAGTGGTTGCATCCCACAGGGCAGCCCTTCATATTTTTTTTTGCAGATTAATTACAGCCAGATGTAGCTTGATTGCCCAGGTGGAACTGGCTGAGACACACAGAGCTTGCACTTCCAATTTCTTTTTGGAACAGAGGTTTCACAGAATGTTTAACCTAATCTTTCTTTACCTCTGAGGACTGTTTTTATTTCCCCTCCGAAAATTCCTAAGAAAAAAATCTGAGTGGTTTGAAGGATAGCCCCTCTCTTTTTGTTGCCACTCAGGATCAGCAGATGGAAACAGCAGGCTGCAGGAACTGAGCTCTCGGTGTCTGAGCAATTGTCTCATGCCAAGAGAATTGAGAAGGCCACAGAGGAACCAGCTCCCAGCCAGCACTTGGACAAAAGCCATGCCAAGGTGGTTAACCAGCCTGCAGGGAAATCTGGCTTCTGCCAGTGTGTAGATGAAGTGCAAGGCACAGTGAAATGTGACTCCCAGCTGGCACAAAGGCAAAAATCCATGCCAAGATAGTTGATCCAGTCACAGAAAGACAGCCTTCATCAGTACTGGGCCAGAGACCAATAGCAGTGAGTTGGGAATAGCTTTCAAAGCTCTCTTGTGTCTTGCTTCAAACATGAGTCCCTCAAAGCAAGCAGAAAGGGTTCATTACCATTTCCTGAACCTCAGGGGAAAGCAGAGTTCCAACACTGTTTTCACAGCAGCCAGAAGGAAGAAATTTCTATTTCCAGACAGAACGTACGTAAGGCCAGTGATGACATGCATAGCAAGAGGAGAAAGGTCTATCCTCTACATGCACATCCCTCCTTGAAACATTCTTAGATCTTTTGGACACCAATGAGTCATTTGCATCCAATGGATATAATTCAATTGTCATTCTGTGAGGCAATTTTTGTTTCTACTTCACTGGCATCTCAAGAAGAATGAGATGGTGGTTTGTATGTGGAGATAGACCTGCTTCCTTTTCTCTTCATCTCAGAGGGATTTATGGGATGGCTATAGTTCTCCCTAAAACACACTCACACATGTTCACAAACTGTTTGCAATTTCCCTGGTAAAATGTTTTTAAGAAGGGGTATCTTCCTTAAACTTTCAGAAGTTTTACAAGGTGACCAATGAACGGCTCTTTACAAAGACAGCTTCTAAAGGGGGAGTATACAAGCGTCTCCAGAACTCTGTGAAGCAAAAAAAAGATACTTTTTAAGCCGGGAAATTACTGATGGTATCAAATATGTAGCTAAGATTTTCATTCAGGAGAGCAAATAGAATCTAATTTCATGTGTGTTTTCAGAAAATAACTTTCCCATCTTCCAAACATAAATATATATGTACCTTTGATTCTTAATATCCAAATTTATTTTATTTGTCAATAAAGTAAATTAATTTTACCTAGTCAATTGTGTGATAATAACTGGTAAGTGATGTCCCTGTGTCAACCCATTAGCTTTCCCATCTTATTTTCTATCCCATCCTGATTGAAAAAGTTAAGAGATTGTATGGGCTTGGTCTGGCAGCTAGCCAAGACCAACCCATGGACATTTACTTTGCTTTCTATCCTGATTTTCTAGAGGAAAAGAAGTTGAGCCAGGACATATTCAGAAGCAAATCCATGGGGATTTTTTCTCTACTTTACAATTCCTATGTGTAGGATTTTTTGTCAAGAAATAAGATCTTTTATCCCACTTTGTCAGTCAGTCATAATTATCATATATACTATTAGGTAGACAAACATATCACTGATATACCAACTTGGAGAAATGTTTATGACAAACAAGTTTGGATTTATGAATTGAGATACCTAAACAATTGTTTTGTATTTGTAGAATAACTACAATGAATCCTTTATAAACCCTTTAGTCAGAAAACCACTTCAAATTTTGCGATTATCCACATTTCAATACATTTTAGAATGCCAGAAAAATTACTTGACTGAAGTAACTGGTTTTCAAACTAATTAATATTTGTTACAGTTTATATTCTTACAGCAGATTCCTTTCTAAAATCCCTTTTTACTCTCCATTAATACTTTCCTAAAATTTTTGCCTTAGAGATTAAATTTTTTAAAGCCTAGTCTAAACCTGCAGTTTGTTTATTTTTCTGCAGTGTTTGGATTAAAACCATTTAGTTCTCTGGAATATAAGTAGACTGAGATTGACTTCTGTTAAAAATTGCCTTATGACTACTTGCTGAAAAACTGTACTGATGAATCAGCTGAACCTAGAAAATTAGAAATTGCCAGATACTTACTCCTTATTCAGAGCAGTGCATTTGAGTGCTCCATGAAAAATTTGTTTTGATTTGGCTGAGCTTTGGAGGTTTGAAAATAATGCCTCTAAAATATGACTTGTGCATGGAAACTGAGTTCTTTTAGCACGTCTCACTAGTGTTCTAAGTAAATCAGGTTGCACTGACACCCAACAGACAGCCCAGAGTACAAGAGAAGCACAGAGTATTTCTGAAAAACAAGATGCTTCGAAAGATCCCCCCTTATTCAATCTGTATTGGCACACACACTGACAAGAACATGCACCGTTTGCTCAAAGGCTGCCCAGGTATTGACTGCATCCTGCTTTCTTTTATGGCTGCTAACCAACAAACAAATGTATCTTCTAGAGTTTGGGGTTTGTGATAGTACCGTTTTACTTTATTATGCATTTATAATTATGTTTACCTTAATAAAGCAGCTAAAAAGAGTCTACTGTGAGGACAAAGGGAGACATTTCCTTACCTGAGGGACTTACTGAGCATACTCAAGGCAGAGGATCTTGGAGACAGGACAGTCAGTTACAGTCACAAATAAGAGCTTGACACTCATGAAATGACATTTTACAGTGGAGAAAAAGTAGCAAAAAGACTTCAGAGGGGTCTAGAAGGGTCTGAGACTGATGCTACACAGATTGAGTAGCCAGGAGTGAGTGAGTGAGGAGAGAGAGAAAACCAAAGATAATAGACAAAAGATAACAAGCAAAATTCCCTTATTTGAATATTCTTAACTTAAATAATTTAATATTAGCTTTTTATTTAAAGAAATCGTCTTCTATGAGGATCTTAAAACGTTTTGGTTTTACTGCAGACTCATTAGATGTGAAAGACACAGTGAAACTTTGGTTTTGATGACACCAGATCCAGAGCAGAATAAATATTGCTGGCATTTTGTGGAAGCTGAAACATTTCAGGATTTCATTCACAGAATAAAAAGGAATACAATGAATAGTGCAGCCAAAACTCTCTGTTTGAACAAAGGTAATGCTTATATTTATCAGTGTTTTAACTGTAGGAAGAGTCAACATTTCATTAAAAAATGTTGGTTATAAAACCACAGAAAAATATTTGCCAAATTCTTTCACCAATGCTACAGGATGACCATAAGGAAGAGCTTACCAAGTGTGACACACATTAGATTGTGGCTGGTTTCACTCTAGCCTACATGACCTCAAGGTAATAGTTCACAGTAACAGAAATTTCTGAAGGTTGTGCTGCAATTTTCAATGGCTGTTTTTGGTTTTTATTAATATATTGATGTTTTACAAAAATGAGTTTAAAATCATTGAAGTAAATATTGATAGAGTGTATGATGTCTTTTGTATCAAATGCACCATGCTTAAAGAGTTTAGAACATCATGGAATAGTTGGGGTTGGAAGGACCCTCTGGACATCCAGGAATGTCTCCAGGAGGGTTTTGAATGTCTCTGGGCAGGGAGACTCCACAACCTCCCTGGGAAGCCTGTTCCAGTGCTCTGCCACACTCAGTGTAAAGTTCTCCCTCATGATGAGGTGAAGCTTCTTGTGTTCAGTTTATTTCCATTGCTCCTCACCCTGTCGCTGACATCACAGGAAAGAGTCTGGCACATGCTCTTGGCACTCACCTTTGAGATATTTGTATGTATTGATGTGATCCCCTCAGTCTCGCCTTCTCCTAACCAAGTCCAGCTCTCCTCATAACAGAGATGCTCCAGACCTTTCATCATCTTTGTGGTCTCTGCTGGACACTCTCTGGTAGTTCCTTGTCTTTTGCTGAGAAGATCAGTACAAGAGGAATTCATGTTAAATATTAAGTAAATTAAAAAAAATACTCAAGGAAGTATTAGCAAGATAAAGGAAAAATATATTTTTTTTCTTACAGTTTGTGAGTTACAAGTGAAGTAGATATTTTTAGTTGATAATAAAGACCTGAACGAGGTTTATTATAGCAACTTTAATATAGCAGTTATGAAGAAATGCCTACAAATGGACTTTCAGAACTATAATTTTTCTGGTAGTAGAGTTAATTTTCCAGCACAAGGGCTTCTGCAAAGTCTAAGCTTAACTTCTATCCCAAATAAACCTTATTAAAACATCTTTGAAGAAGTGTAGTTTATTTATGGATTTGGAGAAAGCTCTTGAAATGAGGTCAACATTTGTGATCTTACAAAAACAATGCAGGCTAAATCTCCTGAAAGCCACATGGCTATTAAAAAAATAAATAAACAAACCAAAATAGATTCTTTTGAATTTTATTCCTCAGCAAAAAATCCATGAAAAAAAAAAAAAGAGTAGTATTTACTGCAGAGAACAATTCAAGGGAACTGATCTGGTTTTGGTTTTATATCTACCTCTCATTTAACAGTTACTTTCTGTTAGACTGGCATTCCTTAATCACATGATCCATTGGCAGTGAAAGTGCCCAAATTCATTGTGTTAAGCGCTATAACCATTTTGCTGGGAAATGTACATTTTTTCCAAGATCCATTTATTCATTTTTGTATTGACCTCACAATCTCCTAATTTTCCCAAACAACTTCTGACGGTGTAACCACCAGATTTGTGTTACAAAAGTCTCCTGAATGGTATTAATATTTTTCTTGTTTTTTAGTCATAATAATTCGATTTTGCCTAAAAAGATTAAGATTATCAGGTCATTAAATTCTTTTCCATTTCCTTCATCTGTAATAAATAGACTTTATAAATTGGTATGTGTAAGCTTTCCATTTTTACTGAGAATATGCTGGACATAGAGCATACTTTGATCATATGCCTTTCTTCTGCTTTTTGATACACCACCTTTTTGGAAATGTTATCAAATCTTAATGAAACAGATGTGTATATATCCTCTTCTGCTTGGAAATTTCCTGTAGTGCTGGCTAGATAAATTCTCTGAATGGTTCTTCTGAACAGGCACATCAGAAAAGTGGAGACTAATGCATGCTGACCTGCCATATGGGTAGGATTTCACTGAAACCCTTTTTTTCTTCTTATGAGACGTACATACAAATCCCAGAAGCTATGTACACAGTTTTGTGTTTAATAACATAGTGCAGCATACTGTTCACAAAAGTATGTAGGCACAGATGAATCATGAACATAAACAGGGGGAGACAGATTGTATACATTGAGCCTCTGTGTCTGACTCTCACACTGAGCACAGTGGATGCCAGTCCTTATGCCTGAGGCAGCAACTACCCACAGAACCTCTACCCTGGTCCTCAGAAGCATCTTATTAACCCTGGAAGAGTCACAGAATCTGTATTACCTGCTGTAAGTCTCTGCTCTGTAAGCACCTGTAGTTGCCCTGTCAGATGGGCCTTTGGCATGGAAATAATATTTGCAACAGCCCTGAGCAACTTTTCAGGTTCCCCTGAGTTACTCCCACAGGCTCTGCTCCTCACCTTGCTGCTCACAGCAGGATGACAGTATCAAAGCTGGTAAATTTTGTTGTGGAATCAGCTGCTGTGGTGCAGACAGCACAATAAATTCTTTGCTAAAGAAGTTTGAACAGGGGGCCAAAAAAACTACAGTTAGTAAAAGAAGACAGATTTTTTAAAGATGGAGAGAGTGGATAGAAGAATACAGAGATAAAGGAGGAGCAAAGTGCAGAAACATAATAGCCAGGAGACACCAATGACAAAAGTAATTTCTAGACTGTAAAAGGATGAGACAAGAAGAGCTTGAGGGGGATATATTTTTTTTAGAAAGAGCAAACAAACAAAATCCCAAAGAACTGCAGCACAGCCATTCATCTTGTACATTGTGGAAAAAAAACTAGCAAAACATTCCCTTTTTCTGCTAACATCTGGTCACAAAAGAAAGCCAAAAACCAGTGAAAGAAGAGCAGACAAGAGCAGAAAGAAGAGCAAACACATGCCAGCATTCTTGCTATTACTACCATATAGCTGTGGTCCATGTCTCAGACACAGAGATTTAATGACAATGTGACTTGAAGAAAATAAATGTACATGAAAGTAGTTATTTTTCCCGAAAAATTATGGGGCTTGAGGTAAAACAAAGAATTTCAACTGAGAAATAATAAAAACAGTCAATGCTTTGTAGTCAAGTTCAAAATGTTTCTCAGCATGGAGCCTTTGGCTGAAAACTTCAAGAAGAGCTGGAGATCCCAAGATGCTGTGCAGGAATTGCCTCCCCTCAGGAGACACATGACATGTTTAAATATCCAGCCAGCCACAAGATGTCAGCACACTCAACGGGAATTCCTACAAAAGCCAAACTGTATAAACGGGGTATTTCTGTGTCACACATCTCTCCATCTGCTATTAATGGGGGGAAGGAAAAAAAAAAAAGTGTTTCTGAGGAGTTAGATGAAATTTCACATTCAGGCTGTTCCTTCAAAGTGGAAATACCACAGTATCTTAATGAGAGTAAAATGCTGAAACAGAATGGAGAACATGGTTTTCTCTTCCCATTCTGAAACCAACGGGTGTTGGGCAATGATCTAAAATAGCTCATAGGCACACAAATGACATTCAGTAACAGAATGTAAGTTCTGGCCAGCTGCTTAGGCATTTTAGATTCCACACTAAGCTTTGAAATCCTGCTTCAGTACCTGTCCAGAAATTATTTCAGCTCAGTAAAGTGTCCGAATACCTGTTTCATGGCCTTCATAATCACAATATCTATAAGCCCTGAAATACAAATTGTACAGGTGGGTTCTGGCTGGTGTGCTAAGTACCATAAGTGGAGACCGTATGGGATCTGGGCATAGCACAAAATAAACTAATCATGTCCACTTTCTTTCAAAAATAGTTCAGACTCAAGATGTCATGATATCAGTAGTCTTTTGCAATTTGCATACTGACCAAAATATTCAGCGAGTTGTTCTTATTACTGTATTCCTATCTACAAATATCCAAATTTCACCTTGGGCAGGAAAATGCCTGGAATCTTCCTGTAAACTATAGTCAGAATTCCCTCTATATTATTTGAATTCTTTCAGCATGCCAACATATCCACAGCAGATGGTGTATGAGAGACTTTCTGGGGACACTAGGGTAGCTAGATTCTCTAAGCATGATATCCATATTAGGTAAATTAGTAGTCAAAATGTACAACAAAATTAGTGGGCATCTGGATAAATACAAGTGCCTTGGATAGACCAACATGCCTTCTGTAGAGGAGAATTCTGTGATATGGATGTTTTAGTATTTTTTTGTGACAAAGTCATCAAACATGAAAATAAGAATTCTTTAGTTGATATAGCCTATCTGTATTTTCAAAATATTTGACAATGCCATCTTGCAAGTCTGTTAAAGAAAATCATAAACTCTTAGAATAATAGAATATGCTGAGTTGGAAGGAACCCATCAGGATCATCAAGCTCAACCCCTGGCCTTGTGCAGGACACTCCAAGGATCACACCATGTGGCTATGGACTTTTACAGGGGCTGAGGTGAGACTCATGCTTTACAATGACTTCATGCAAGTCCTAGAAAAGACATTTTGTACAGAGCTTGGAAAGTTTGCTGTTAATAGTAAATTATTCAGAATAGGAAAAATGCAGACTGACTGTGAAGAATTGCTGCAGAAACTTATGAGGCTGATTGGGCAATAAAATGGCAGATGAAATGCAGTGCAGAAAAATGTAAAGTGATGCACCAGAGGAAAAAACCCACAAATTCACATATAAAATGATGAGCTCCAAACTAAGTGCTACCTCTCAGAAGAAAAATTTTGAGATAACAAGAGTTATCTCCACAAATATGTCAGTCTTATGCTGAATAACAGACAAAAACCCAAATCAAATGGTAGTAACTGTCAAGAAAAAAACAAACAAACCAAAACAGTGAACAAGATAATTCTCAGATGCATAAATCACCTTTAATCACAGTTTAAATCACCTTTAAAACACAGTTCTGATCATTCTCCCATTGTTCTCCCATATTCAAAAGGATATAGCAGAATTTGAAATTATTAGCAAAATAATTGTAATAACAATAATTATTAAAGATGAGTATTTATTTCTAAAAGAGACAAAACTCAGGCATACAGACTGAGCGAAGACTCTTCTATCGAGGGAAGAAATGAATTAGAAGGAAGAGAAAACAAGTCCATAAGCTCAGAAAAAAATTGAGCAGAGAGATTACCCCCAGCTGGATGGCCCTTTCTGACTGACCTAGTACAGCCATTCCGCTGTGCTGACCACATTCTGGCCAACAGGTAGTGTGAATTGATAACAAGCTCTTTGGCTATTAATTAAGGTGTTGGCTAGCATCATTTCCAGAGCATTTATTACCTGTGGGGCTGCCATTTATCATGAACATTTTGATTGGTAAATTCACCTTTTTTGAAGAAAGTAAGTAGAAAGGATTTGAGAACAAGGTTTAGGAATAACATAATGATGGTATTCTTATTATAAAATAGAATAATAATATTTGTAATCTGGGAATCTGCCCATCTTAATCATTACCTAGGGAAAAGTCTAATTGAAATTAATGAACGTTTTCTCAGAGGAACGGTTTCAGGATTCTCTTCTATATGGATTATTTATAGCATGCTCATCACCATAGTTTCTGAATATGTTCCAGTAGTACATTAAGCAATGTGACTAACATCTGTCACATGTTTTTTTTCTTCAGTCTCTCTCCAGGGAGATAAATATATGTATTGGAGTTTCTTGTATTCAAAAGGAATTTTGCCAGGTGAAGAACAGAAGATTGAAAAAAAAAAAAGGTGGGGAAAATATTTTGGGGTTTTTTTTCTATTAATGTACAATTTAGTTTATTTTTATAACAGGGAAATCATGGAAAAAAATATGTACTGTATTTCAACCTTGCTATTTCAATTTGTAGGCTCACTTTTGAGTATGACCTTTATTTTGAATTAAGCTTCAAGTAAAATAACGTTATATCCATTAATTTGACTCACTTTCTTTTCTGAACTAATAGTGGTAATCAGAAGACAAAAGAAAACTATGAATCATGTTATCTTAATGTGGAAGAAAAGACAAAATGTCACCAATCATGAAGTATTAATGATTTTTCTAGGATAATAACTGAATGGTATCTAGTTACTAAGAAACTATGTTAACATTTTAAAATATTTAATTACTTTAGATTGCAACTGATTTTTAAAATAAAATATTTCATATACATGGATTAATTAATGAAAATTTGCAGTGAAATTTAGCAAAACACTACCATTCAGTGTTTGACTTGGAATATATCTGCATAATTTTTGAACAATACAAATTCCTAACACAGATTGATACGTAATTTTCTTTGCAAATCACTTCAAGATTTTTTTTTCAAGGAGTAATTACTATGACCAAAATCTGCATTTTACAGATGTTGTTAGTGAAAGAGGCAATGACTCATGCAGTGAAAAGTTGAACTAATGCTGTGTTCTTGGTTGCCTGTGGACCATACTGCTTCCCCAAACAAAAGAACAAAACTAATTAATAATAGGCCATCATGGTTTGAAAACCCTCCATTATCTTTTTTCAGAGTTCACTATAGAAGTGGCTTCTCCTTTATTTAGAGAAGAATGGGGATTGCGATCTTACCAGCAGATGAGGAGTGCAAATAACCATCCCATCTTGGATGTGACTTTGGCTGCCCCCTTCCAGTTAAGATAGTGAAAAGCAAAAGAGGATTTCCAGAAAGTTTATATGGCCTATCCACTGGTAGTATTCTGCAGCCCATAAAATGATGAATGTCATGGGTATTGTGCTGAAGAGTTCAGGAAAAGATCTTAAGATTGCACCCCAGTAGCTCACAGACAAAAGAAGTCCTACACTAGGTTGTCAGGCTTTTATTAAAGACCTTGATGAAATATCAAGTTGCTTAGTTCCATAATATTAAAGGAAGCTTGGCCCTGCTGTTATTAAATAGGTCTTCCTTTTCTCAGTGACAGACTTTCCATTCTAGCTAATGACAGCAAACACATCTGAATATTTATTATGTGTTGAAAGCAAAAATGTTGGATAGAGACAGAATATAATAATGCCTTTTATTTTTCTTGAGGCGATCTGTCTTGGCATTCTAAGTGCCACAGATAAAAGCAGCAATAAAAAAAAATAGAAAAGAAGAAGAAATTAATATCTCAAAATAACAAAGCATTACTGAATAAAGGCTAAAATCATCTTAATGCATCAGGCTGAAAGCCATCCAAAAATGACCTATGAGAGCATCCTGTAAAATTACAAACCTGTGCTTTTGCCAGAAGTGAGCCTTCCTTAAGCCTTAGGCTGCAAAGGTGAATTTTCTCAGAGCTTGGCTCTTGAAATAGTTCATATCTCCTAAGAGGGTTAAAAGGTGTAGAGTGCCAGAATTTCTGCAAGACGTGGAAGTTGCGTAATAAAACCACTGACTATGGCTCTGAGACTATACCTCATTTTCTTTATGACATTAAGTATGGCTATATGCTAAACGAGATCAGAATTATTCATGCTGATGAATACCTATGGAATTTCCCTATTGCAGACCTGCATATTGTGTGTGCCACATACACAAGTCTTAGACATGCCATTTAAATGGGTCTAGTGACTTTTAATATCATGCCTGTTTTTCACTCATGAATCATCACTTTGTTTAGCAGGTAGTTAATGTTCATTCACATTTCTGGACTTTGCTGACCTCCTTCCAGCCTGTGTCCCTTATTGCAGAAGGTGAATATTCTGAGATAGGCATAAGCCAGGGTACGAAGCAGCAAGTTACAGCTATTTTATTTAAATATTCACGGTGAACTTAAACACCACATATACACTCGAATTGTAATCACAGACCTACTGTTGCAGCAGGCAGAGATAGGTGCCATGACCTTCTCCAGAGAAGCGTCTTTAAAAAGATATCCTGGTGGTACAGGCACGTCTGCTTTGCTGCTCAGCTGCCTAAGTGGTTTCAGGTTCTTTTGTGAGCAGAGAGCCACTCAGGCAACATGGGAGAGACAAGACAGAGCCTCCTGCTTGGAGTTCCTTGGCAGGAACTTTATTCCGAGAAGGGACCCAGGGCCAAAAGGACCCAAAGTGAGGGGAACAGGGGTTTATATAGGGAGGGCGGGGGTGGGGATACATAACAACCAATTGGCTTGAGAATTGAGAAATGGACCAATCAGGATCAAGAAAGGACCAATCAACTGTGGCAAAGGGAGAAGGGAAAGGACCCATGGGGTACAAACAATTAACATAACAGTTACAAAGCCTTCTGGGGGTAACAACTCTTCTCACTATGACTGAGTCTGTCAAGGTCTCTCTCTTAGGGAGATCATTTCAAACTTGAAACCTAAGGGCTGCTCTTTTTCCAGGGGAGAGTGTGTTCACTCTGGCCAGGGTCTACAGCCTCCAGAAGCCTAACTGCCTCTACAACCTACCTGTAGGAGGAACAGGGAAAATATTTTCTTGCAAACTTTGATAGTAGCTCCAAAATGTAATTGGTTTATTTTAGACAAAAATGGACTGTGAAAGACCTAATGTCTCCCTAGTCTGTTTCCCTGGTGAAGAGAGTGCTCTGGTCAAAATCTAATTGCCAGGATTTGATATTTCTTCCAAAGGACAATTCTCGCTAGACAAATTGTCTGATGATTTTGGCCTTCTGGCATTACTTTTTTCTAAACCAGACAACGCTTATTTTGAGCAACAAGAACCAAGTGCAAATATCTTTGCCATTTCTTTGCTTATTTCCCCTTCAGCTTTGAATCTTTCATTCCTTTCCCATCCTGTATGCCCATGTCATGTCTTCCCACGCTCTTTTCCTCTTTCTTGCTGTTGTCATTCTTCCATTTTTCTCTATTTTTCTTTCATTTTGCACTTAACTTCTTGTTTGTCTTCTCTGCGTTCCTTTGACAGGAGGCATCCTACCCTCTGTCTTACTCCCCATTGAACTCCCTCTTTCGGAGTTTCTCATCCCTTTACATTCAATGTGACTCTCTCCTTGTACACTCTCCAGTAAACCCTTTGAGTGTATGTATGGATATAGAAGAGAAGATCTCATCTTTTATGGCAGCTTTTAAGCTGCACGGGGCTTCCAGCTCTTGATCTCCTTATCTCACACATTTTGTGCCATATTTTAATGCTGTGATTAATAAAAAGTCTGTGTTGGAAGCTTTTAATTATATAATAGCAAATTGTTGGAATTTGTCGATGGAGTATCAAAAAGTCAACAAACTATCATCTCCCATATGGCTTCTATTCAGTAACTGGCTGAAACTCTGGATTTTCTGAGAGTATCTTGGCCCTTCAAGTAGCAGCTGTCCTTGTGGCAACTTCTTGCCTAACACATGTTCTTGTTGAATTACAGAGTCCCTTCCTTTCCACCTTCCTCCAAGGACACTAGTTCTTGGTATGAGTGATCCAGTGTGGTGAGGCTGAGGTCAGTCAGGGAGCTGAGCTGAGCTGACACATCACTGTGCTTGGTGGCTGATACAGCCCTACAACAATCACCTTCAGGCAGTCAACATACTTGTACTGGCATTAGGCCAAAAGACACCATGTTTATGGCAATATTCCAACCAGGGTCTTCCCCAAAATACCTAGAATTGGGGAAGATGGCAAAGTATTACCCTTCCCCGTGACTTTCATCTCTAGTATTTGTTCACTGCCTTAGCAACAGAGCATCAGAATTTATATTTGAAAGCTGAGGTAAATACTGACAATAATAAGACTGAAGCTTTTAGAGCTTTCTCAAGCAAAATCCATATATGTGTCTTTGCTTAGAATCCAGTTAGACCTTTGTATGTATACTTATTGATGACCTGTATAGAATAATAGCATTAAGATGACAAACATAATTCTCTGTGCTCAACTAGTAAAAAAACCAAAATGCTTTCATCCAAACGTCAAATACATAATTTGGATAAATCCACGAGGGTAATGTTCACTCTCTGCAATAAACCATCTGGCAAAGAAGACGCTGTGCCAATTAATATAGATGGAATGACTGTTAGCACTACAGATAGTAAATATTTCAGACTAATCTTTTTTGTCATTTATCAGCTACACTCATCCTTCAAAATTTGCAGTCAGAGTCCTGAGCATGTTGAAACAGATGGATCACGTTCAGACTTTTACTACCCTGCAAAACCTTTGCCTTCTTTTAAATTCTTTTATAGTTCTGGCCTCCACTATTTATGTGAGGGTGAAAGATTATTGTGAAGGCACAGCACAGTTAGCAGCATTATTTGGCCGATTTGCCTGCCTATCTCATTAATGTGTATGTATTGCCTTGCTAAATGCTATGTTTAATCCAAAGATTGTGATTCACCTCTTTTTCTCTAAGGAAAAGGTAAACACAGTTTGACTAATTGAACCCTAATGGCTATTTCAGAAGAGAGAATAATAATATGTTTGCAATATTAACTTACAAGTTGATTCTGAGGAGTCTTAGTCAACTTTTCACCTCACCCAAAATGATTTGCCATGACTGTATTTCAGTTATATTTCTAAGACACCCAGGAAGTTCTTTTATAATACTCAGGAACTATTATTTTAATGGTATTCAAAGAAAATTTTGGATGTTAATTTGTTTTCTGGAGCCATTTGACAAACAAATGTTAAACAAAGCTGTATAGGAGCTGAGTAACACATTCACCAGTGTTCAAAGTGCTTCAGAAACACCATAGTTTTGAATCTCATCCTTTAATGTTGGAAATTTAGTAATGAAGCATTTAAAACCTTTCTCATTATAATACAATATCAGCAGTAAAACAAATTCTGCAATGGTGGAAGTAGCAGATCAGGATTTTTCTTATTTTTCAGGCCATCACCTCACAGTCTAAAGGAAAAAAATGCAAAAATAAGAAAATTATCAAAACACAGTTAGTTTTGTCCTTTTTATTTTTAGCTGTTTTTAAAGGTCTAGAGACAGGAAGAAACTTTGCATATTACTCATATGGAAACTTGGGGTATGCATGCAGAGCAGTGCAGATTTGGCCTCTGCAATGTGATCAGAGAAGGGTTTTTTGAAGATGGCTTCAGCACTTCTCATTTTTGACCATATTTTGCATTGCATCAGAGGAAGCATTTAATGCAATATGAAAAGATTTTTTTTTTTTTTAAGTATCATGATTGAAACATACCTTCATGAATGTGAATAGCACAGGATCATAGAATCAGAACCATAAAATGTTTTGGGTTAAAGGTCACCTAGTTCCAACTCCCCTGCTATGAGCAGGAACATCTTCCACTAGACCAGGTTGCTCAAAGCTTCATCCAATTATGCCTTGAACACTTCCACAGATGGGCTGTCAGCAAATTTGCTGGGCAACCTGTGCTAGTGCCTCACCGCTCTTACACTAAAGAATTTCTTCCTAGTATCTAATCTAAAACTACCCCCTTTCAATTTAAAGCCATTACTCCACGTCAAATTGACAAAAATATTACAAAATGTCTCATCAGAAAGTTTTCTGCAAGTTTTTTTACAACTAAAATTACATACTGATTTCACCAATCTGACTCCCACTGTTATCTGAGGCCAACAGCTTCAGTATCCAACAGGAGTTCTCAGTAAATGAACAGATAAGTGTGTTTGGCTATTTCTAGAATCTGTAATGCAGACGTTCATGCTAAGCAAATTGGTTTTATTTTGCAACAAGAGCACCACAATGCTCTGTGAGGATTCAGAAATTTCTTGGGATTTGAGACATACACATACACGAAGACACTTTATGAAACACTAACTTGTGCCAGTTTTGTTTATATCGCCTTTGATAAGTTGTTAACTTCCCAGAAATGAACCCACTCTATCATTTCTAAGGCAGTTAGTTTTCCACAAGTTTAGTGGAATTGAAAGAAAATTAAATATAGGAACAGGTGGGAATTTAGACAGAAATATCCCATTTTTTTTTTAATCTCAGTCTCAAATATATGACATCACTTTTTTTTTTCTGAAAAAATGGTGGATGCAAAATTATAGATATTTTAGAAAGTGACAAATCAGGTATTTACATCCACATCATAGCACACATGCAGGCCTATAGAGTTTGCAATTCCAGTTACCATAAGAACATTTGTGTTTAAGCACCTAAAAACATAGCTCAGGGAGTGATTAAATTATGTCTGAAGAACTGTATGTTTCTAGAACATAGTCTATGCAGATTCAGCCATGCTGTTGCAATTCAGCCATGTTGTTGCTTGTCCTGGATGACCTTCAGGCCAGCTGAAATTTTAAATTTTAAATTTTAATTTTAAATACTCATACTGGAGGCATATTCACTCACTTTTTTCCTCCATGAAACTTTGCTTTATAATATATCTTCATCTTTCTCTGTCATGTCAGGGTTTTTTTCTTATTTTTTACTTTCACCATATTCATTGTATATTTGCAAGTTCCTGGTTTTGACCTATGGGAAAAAAAAACAAGAATTCAAATCTCTAGGACACACTTATTTTTAATATTACTTATTTAGTAACCTTTTGTGATGGTTTTGTGGACTACAAGTATACAAAGGCTATATTCCAGAGCTTTCAAGGAGTACCTAGAAAGGGACAGGAAATCTCAGTTACAGGGTTCACTATCAAGATTAAGATATTCTTTGAAATATATAATTACTGTGAGTAATATATCTTACTAGCATTAACCTCTTCATTGTAGTGAATAATAGTTTTTTAAGCTGTGAACTAAGGCCTGATGGTGGTGAATGAATAAAAACTGAGGTGCAATTTTTATTGTCTGACCAAAGCATAAAGAAATTCCCCTGTGTTGATAGGAATAAAATTCTTGAAAATATTTATAAACACTGTTTTGACAGCCACCCTTTACACTTATCTTAATAAAATATTTGTTTCAAATTTCTACTGTTCTCTGCCATATGCTAGCATTTGGTATTGAGAGCATACATTTTTTTACAGTGCAAGGGAACAGTGTTCTTTCAAGTGACCTTGTAGGCACTATTATTTTTTAAAGAACAAATAGCAGATGTGAGACATTAAATATGAATTTATGAATTTCAATTTACTTGGTAAAAAACATTTTCACTTCAACCTTCACTTGCACTGTAAGCTCCATCATGATTAAGATGTTTAAGGCCATGATTCCACAATTTTTCTCAGTGATGGAATGGCTTATACAGTTCCTACCTTCTCTTTCTCTTCCACTGTCCAGTCCTATCCTTTCTCTCCCTCTCAACTACACTATAATCTTTACAGAAGAGAACAGGCTAGCCTGAAGTTACTGCTGGGACCAACCTCCCAACCAAACCTCACAGGAGCATTTCACAGAGGTGTAAAAGGAGACTTTTTTCCATCCAGAAGTGATTTATGAATAATCAGATGAGGCTGAAAAGAAGAGATGCTATGAGACATTACACAACTTGTAAATGAGAATCATATGCAAGAGTGGCAAGATACAGGCAGAAATTTATTCAGAGATGGATTTTTTTTCACAGTCTATACAGGCTTAAAAAACTTATGTATTTCTCCTTCTCTCACCATGTACCCATATTTACTTCTAACTGGGAAAGCAGAGCTCCCACAGACCAGTGGTCTCCATGCAGAGCATATGTTAACATAAAATCCTTGGAAGAACTGTGACAGCTGTCCTGAAATTATATTCCTGAAATTTGCAGTGTTGTGAACAGCTACCATCTCTACTCTTAACTCGAGAACTCGGGAGGGTAAGGAACTGAGTGATTGGATTCATGCACAGCAAACTGTGGCCCATAGAGTGGACATATGCCTGGGCAAAACGACATTCTCTACTACTGCTCTTAAAGGCTTACCTGTTCATTTTTGAGCATCTCTGGTTCGTAATGATGCAGTTTTGTCATGAAATCATGAATACAAAACCAGATCACAAAATGAGACTACAGAGCAATGAGCCAGGCACAAATGAAAAATATGAATATTTGTGTCCCTAGGCATGTTTTCACAATCATTCTAATCTGGTTAGAGAATTACCCCTTTGCCTCTGCAGGAATAGATAAAAAAAAGAAACAGAAATATTTCTAAAGCAAAAATTGATATAGAAGTTATCTCTCAGTGTACATTGTCTTCTCCATATCCTGACTTTTCTGAAAATTTAGCCCAGGGTGGTTAGACTGTGAAGAAGGAAAGAGAAGATGGGTTTTGCAAATGAGCTAGATAGAAGGAGTTCTAAGAACATGGGGTTGACTGGAGGGAGAAAATGTAAAGTCAAGAGCAGAAAGGAAAACCACTAGGAGCAGTTAAGAAAAGGGGAAGAAGGCAAGTGAAGAGCATGAGGGGGTATAACATTATTTTAGCAGTATGATGAAATGTAAGGAGGGGTGGATCTGTGCTGATAATTGAAATTAAATTAGAACATTCTATTATCATTCAGGAAGACTTCATATGTTCTATTCTTACCAGCAGCAGATTAACATAAAAATATTATTTAAAAAAAAAAAGAAACACAACAAAAAACAGACCATAACAACAAACATACGACCTTCTGGTACAATTAAAATGTCACTATACATTTCTTACTAGAAGAGCAACAGCATCTTGCAGAAACACAGTGATTCTTCCAAGTGGAAGGTAAGAGAAACCTTGGCTGAACTTGCTTCCTTCTTCCTGCTCTCAGGAGTACAAGGCTCAGAGTGGGATGGTCATTGCTGCCTGCCAGCTCTAATGTGAGGAATTTCTGCCTGCAATTCAGTAGCTGCATGATACAAGGAGGCTTTTATGAGGAGAGGTGCCAGATCTTTTATAGTTCAACAAAGTATCAAGATCTTTGTTTAGAGCTAGCAAACCCCAACTGTTTTCACTGCTCTGAGAATCCAGCTAGAAAAACCTTTGTAGACAAGAAGCACACAACAAAGTTCAGCTGATTCCTTGAAGTGTGGGTTTAAGCAACTGAAAATAAGAGAGGGAAGAATTCCTGGAACTTCTCCAAGGACCGAGGCAGAGTGTGCCTTTCCTCTTTGACTCTCTGATTCTGGTTTTCAAAGACCACTGTCACAGCAGCCATTCTAAGAGGAGAGATCATTCAGTGTACTTCCTCTGCCTCAGAGGATTCTCTGATTTTCCATTAATGTTTCTCCCCCAGTGCATAAGTGCATACCACAGGGGGTAGATAATGTTTGGGATATTAGTTTTTGTTCTGGGTTTCATCTGTTTTTAAACATGTGGGCCTAATATTCTGGTAATAAGCACATTGACATAAATAGAGATTTGTACATACACGAAGAAGTTCAAATTGCTCTTTGTCTGGAAGAAGTCCTTTTCAAGGACAGGTGCAACATATGGGAAGTGGGGAGGTGGGACTAGACTGCTAAGTAGCTGTCACAGTCTTGTTTAGGATCCGTGTAGAACCATGGTACCCCAGGGAAATCATCATTGAACTCCGTTCTTGTAGGAATTACTTTTTTGGCACAGGGAAGACAAACACTGTTCTGGCCTCTTAATCTCCACCTGACACATTCACCATTTATCCAGTATTACAGCTTTCTTTTGTGGGTTTAAGAAAAAGACTTACTATTTTGAGTGGCCTCCAAGAATCGGAAACAGGTAAGAGCATGTCCTGATGAAGCAGACCAGATCCAGTAAGTGGATCTGTGCC
This sequence comes from Cyanoderma ruficeps, assembly GCA_008694505.1. NCBI lineage: Eukaryota > Metazoa > Chordata > Aves > Passeriformes > Timaliidae > Cyanoderma > Cyanoderma ruficeps. Next base: position 12,823,386 of record VZDJ01000623.1, read on the forward strand.
TACTATCTGACTATACTGGTGAAGTGAGAATGAAAGCTGTTAACTGTCTGTCATGCAAAGGTCAGGACAGGCTAGGATACAAGTTACAACCACAGCTGACAAATGCAGAGTGTGGCAATGGGGTGACACTGCTGCATGTTTTTGCTAAAGCAGACAGCTAGAAAGCAGTTCACTGCATTTTTTAAAATAGTTTTTCCTATTAATCAAAAATATTAAACTAAGAATTAATTTATATTTAAAAGTTTTTTTCTTTTAAATTTACATAAGTCATTTTAAAAACAAAGCTATATTCCTCAATATCCACAGTCCATGTATTTCCCCAAGTGTAAATATCAGAGCCATAAAACTTTGATATGGGAAGAGATTCTGAGAACCTGAAAAAGAGAACAGACTCAGAAGGACAGAAGATAATTCTGAGAAGAAAAAATAATAGACAGAATTAATCACTGAAATGACTCATTCAAATAGTATGACAAGACAAGAAAGTGCGCTCTAGGGAAGACCAGAGTTTATTAGGAAAAGAAATAAAAACAAACTAGTCAAATGACAGTGGAGTTATGAGCTTAATGCCCTTCATCCCTTATGTAATTTTATTCAAGCAGAGTCAGACTATGACGTATTTGGATACAAAACTTACCTCTTTTTCTAGATTACCATGGGATAAGTGAGAAGACATGGGGTTCTCCCCAAAGACAGTCCAAAACAGAAACATTGTACAGGCTTATACAGGTTTGTAATCCTGCTCTGCAATGCTCCTTGCTTCTCTCCTGGTCTGGCTGCAGTTGTCTTTACTGCAGATGGTATGGCTGACACCTCTGGATCCCTTCTGAAGTGAATTGCCTTTTGAGACCAACCTTGGAGCAATGAGCAGGAGAATCTCCTTGTCTTGTGCAGCTCCATCACCTGCAGGGATGGCCAGGGACAGCCCTTGGGGCTGACAAAATATCAGTGTGAGCAGAGTCTTCAGTCCTTTCCCCTCGTCTTCATTGACAGATGGAAGCTAAGTTGGGTGATGTGAAGATCCATAACAACATCTTGAAAAAAATATTGATGATAATTTTTTGAATTGTTTAGAAGAGTTTTACAGAACTGATCTCTGTTTTCCTCTCAGCAAAGATAAATAATTGATATCTGGCTGGGGGTACAGGCTGAATATTCTGATTTTTAATTTTCAGACAGCTACAGTCTTTGTTTTAGAAGTACTTCATTTTATAAACCAGTGAAAAAGAAAAGCAAAGGGTAGAAAGTAAAGCCATAAGCATCTGTGCAAATCTCATATTCTTCAAGATTAGCAATCAAAGAAAATAATGTAAACGCAAAAAACCAAAAGTGATTGAACTGGAAGGGCTGAAATCTTCCAGATATGATGTTCTACTAAAAGAACTAAAAGAAGATTTGATGCCTTCTAGCTATCCTATTTGACACTGTTACTGGTATTTAATGAAACTTTGTCAGATTACACTTCATTTACATTTCCGAGAGTTGTCCTGTAAACAAAAGACAGAGATATCACTCATTAAAAATCAAATATGATCTTTTGTAAGCCAATTCTTAGGCAAGGAATCAGTCTGGAAATGAATTCCCCCACTACAGAATCAAACAAATAACCTTATTGAAATTGTTGCTCATGTAATATGTTCCTGCCCTATTCGTTGGTATCTCTTTATAAATATGAGGAAAACTAAAACTATTCAACATTTCTGAAATTTATACTCTTTCACTTTAACCAATATTATTTACTATGGTGTGTGTTCTGAATGATATTATGGTATCGTATGAAAGCTCTGCTTCTGCATATTTCATCCTTCCATCCTAGCATTCAGTCATGGATGTGCATCACTCTTGCTCTTTGCTGTTTATTTTCCTCTATTCTTAAGGTTAAAGGGAGTTTACATGTTTTGGAAGTAACCCTTAATGGAAATTAGAGCTCAGGGGGCTGACTCTTGTCACAAACCAGAACAATTGAACTGCCAATCCTGAACATAAGGAACAAAGCAGAAAATGGGTAGATAGGCACCTCTAAGGGATGTTGTTGACATAATCTTTTTTCTTATGTCAATAGATGGGAGGTAGAGTCTATATGCACTAAGAAGAACTTGAACTAATAAATTGTAACTTGATTTATTGCTTCTGAATATTCAGTATTTTAAAGGAAGATTGTCACACCTCTGACACCTAATGCCAGCTTCTTCACCAAGGGAATACATGCAGCCAACAGAAAATATTTGATCATCTCTTCTTCCTTCCTTTCTTTATAATATACTTAATAGTTACTGAGATAATTCAGCCACATTTATGTCTTCTGAATTTTTTTTTTCTTGTTCTGAAGAGCACTTTTGTAAATCTGTTTGCTAAACCCATGTGGTTCTCTGAGATGAATAATTTAAATTATACATATGTTAGTAACTTGACCCAAGGAGCGTATGAAATCTAACAAAAATATCATGCATGAAAGAAACTATGGACTAAACAATCTATTGTTCTCTTACAGGTATCTTATCATCATGGATGGCTTGCTTTAACAGTTTTTCTCAGGAAAGTCCTTTTCAAGGATGTTTTTAAGATAGAAAAATATACCTTTTCTCCTCTAAAGACTGAATACTATTATTACCTGGCAAAGCTTTCTATGATAAAGAAGATTTTAAAAATTGAAATAAAAGAATTTGAAAGGAAACTAACATAAAAGACAAAGACATTTGTTGAGATTTGAAAGTATTTTTAACATGTAATGTCATCTTGGGTGTCACATCTGGCACAGCAGGACAGCTGATGCCATTAGAACTACTCTAATCAATGGAACTTATTTTCATCCTTTTAGTCTGTGAATCACCCACAAACAGACAGAATCATTGAGGCATTGAGGTCAGCAGTGACCTCTGGGCTAAGCCAACACCTCTGCTCAGAGAAGGATTAGCTGGAGTGGGCTGCTACAGGTGGTGTCCAGTCAAAGTGCCTCCAAAGATGTAGATTCCACAATCACTCTGGGCAACCTCTACAAGATTTTGACCATATTCACCAAAAAACCCTGAAGCTGTGGTCTCATGTTTAGGTGGAATTAAAACTGTGCCCACTGCCTCTTATCCTTGGAACATTGGATATGACAAAGGAGAGATTGCTTACACTTTATTTAATGTCCTCAAAGATATTTTTAAGCACATAAGTCCCATGAGGCTTCTCCAGGCTGAAGAATCCCAGCTATCCAAACCTATCATGATAGATGCTTCAGATTCCTAATTATCATTGTGGTCCTTGGCTGGAGTCGATCCAGTATGTTCCTCCTTTCTTCTGCTGTAATCTCAGGACTCCAGATGTATCTCACCAGTGCTGAGCAGAGGAGAAGGACTGCCTACTTCGAACTGCTGGCAATGCTTTGCCTACTGCACCTCAGGAGGCTGTTGGCCTGCTGTGCTTCAAGGGTGCATCCCAGGCTCATGTGCAGCTTGTTGTCCACCAAGGAAATAAACATAACAAAGGTATTTGTATATTTTATAGCAAGTTAAAATGAATGTACAGCCATCACAAATTGTAGGACTTCAGATGATTCTAAAAGCAGTGTGTGCACACAGGTCTTCCTATTAATAGTTAAAGGTCAGGCTGTTTTAACTATATCATCAGCACTTTGAACTTGGCTTTAGCTGGGGGAGAACTCAACCATTTCACAAAGCTGAGTTTTCAATCAAACCATTCTTATTTCAAAACTCAGCTCCAATCTGGAGAAAAAGAATAACATTTAATTACATACTTCAGTGCACCTCAGAATAGAAATGGGCTTTTGTTAATCACCACTGCAAACTCTCAAACACCACTGAGACTCATGATCATCCTTTTAAGATGAACTAAATCCATGATAACAGGGAAGTGTCTAAATAGAGAAAGCAGAAACTTAGAATTCACTTTGGATATAATGTTGGCATTAAAAAAGCAAAACACCAAGCATAAAAAATTTGGGAGCTTCATTCATTGTTTGCAGAATGTTTTAGTACTCTTGCTGTGAACTATATATAATACTGCTTCCTTTCCAGAAGAAATACCTACTCCAAGATAATATCTCTTTAAAGGAATTCTTCAGATAGTAGCATCAAATCTTTATTTCTTAAAAGTCATAGCAATGGTTATTGGATTTATTCATACAGAGTTAAAATAAATCTCAGAGCACATTTAGAAGATATTTTTTAAAAACAAATTGACAAGCAGTGAGCCTTTTGGAGCATGATGCTAGTTTGTTATCATTTACATGAACATGCTTGGAAATGAAAAGAGTCTGGGCTCAAAATTTCTAAACAAAATTAAGTTGTCTGACATCTGAGATTCTAACAACGACTAGCTGTGAGAAAGAGTTTGAAGTATAGTTTACACATACCAGGAAAAGAGACAACTAAAACAGAGGAGATGTGCAAGGAGGAGCAGCAAGCAATGTTAGCAGCTTTTACATGTCTGTTAATAGTTTGTCAGAATCATTGTGTACATTATTCTGTGCGAGTAAAAAATAAGCAACATAAGAAGAAGGTTGGATACTGAATGAAACTTCAATATCTTGTCTATACAGAGCAGGAGAGAATCCAAAATCTGAGAGAGAGTACTGACACATATTAGAAAATCCTTGATATATACATTAGAATATGGAAATAGGCTCCAGGAAAGGGTAGCATTTGCTGTTGCTTCTGAAGTGAAAAATAACATTCACATTGCCTTACTAACTAATAAGCATCTCTTATTTTCATAGTTCAGTGTACTGAAAAATTTTACATCTTAAAAAAAAAGTGATAACCAAAGATGTGGGTTTACTGCAAATTACTGTAATTTTTCATGGGGAAAAAAAAAAAAAAAAGCCACGAACAAACCTTCAGGTTATAAGCTGTTCCAGGCAAGGCTTACTCTCCAAGCACTCAGATGAGACTGGGACTACTATTTTTTGGCTGTCTCTTTGACTTGCCTCTTGCCCAGGACATCATAACACTGGAGTAGGTTTGTGAGTTCCAAAGAGTCAAAGGAGAGAAACAGTTTGCTAACCGAAGTAAGTACTCATAGACACTGAGAAGGGTTTTACTTTTCTCCACTGTCTACTTACAGAGTCTAGACTGCTGATTTAGGTGGTTTGGATTACCCTGCTGAGGCCCACTAACAACCCTTTAAGTGTTACTTTGGTGAAATGAAGTTCCTAACATAGTCTGAATACTGCAGACAGGCACAGCTTACAAACTTTTCTGGATCTGCACCCAAAAGCCTCGTCAAAAACTGTGGAAGAACCTTAGCATTGATAGTAAGCTGAATGAAAGAGTCTCTTACACCTAGCTGAAATTGCTGCCTTCCTGTATCTGTCAGCAGAAGTCTGAAATAAAACTGGGGTCTCTGAGTACTGTATCTATACATAAATAAATCAGCCTACATCTGTAGAATTAAGCTGTGAGTTATTTAGTTCAGTTTCCTATTCATGTTTAATATTTTGATGATAAATCTTTCACATGACAAAGAAAATTACCCATAAATTCCTCTGGGTCTATTAACATTGCTTGCAGGACCTCCCACTAGAGAGACAAACCAAATGAAGCCACAAAGAATATGCAATCAAGCAAGCATTGTGTGGGAACTGTGAGGCAGCAGGGAAATTTAAATATATATGCCTAAGGAAGAAAGAACAACAATAATCAGCACATGCACACACACACACCAAAAAAAAAAAACAACAAAAAACCACCAACAAACAAACAAACCAACCCCAAAAAACCCCACCCCACATCAGCAGAACTGGCTTTAAAACTACTAAACTACTAGGATAATTTTGGAGCTATTCTGGCAGAGCTAAAGTTGCACAAAATCATAAAGACAGTTCTAATGTGAATGTAGTGTGATTAGAGTAGAATCTTCAATTTATGCATCATCTCACAAACTGGTCTGGAAAAAACACAATCTATATCTATGTCTAACTTATTCCAAAATGTAGAGAAATGACTCTCATATTGGGGAATAGCAGACCTGAAACTCTGCAAAATTTAAAATAGTTTGCTCACTTTGTATGCTTACAGACCAGTGAACTGATGAGCTTGTTATTGGGATGTTTTAAAGGTGTAATGGAAGAGGAGAAAGGGAAACATGGGGTAGGATTCAGCTCCTAGAAGCATCCGCTTCTAGGCAGTCATGATGGAAAAGTTCTGCAAATGAATGAGGGATCTAAGCTCCAGTACAGGCAGAGACAATGCAGTCAGCACAGCCAAAGAATCATGGAGAGTAATTCACTCATCCTAAGGAAAGCAGATAGCCATGGTCAGCTCTAGGCTACACAGACTGTTAAGGATACCAGTGAGGATAATAGGAGATTAAATTTTTAAGCTGTAGACATGTGGAGTCTTATATATTCATTCGTTTATATATCATTACCTGTGAGCTGATTCCCTGTCAAAGCATCTCAAAATCAAATACTTACATTCCAGATTCTGTTAATCCTAAAAGGAATTGAACTTATATCAACCATATTCAAAACCACAGGCAGGAAAAACAAGAAGGGTCTGCAACAGACTTGTGGGATGAATCAGCCTCATTTTACACTTCAGCAGCCCCCAATTGCTTTGTCGGAGTGATAACCACACGGAGAAAAGAACCAAGAAAACTGGCCTCGAAGGACTTTGCAATCAGTTCCCTCCTCAATGCAGCGTGCTTATCAAGTAGGTTCATGTGTGTGGATACCATCGGCCCCTCAGCCGCGGGGTGGGAGCCTCCTGTCTGCACCTGTGGCTGCAGGCACCCGAGGCACAGTTGCTATGCAAAGCCTTACCCAAATTGTTCCATCAACAATTTGAGCAAGGTGTGGGGGAAAGTGAGATGAGAAGGAGGAAAAACAAGCTCCTTTATTTTAAGACTGTTTGGAGATAAAACTGAGAAGTAGAACAGGATAAATATTTTCTGCTAAAATATACACGAGGCTGAAAATGCAGCCTGAGCAAAGCTGAGCTTTTTCTGAAATTGACTGAGGTCACTTTTGACATAAGGAGTCAAAAGTGAAGTTTTTCTTTTTAAAATAAAAACTTATTGAATTTTCTTGTTGTAATTTCCTTGAACTTTACATACAGATTTTTTTTACTAAAATGAATTTTTGTGGAAATTATTATCCATTTAAAACTGTGTCAAAATTCTTTAATCTACTGAAATTTTTTTTTAGGACTGGCAGAAAATGTAAAATATATTTCTAGGTCTGCTGAAGAAGAGTTAGCAAAATAGCAAAATTTTAATTTACATTAACTGGTTTCACTGATTGGAAGAATTAACAAACAAAAAATGCGATCCTGTAATCATAATAAATTACTGAAAAATGTATCAAAATTTAAAAAAAAATCAGAAGAAAAACTCTTGACAAAACAATATATCTTGTATCAGCATTCAGCCATTTCAGCAAAATTTTGCTACAAAATGATGGGAACTAAATCACCCCTAAATAAATTCACTCTATGAAGTTTGTTATAAATAAATAATTCGGCAGTGCCTCCCTAGTTTTTGGTTTGTAATGCACATGTACTTCAGTGAGAGATATTCCATTTGAACTTTATTTTTAATTTCATTTCAATATTAGAAGTTGATATTTTATGTTATAGGGATTATATCACGTGGGAATGAAAAGATATGAAAATGAAATGCAGTAATATCCAAGTGCCTGGTTTTTTTTCAAATTTATCCACATTAAGAAAAATCTACACTTTCATTTTTCAATGCAAATAATAAAAATAAATTTTACAGTGTCAGAATTTCCTGTGGGATGGATATAAAGTTTTTGAACCAATTATACTAATAAGAATGTAAAGACATTTCATTCACTCTCCATGTTCCCAAGACTCTAAAAATATATCTGTTTATTTGAAACTGTTGAATGCTTCATTAAAATTAGATCAATAAGAAATCTATAGTTGATATATCTTTTAAATTCTTCTAACATTGAACAAATTAAGGAACCAAGAACAGGTGTATATCCAATGATGTTACCCTTTTTGGATGGAAGACATATTTCCTAACAATTGTTAAATTTTTTTAAAAGCTATTGAAATTTTCTGCCCTTTCCACTGGAAAATGTCATTTGAAGTGTTCTTACTGGCAGCAGGTGTCAGAAACCAAGAGTGATATAGTATGGACTATCTTGCTTAAGAGTACAGGATAATTATTCTTCTAGACTCTCTTCTAAGTACACTGTTTATTTTAATAAGACCATTTTCCAGATAGGAAATCTTGTAATTTTATTTCACAACCATCTAGTAATAGGAAAGGCTTATTCAAATTTGGGGTACTGATGTTTCTGAGAAAATATGTTTGCATGACACATCTATGGTGGTTTAGAAGATTAGTATCACCAGAGCTCTGGCTGTGTCATATAACTGGTGCATTTTTATTTGATATAAAGATGTATTGCCTATACTGGAAAAAAGTGGCAAGAATATGTGCTCTGAATTACATTGATCAACTGTAATTGTCACTATAATTCTCTTACACCTCAAAGGGTGTAGAAAATGAGATAAAGGAACTAAAACTTCCATAAAGCGCATATTCTTCCCAGAATATGAAGCCAGATTGAAGATATTCAGGTTTTGTGATAAAACATTTTGGTCTTAATCATGGTCATGAATTACTCAAAAAAAAAGTTCAGAACTGCTGACTGTGACACAGAATTTTACATGGAGAATAAATCCAGCCTATCCAACTGATGTGAAGGAGGCAAAGAGCTTCTTAGTGTAGGCGGAAATAATTCTGCTAATAATACTAAATATGTATGAATAATTCTGAACTAGAAAACACTGTAAAATAAAAAGAGGTTCTGTGACAGACTTGCAGTTTTCAAGACTGCACTGTGAAAGATACATATTGAATTTAAAAGTCAAAGTTAATAAAACTCAGAAACACATTTTAAGTAAAATATGCAGAAAAGTAGAAGAATAACACCTCACATTAAAAGCACAATTCTTTATTATCTGACTTCATTTGCTCAAGAAAAGCTGTTTGTCTTGATCACTTTAATACACTAATTTTGATAGATTAAAATTGTGAAGCTGTTGGATCCCTCTCATATATTTGACCAGTGTAATTATATACTTTCTTCAAAAATGTGTTATTTGTCTGTAACAAGATTAAAGCACCTGCTGTTACAAGCTTTTCATTCCAATTGCACTGATGGGAACTTCACATTTCTCAGCTACACAACACAAAATCTGTTTAAAACAGAAGTAACAAAATACCTGATTGACATCTGGGAATGCCACCATGTTCTGATTAATAAATGAATTGTGTTGTGATGTTGTTACAGACATATAACAAAAATCTTCAAAAGAGGCATTGCCAAACACACAAATTGAGCAGAAATCTATAGTAGAAAACAATTTTGGGAATTATTCTGACAGTTCTACTATTGATGAAGCTTTAGATAACACTCAGACATATTTCTATTCTAAAAATTTATACATATAAATTTATACATATTTCTAAACCACACTATTAATTTCTGAATTCTTGATTTCAAAGTACTTTAGGCAAAAAAAAAAAAAAAGAAAATTTTATAGTTATCAGTTCATATTAAAAAGCTAAGTTGGGATGGGTTTGGGGTTCTTTTTGGGGGTTTTGGGAGTGTTTTCTTGAACACCCAATTGATTCCACTGGTTATAATGGTTAAGGAGTCTTGATGTCAAAGATGCCCAAAAATGGCTTCTGCATTGGACCTTGGAAATCCAAGCAATGGTACTTTGTTTTGGAGCTGGTAGATACCCTTGTAATTTGGAATTGGTAGAAAATTCCAATGATGTTCTATTCATTCTCCATATATACTCTTAAGTGTTATCACAGGTCTCAGTTAACAACAAAAAAACTCCATGTTTGTAAAAATAAGTTTTGGCATTTTTGGTGTGATACAGCCCTTAGGAATTGTCATACTCAAAATCAATCAGATTAAAAAAATACATTTTCAAACTCATGTGACAATCACATATTCAGAACTACATTTAGATAGCAAATTGGTACCTAAAGAACCCTTTCATGTTTACATCCTGGAAATATATAGTGGAAGTTTTGCAGAACTTTTACAACAGAACTTCCTTGCTAGTAGATTCATATTAAAAAAATTCCTACAGCCATCTCAACCCAAAATCTGTCTTTTCCCACACTGTTGGTAATTGTGTCTGCATGTAACAGAGTTCTGTAACCTTAGGATTTTACATATTAATAAAACCCTTCTCCCACATGCAAAGGAGCAAGATTTAAGTCCGATAATTCTTAGTAAAAGTAGTAAAAATACTATACAGAAATCAAAGATAATTTTTACTCAATATTCACAAAAGCATACTTTTGTCTCAGACACTGGTGTCTGCCTTCTCGGATTCAAAAGGCAACTACTGAAGAAAATTCTCAATAAAGACAGCGTGCTCTGTATCTCTTACATTCACGAGTTAGAATTCTAGAGGACAGGAAAGGAGAAAAGAGTATCCTAATGCCTCAGTGAGCTTGAAAACACAGGGCAGGGAACTGAACCTTCAACAAGTGTATGAAATATGTGACAAGTCTGCAGCAATGATGTATTGGGTAGGGTGTGTTCACCTCAATATTCCAGGATAAATTATTACCTGGATGATTAGGCATTAGTGACAGAAAGAACTTATGATCTGTAACATTGCTACAGCTGAAAACATAAGGAGTGAGAGTAAATATGGATGATAATTTATTATAATTTCAAAGACATATATAAATTTGGCTTTTAAAGTCAAAAATTAGAATACAGCAGTGCTGTACTAAATATTACAAAAATGTGGTTTATAACAGAAATACAGAAAAAAAAAAGCAATTGGCAATCTTTTAACATAAAGAATTCTGCAGCCACATCTTAATATCTATTACAGTTTCAGCTAAACATTATAAAATGGATTTCTGTAAAAAATATCCAGCAGAAACATTACTGTACTGTTGAATAAACTGTTTCTTGTGTTCTTTTCCTGACTTTCATCTACTAATCGTGGACTCATTCCTCAAAATAATAATAATAATGGCCTTGTCAAAGTATTGTTCCTAAGCAATCGAACATAAAGATACGTGCAATTATTCTCTGCCTTCCCAACTATTTCAGCTCTGCAGGGAAGGACACAATGTTGTTGTCAGCAGGTGCAATTATTACGCCTTCTGCTTCCCAAGGTGGATCACGGTAACTTGTGATAAGCTAAACGTATAAAGTATCGGCAACCAAAAGAGTTAACGTGTGGTAATGTACAAATTATGCGCCCCAAAAATCAAAAAGGAAATATCAAGGGCATTTTGAACCAGTTAAAGATGATGAGAGATTTTTTTTCTGTTGACATTCAGTAATAGCGATGCTTGCCTCTCCTCTACTCTCCCAAATGAGATTTGTTGAAAATAGTCACACTGACAAAAGAGTATTATGGAAGGGACTCTACACTGTCCTCTGACATCTGAAATGGTGGCTTTTCTCTCTTACTGACCATGGGCTCCCATATAAAGCTAATGGTTGGGCTGGAATTACAGAGATGAAAGTAAATAAGATCTTTTTTTTTTTTAACTTCCTTTCTTCCTTTTTAATTTTATCTTTAGTTACAACTACATATAGCTTGGGGTATGATAAAATATGGTTGCCTCCCCTGACAGTCATATGTGCTTTCAGAGCACCTTTTTCCTGTGAAATACATTTGTTTTCTAAAACAAATTTGGGTATGGTTGGGAAATAGAATCCAGCAGTAATGATATCTATGATAATCCATTATATCATAGGGTCTGTGATAATTTCTTCTGGAGTCAGAGGAGTAACAAGCACCAAATAAGTGCCACAGCCACTGAAATCTACTGAATTAGTCAGCCATATTACTAAACAGCTGATAACTGTTAGTGTTTAGGTGAGGAGTATGAAACATGTTCAAGTTCTCATTTGGAGAGAAAAATGAGAGATTTGAGAGCTAACTTATGTAGTCTAAACTAATAATCTATGCTCCCTCAACTATGTACCTGAAGAAATTGTCCACTGCTGATGGATGGTTTACCCCACCTGAAAACAGCATCTGAGAGATGGCATGAGGAACATTGTGCCCCTTTTGCTTTCTATTCCTGTCTTGCCCAGGGAGATTAGGCAGCTACCTTAGACTACTTCCCCTAGATCTGGATGACTAAAAGTATGTACAATGAATCCCATTCCTGACCACCTTATGTCAAAATTATTGCTCTCACCCCTGGGGATGTTCAGGGGGGAACAGGACAAACTAAAATTTCTTTCTGTAGCACAGGTACAATAGCAAACATTTTCAACAGAAACATTGCTGAAAAGTTTTTTTTATAAAGTTGCTTCTCTAACACTTGGGGGAGGGAAGAGTATGCAATTCTTTTGATATTAAGACCAAAGTTAGTTTTTATCTGAAAAGCTTTTGTGTCCATATATATATTGCCATGTACCTAAAACAACTACTTCACTTAAACCTATCTTTCCTATAATTTGTAACTGGCAGAGAGAGTTTCTCAGGCTCTGCAGAAAAAAAATCCCAGAGTTTAAACAGTTGCATACTGCAAATTACCCACTCCTGAGGAAAGGTTCTTGTAAAGGCCTATTGGACCACTGTTTGACTGACTGTGATAATACAAACAGTGCACACACTAGAAAACCTAATAACTATGTGCTGTGCTGGACCACCAAAACTGGTCTGTCACTTCCTCATCTGGACAGGGAAAGAAAATATAAAGAAAGGCTCATGAGTTGACATAAGAACAGAGAAAGGTTAAGAACCAGTCACCATCACAGTCAAAGCCCCATTCAACTTGGAGGAAATTAATTTAACTTATTGCCAAGTAAATCAGTATAGGGGAGTCAGAAATAAAAACTAAATCTTGAAACACCTTCCCCCATCCCTCCATTTTTTCCTGGGCTCATATTCATTCCCTGTTTCTCTAACTCTTTCCCCCAGAGCAGCACAGGAGGTCAGGGAATGAGGGTTGTGATCAGCTCATCACACTTTGCCTCTGATGGTCCTTGCTCCTTACACTCTTCCCCTGCTCAACCATGAGGTAACTCCCAAGAGAAACAGTCTTTGATGAACTTCTCCAACAGGAGTACTCTCCCTGGGCTGCAGTTCTTCATTTTGCAGCCGCAGCCTGGATCCCTTCCATGGGGTGCAGTCCTCCAGGAACAGACTGTTCAGCATGGGGGGTCCCCCACAGGGTCACAGGTGGGGGGAAAACCTGTGAAATAGGTGAAACCTGTTTGCTGGAAAACCAGCAAACCTGACCCAATGTGTCTTCCCTTAAAGGGTCGCCAGGTTCTGTAAAGAGCCTGCCCCAGATGGGCTTCCCACAGAGTCACAGCCTCTTTTGGATGTGCACCTGCTCCAGTGTGGGGTCCTCCACAGGCTACAGGTGTATCTCCAGTCCACTATGTACCATGGGCTGCACAGCCTGTCTTAGTGTGTTCTTTACCACAGATTGCAGGGGTATTTCTGTTCCAGCATCCAGAGCACTTCCTCCCCTGCTTCTTCACTGACCTGTGTGTCTGCCAGACTGTTTCTCTGACATATTCTCACACCTCTCTTCCAGCTGCTGTTGCACAGAAGTTTTCCCATTTTTAAAATACATCATCCCAGAGGTGCTAACACTGTCACTGTTTGTCACAACCTTGGCTCAGACATAAGGGAAGCATCTAGCAGCTTCTCAGAGAAGTCAGCCCTGTAGCTCCCTTGATTTTCCACATAAATTCAATACAAACTCTTGGAAAAATACTGGCCTATTTAGCACACATTACTGTTTATTATCTGTATTTGTTCTGTATAATATATAATATTCTAATAGCATTTATATTTTGCCACATAGGAAGGCATTATGCTAAAGCCTTTATGGTACAGGAGTGACGGTGTGTAAAGCTTTGACAGAGCTGAAGAATCAGAGAGATTTGAGGTGTCATTATGTCTTTTAATTTCTGAACAACTTTGGTTCTGAAAAGAGGTCATGATAATGTTGTTGGACTGTTTGATGCATTATTAAGCTTCCTCAAAATTCTTTAAGCTGTAGGCCCATACCAAGGAACATTTTTTTTGCCTGGCCCCAGGCAGCTGCACCATGTATAAAGTACCCTTTACATTGGCATTTGAAAGGAAGTTGTCTTCCACAATTCTTGTACCCTGGGACAGCTCTCCAAATATTCCCAGTGACATGAAGGTAGATGCAGTGACTTCAGTCAGGCCACAGAGAAGGATTACAGATTTTATCCATCCATCCATCCATCCATCCATCCATCCAT
>VZDJ01000623.1:12837649-12928987 GCA_008694505.1 Cyanoderma ruficeps
CTATTCATTTACATACAATTGAAGACTTTAGTATTTGAGGCTAATTCAATCTAAATCTTTCAGCAGCAAAATAATAACATATTTGGAATATGTTCCAGATGCTCATTCCTTATGTGCCTTGTGCAGGTATTTTAATTAGGACAAAAATAATCTGAGTTGCAATTTCAGAAAAATTCCAGCTGCTGCTCTATTTAAATGACAAAATATAACTTTAAGAACTATTAAATTCTCTCTCTGCTGGACAACAATGATTCCTTTAGCAGACTGGCTAATAATGCAATACTGTTCTGAACTTGATAAGCTTTGTAGCAAATGGTAGAATGAGGGAGGTTTTTTATGTGTTAGGAATGCTGAGCATTATGTCATGACACAGTTAGGATTAGCTCCCAATGTGCTAATCAGAAATGTGTCAAGCTTAATCTTTCTTTTATTTTAAAAGAATACCAAGATTGAACTTTCTTTCATGTGGCTTTAGAAAATTATAGCTCAAAATATTTCCTTAGTTTTTAAAAATATATTTGCATTATTACCTAACATACCTCCCCAATGTGTTGCTTGTTTTTCATGTTCAGCCACCCTCTTGTGGAAGACTCTGACCCTAACTTTCAAAATTGCTTTTATGCTACACTTTTCCAGCTGCATGTTATTGGCAATGCTGTTCGAGAGATGCTCGTATCTAATCTGTGTGCTGTTGGGTAGAGGATTGATATTGTGATTATTTTCTGTGTTCCAGGCAGTTACCACTTGGGAGTTCTTGTAAATGAGAGGCTTATTCTCTTGATATTTTTTCACGTAAATAACTGAGATGTATCAATCTGCTCTAAAACAATTTAAGTGGTCAATAAGCAGGTTTTTCTGTTCAATTTGCAAGTACTGCAGGCAATTTGCTGCTCATCATCTGTCCTGATGGAAGAAATCAGACTTTAATCACATTTAGTGGTAACAGCCTTTAAAAGGCTCTCTTTTGTTGAGAATTTTCTTTTATGTAACTTCACACAATGCCATCTCATTTAGTACACTTTAATTATTATAATGGAGGGTAAAAGAGGGATATATGAAGTTTTAATAATTAATATATCTCAGACTTTAGAAATTGGGTCCAATTTCTATGTTCCAATTTGTGAGTAGGCTGAGAATTTTCTTAAATGTAATCCTAACATTTATTCAGGTCTTTTCATTTTATTCAGCGTCTGCCAAAATATTTTATTTGGAATCTTAAATTCTATTTAGAGTCGTGAATAATGTCTGATGTACTCTGGGATTTTAAGACCTAAGGGACAGAAATTCCAGTGTCTCTAAATAAGTGTCTGGATATATTTTTGCTGCCCTGAGGTAGTGTGCCTGGCTTCCAGCTGCTTCTCCATCACAAATCCTTATTTTTGCAAACCAGGAGGATTCCATAAGAACTCCTTCTTCTTGATTGCATTTGTGCAGTTTGGTTGTCTTCAATCAGATTCTCTGCATAGCATAGCTGTGCTTTTTTTCTGATTTTCATGTGTTGTGTTGCCCAGGATTTTATTCTTCCTGCATTTTACAGTCCAGGCTCCATCACTCTACACCGCCAAGCTAAGTCATGGGGAATGGTCAGTGTCTGGAGGAATAACTGCTGCATGCATCTCACTCTAAACATTGGAAGGAATTTTCTGGCAGAAGAAAATACACATCTTATATACAGAAGTATGCTATACACAGAAAATATATACAGAAAATATATGTCACTTGACATAAGCAATGAACTCTTGATGGAATATAGGAGCATTTTCTTCACCTCTCCATGGAATTGACTGATTCTCTTCTCAAGGGTCCTTATTACAAATCTGCCAACCAATTCCATTATTCCTTCCAACTCCAAAAAAACAATATTCTTTATGAGTTTTATAACTATTGAAAGTAAAACTTGAGTAAATTCCTTCAACCAATTCCTTCAGGCAACTCTTGGCATCTCATTGGGGTCTTTCATTGACCTTGATGGGTCATATCTGGGTCTCTCTGTCAAGGGTCTGAGGAAATTCAGTAAAGGTTTATAATCCTTCATGTCATTTAAAGGATTACTTCTTTTAACTGAGAGAACATTTTTTACAATTCTCATGTATTTTCTTTATTCTTGCTCTCAGAAAAGTTGTGGGGTTTTTTATTTCTTCCTTTTATTAGATTTAAACACCAGTGCTCTAATGTTAAAACTGACAAAACAAAGATGCTGAAAAGGTAACTGAAATAGTTTTCTATCCAAGGTACCCTTGCACATATTCTCATAAGTTGTCTAACTCCTCTGTTCTTCTGTTTCAATTTATAGAGGCTTTAGAGATAGCAACAAAAGCTGTTAAATTTTCATTTTGTCCATTCCAGTATATTTATGGTTAGCATGTCTGCATTTTTTTCATCTCCTCTATATTAAATATTTAATATTTCATTTAGTTGTGTACTTTGATATTGAATTTTTTCCCTACATATCAAATAGATCTGTCTATAAATCATAATTGCCTAAGATCAACATAGGTTCCTCTTGAATGACTCTTTCTAAAGGTTTATCTTACTTCATGCAATGAAAAATTTTTGAACTTATTTGCACTAAACAAATCTTCATTTAGCACTAAAGAACCTGTTTAATGAATGAGGTTGTAGAAATATGAATCTGCAGGCCTTAGGATGCCTTTTACTCATACACATTAGAACCTATAAAAAAATTAAACTTTTTTTTCCTTAAGGTAAACCCTCAACTTCATTAGTCTAAGCTTCCAGTGTGTTTCTCTAGCCCTGTTATTCATCTATGAATATTTTTCAAGTCTTACAGTGATTATGTATCAGTCACAAGCACTCAACTTTCATTTATAGCTTTCTAAATATTCATTAAGGTATTTATATCCCACCCAATGATGTTATAATCTAAGTTGAGTTCATTTAATTTCTTCATGTGCAGAACAACTCTTAGAACTGTAAGATACAAATAAGGTCAGAGAGTTCCTTCTGTTGCCTTGTCATTACTGCTAAGCATGGGGTTGCATGAATTGAAACAAGTAACAAGTTCTGCGAATTGTACAGCCTGTTTCATGTATCAAGTAGACAATTCAAATATTTGTGATGAAAACAACCTTAGGTAAACACAAGCAAATTTGTTTTTCACATATTGTATTTCTAGGAGTTGACTGTATTCACAGGTTGGCTGTGCTATATGAGAGAAGAAACATACACTCCCTCCTTCAGGGAGTCTTTGCTTGATTTATTTATTGTTTTCTTGTTTCTCTAACCCTGTAATAAAAGCCATACAGAATGAAAGTGTTGTGTACAGGTGCCCTTCAGGTGTGGAAACACATGATGACTCAGGTTACAGAGAACAATACGAACAATATAGATTGTGAACAAAAGCATGGGATTCAAAGAAAAGAGAGATTTCTATAAAAGACAGTTCTAAGAAATCAGTGGGTTTCCTCAGCACTGGGTTGAAAAATGTAAGAGTTAAAACTATTTTCTATACTAACTATATAAAGTAGATTACAAGGCTTGGAGAGAGGTTTGTACTGCACCCAATCTTTCTGTCTTTCCCGGATGTATTCTTTCAGAGACCCAAATCAAATGGCTACATAAAGAAGTGAGGCTGCTGTAAAACATGCTCACCTTCTTCAATAATTTTACAGTGGAAGGACAGAAAGTCCAGCACACTTCCACAGTCCAACTGTGTCTCAGCATGCAGGATGAAGTTAGAGCTTCTTTCAGTCTGTCTGAAGTAGACCAACCCTGACCTGGTACCCAGACAGGACGCTGACCTCTGTTGAACACACGCTGGGAAGACAGAAGTATTTGGTTCTAATTCTGTGACTTTTCAGCAGTACATTAAAGGTTTTTTCACTTCTTTCAGCTTAAAGAGATTTGACAAAGGGCCTTCATACAAGTGAAAGGCCTTTTGCATATTTAACTTTATTACTCATAGTTGCACAAACTACACAAAAAAGCAAACCATATACCTCTGATTATTTACCAGATATGTTGAGATTCCCACCAACAAACAGGTATGTCTCAATCCCCTTTTCTATTTGTTTCTTTTCTTTTCTTCTCTGACATTAATATTTTATATCTATTCTCTTCAGGGAGAAAATTAGTAAGATCTAAACTTTTTTTTTTTTCCCCCCATAGCATCCCAGAATAAGATAATATATTAAACAGAAAATAAATCCTGAAATATTGTGGAAATAAATTTTGGTTAAGCTTAAGTGCTGACTCAAGATAGTATTTTAAGCACCATTCATATAAAAAAGAATTATTTTGGAAGGCATGCCATCAGTCAATGGCTATGTCTTAAGAGTACACAGAGATCCTTAATCCATTAGAAAAATTTGTCATGCTTGGAGTGAATAAGAAAATTTACTGACACTACTGATGTGATTCCCCAGATTGGTGATGATGTTAAAATATGCAGAGAATACAACTGCAAGGATTCTGTCTGGAAATTAATCCTTATCTATTATGAGAACCTCAACTCATATCTGTTATGAGTAGTAACATCTATGAATACTCATAGATCCCAAACCAAAGCAGAATAATAACTCTAAGAACTTCTTATGTTCTGCCCTATGGGCTCTCAGAGTAATTTACATACAGAGAATATCCATCACTCATTAAAATCTCCTATAATTCCTGACCCTCTCCATCATTCTGATGTTTTTCTAGCCCCACAGTATGGGAATAGGGAGAATGGAGAAATTTGGGGAAGATGTCTGAGACGAACAGTTTGGGATCCAACAATTAAATTCTTAAGAAGATTAGAAGTGAAGAACGGAATCATCTATTTTCTTCTTTGTCATTCCTTATTTTACTGCTTTATTTGAATGGTATGTTGTTTCTATATTTATGATTTATGGATTTGATTAAAATAAGAATTAGCTTCAGATTTTTCTTGCTTGGACTGTAAACAGCAATGTATGAGTACAAATATTCAGCAAATTATGTGAGTGAAGGTATGCCAGGAGTTAAAGAGAGGAATTTTGTTATTTGGATGCATTTTTTTTTTGTGAAAGGAACCTAATAGAGAAACACAAAAGAAGTCTCTAACCACAAGCACAGACAGACCTGAATCTATCCTGTTCATGCTCTGAGCCAGCAGACAACCTCATCCTGGCCAGAAGCAGCAGAGCTCCATAGTGTTGTGTTTGGCTCCTGAGAGGTAAGGTTTATTAGTCCAGGCTCAGTGATGCTCCATCACAGCCACATGGTTTTTGGATGGGTGCTGGAGTAAGGCCAGACAGCTTGCAGGGTGGGCAGAATGAATTTGGGCTGGCTGCATCTGTCTGTGTAGATGTGCCAGATGCTTTGAAAAGGGTGGGTTTTGCATGCTGGAAGAGGAACCTCATGAGGAAACATGGGTGGTTTGTTTCTGGTTTGGGTTTCATTTTGTTGTTCTTTCTTTGTTTTCTTTTTCCCAAATCTAGTTTCTTACTTGAGGTGCAACACAGAGTTAAAAGGGATACCTCTCTTAAAAACAAAAGACCCAATAAAACATTGACTGTAAACCCTCTCCTCTTCTTAATTCAGTGTCTAATAGTTGAGGTATTTTTCAAAATTCTTCCAAAAACAGAAAATTGACTTATTTTTTTTTTTAATGTCACAGATTTTGAATGATGCAGAATACATTTAGCAAGAGCAGCAAAATACTCTTTTGAGAAGGAAAGAAGAAATAGAACAGCTCTGGTGCAGGGAATAGCTCTGACAGACCTGACAGCACAGCAGATGCTGAGGAAATCTCCCTGCCTGACCATCCCGGAGCCACTCTGGCAGTCACACTCCCACCCCCTGAGCTGGGACCTAGGTCCCTTTGCAGCTCACCCCCCACACTCACACAGGCACACCAGGTCTTCTCCTTGACCACCTCAAACTCAGGTTTCCCATAGCAGTGTCTCAGTTGTCTCAATCCTTAATTTAATCCTGGTGCAATAACAAAATAACAGCTCCAGCCGATGCCCCCAAGGAAGCACCTCAAACAAAGTAACCCCATGGATTTCATACCCTCACAGTCTAAGGGTGTAAGTCTTGCCCCTTCTGGTTGTCCATTCATCTGGCTGGGCCACAGGTCCCCATGCCTTTTGTTATGCAAAATGTTGCCAGTTCATCTCCTCTTTCCTGGGGGTCCCAACAACACCCAGAGCTCCCTCTGCAGCTCTTGCTGCAGCTCACAAACTGAGCCACCTGCACTAAACCTCACAGAGAAGGTGTGGCAAGATGTCAAACATCATAAGGAAAAGAGCAGACCTTACTCTGTACCTCAAGTTAGTTGTCTCCAGTAGGAGAGTTAGTTGGTTATGTAGCACAGGTGACTGATGGATTGCCCATTTAGGTTGGTGGGGTCTCTTGCAAGGCATTTCCATACCCAAGCAAATGATTCTATATAAAGAAAGGAGTTTCTGTTTACCTTTGAACTTAAAAAGAAAATGGACTAGAATCTTCTGTGATACCCTCACTGTGGTTGGTCCAGTGCCAGCACAAGGGCACTGGTTGGGCTTTAAAAATGTCTTTCAACATCTGCAGCTGGTTCTATTGGCAACAAGCCAAGGTATCCCTCCTAAATCTATAGGGGTGCACAGGGGAGCTCAGGTGCTTTCTAGGGTGTCTTAGCAAGATGTCAAAGTTTTCTCTGATACCTGGGCTCAGCTTTTCTTTTGTTTCTGCATCGTCTGCTTTTTTGTATTTATTAAAACCTTTACTTTACAAAACACCCCTGAAGAGCCATCTCGCAATTATTTTAAGCCATTCTGAGAAGTGCAGGACACCCTCAGAGACTGATACATTTACAGTCGGCTCGTACCACTCTGGCCACGTGTCAAACTGTGTGAGGGGTCCACCTGGATGTGAATAAAAACAAGGGGCTGCCGGCTCTCTTCTGCTGGATAACAGAGTAGGTTAGCTGGCTATGGCCTGGAACTCCACCTCTGCCTTTCCCCCCTCTCTCACACACAGCGGTGTGCATCTGGAAACAGAGCTTCCTCCTCGCACATCCAGTTATGCACCACTAATTGGGATCTCATTTCACACACATGAAGATGGGAAAGAAAACTCATTTTTTGCATCTAGAGATCGATCATGGCAAACAGCAAGAGGCTCTCGGCTCTGCTATTTGAGTAATGCCATTCCATTTACATCTATTAGAAGAAAAATTAGTGTAATAATAGGTAACCCATACTGCTTCCAGACAGTGGCTTATTCCTATTAACAGTGGCAAAGGAGAGGACACATGCTTTGATAATAGCTGCATAACTCCATGCCACCATGTAGAGAGGAACATGAAAACCCAGTGTGGTATCATGATTGCTTTCAATAGCAATGCCTAAAAAGACATTGTTCAAATTTTCTTTTCTAGGGGACCACTACTTTGTTGCAAAAAAAAAAAAAGAAAAAAGAAAAGGAAAAAAAAGAAGAGTGCTGAAAGGTATTATTTTTATATTGTGAACATCTCAGAGATTTGGTCTTTTTTTCTTAATTCAAGTGAATAAAGTCATTAATAATGAATTGCTATTTATGAGATGGTACATGGAAAATAACACACAAAAGGAGTGCTTAAAGTTTTCATTTGAATTTCACGAGTTTCATTAAAATGCTGTAAAATTAAAAAACTGGTCCAGCTGAAATCAGAATAGAAAAAAAGGAAAGGCATTATTGATTCTTGGCAATAATCATATGACCTTAGAACAGGTTAAATATTTATTTTTAAAAGTGAAGAAGTTAAAATTACAATCAGTGAAGAATTTTAGCTAACCTAAAGTCAATGTTATTATATCTCATTTCAGTGACACCCTGCACTGAAATGAAAAGCCTAAATAAGATAAATACTGCAAATATGTAAATATGATGTAAACAATATATATAATTTTCTGCCTTAAATGGCTTTGGGCAGACAACTGTTACTTGACAAGCCCATAAAAGCACCATTTTGATAGCGTAAGTCCATAATCAGGGATGCAGAAAAAGATACAGGAATTTAGATTCCACATCTGTAAGACTTTTCTATAGAGACCTTTCTCTCATGAACTGAGAAAGCTTTTCTACCATTTAATAACATAAAAGTAGTATACTCAGGTCAGCCTGAATGGAGCTGAATTCTCAAGAATGTTCAGATCCTGTTACTGTACGTTAATCTTGAGAAGGGAAATTTCTGTCAAAGCTGTACTCCTCAGCCAACAGAAGTCAAGATTCATTGTTTTAGACTAATGGCTAAGGATTGGGTCTGATAACCTGAGTGTGGTTTGCACAGGTTCTACCCATTTTTGCCCTTTCTGCCAGCCTGGTAAATGCCATGTCTGTAACAGAGAACATAAAGGTTGCTTAATTTTCATGATCCTCCGTTCTGAGAGCCACAAAACCTTTAACACCTGGTCTCTACACATGGTATAATATCACTTGTAAAAATGTTAGCCTAAAATGCTTTTCCGTAGTACAGAAAACTATTTCCTATTTGAGAACTCACAGCCCAACTTATTAGCTTATTAAAAGCACTAAATATCTAATGTTAAAATTTCAATGCAATACACAGATATTTTAATTTATATTAGTTTTAAATTGTATAAACTTGTTTCTTTATTAAAGAAAATGTTATATATGTATATATAATGTCAAACCTTTAAATTCATAAAATAATTTTAAAAAGCATAAACCATTATAATTTTTCACAGCTTAAAAGGCTTACATGGCTTCATGTTTCTAGCTTCAGAAAATTTGGAGAGATTTTTTTCCAATTTTTTTTCCAATTGCAGTTAAAATGTAATGTGAATAATAAGTGGTAGTGAGATACTTCATTTTAGCTAATTCTGTTTTACATGTAGGGCATGGACTTGTGGTATATAATTTTGCATAAACTGGTGGTATTGCAATAGATCAAACATTCCTAATATTAAATTACTGCAATACATACAAACAAACAGACAAACAAAAGAGCGAAAGTTAATTCTTTCACATTGCAAAGCAGTGAATTAAAATGTCCTTAATACATTGTGTCAGTGACAGCATTTTCCATGATGAAGATTTTTAGTTTAAAGCACCTAAGGATTGCAATTTCCTGGAAAACTAAATGAGTTTAGAAATGTTTAACTGGAACTCAAAACCTTCATACCTTTTATTATTATTATTATTATTTTATTCTTTTGGTACAGTTCAGTTCATCCATTTATCTGCGAATAGCCAGGTGGGACAGATATGTCAGTCTCAGGCCATTTCTAATAGAAAATGGTTGAATATTCACTTGGTTAGATGATGTAGGTATATTATTTTGATAGAAGAGCAGTTATTTAATGTCATGGGTGATGAATGGCACAAGAAGAGTTAGAAGGGAAATAATGGTGATAATTTGTCAAAGACGCTAAGAGATAGAGTGGTAGGGCAGGTGAGGTAGAATGATACACTGTGTAGTTGGAATAATATGATATAGTGCTGGAGGGCTGGAGAATAACTTAGTAGGACAAGAAAAAATGAAAAAAGAAATGGGCAAACACTGCTTTGTACTAAAGGACTGAGAAATATTTAGGGAAACATGAGTTCTTAGAATTCTTCTGATACAGCACAAATAAAGGCTAAGAATAAATATAATCCAAATTATGCAAATAGAAGGTGAAAATAAGATACACCAATTAGAAAGATAAATTTGAGAAACGCAAAAAAAAAGGATGCTCCTAATGTCAAGGGAGGGGAAAGTACAATACAAAATTATTTTATGTCTCATTCTTTTGGGTTAAATCTTTCTGAGTTACTCAATTTACACATCTCACTACAGTAAGAGGGTAGACAAATAAAGATACATAAAAACAGAAGGGTTCTGGAAGGTTTCAAGCTATTTGTCCTTATTTTTAGCTTTTTAAAAAATCTTTAAAGATGTTTATGACTAATCAGGATGTCAGAGGTTTTTAAAATATAAGAGGTATTTGGAAAATAGATTCTTGTATTAGAAAAATAAGAGTAAATACACCTGGAAGCTCAAGTCATGTGAGTTTTTCAATGGAACCTGCAGAAATTGAAAAGAATGAAATGCAGGGGGATGAGTCACAGATAAAACAGTAGTTATATGGCAACAAGATAGCAAAAGAAAAGACAAGTAGGAATTTTGAGCAGCTGGTAAAGTTGCTAAAAGTCTCATCGTTGTTACAGGAAACATTCCTGTGAATTTAAAATATACAAGTTATAAAAGGAATGATGAAGACTTCTGTTGCTGACTGTTATGAATAACGACTTATGTGCGAATGGGAGGAAGCAGTTTTGACATACAGAGTTGTCCTTTAAAAGGACAGTTCAGTTCATTGCGATTTTTTTCTAATTTTCATCAAAGAAAATAATTTCAAGAGTAATTTGAACCCAGAACATCTCAGTTTTCTCAAGGCAGTGCAGCCTTCTTCCCTAGACCAGCTATGTGGTCTATTACAGGAAGAAGGTACAGTAAAGTCTCTGCAGTCTTAGAATTTTCTCATCTTTTTAGGTGATTGTGTCCTTTATTGCTAAGGAAACTCCATGCTTTCTCAGATACATGGACTGCTCACAGAATTCTGAAACACAATACCCAGGCTGGCTTTTCTCTGTTCTCATACTTCATGCACTGGGCTAAAGCAAGGATTATTCCATTGTGGTAAATACAGTTTCATCCCCACAGTCGATAAGACAGAAAAGTCAGGTTTCTTTTTCCTTGCTTCAATAACCATTGTCCAGTGTGTTTTACTTTCTCTTTTGACTGAGTTCATGCTGATAACTAGAATTCTTTCTTTTTGGAGTGAGGGGCAGGAGAATAATGAATTGAAGGTGTTAATGATGATGACATGAATTATGACAATATTCTTCTCCCCAGTCTAGAATGATGAACCTGGAGGTGTATGTGCAATACAGATTCTTAAATCCATTCCTGCATACCAATCTTTCCTGCGTGTACACTTTAAGTATTCTTTCTTAGATACAGAAATGTCAACAGGTATAATCAAGTGCAGGGAGTCATGTTGAGAGGGAGCCTTGCTGTGTCAGAGCAGAGGCTTCCTACTGGAGAACCAGCACATGCAAAGCTTTGCAAACAGCAGAATTTACTTGGCACCTCTGCCCTACCAAAGCTGACATACCACCTTGTGTATGGGCACAGTGCCATCCTGACAGATGGGGACGAGTGCAAGCAGCCAAGAGACCGTGTCTGAGCATGAAATATGTTTGTGGAGGGCAGGATTCCCAGCTAGAAATGTCAAAACAGCTGTTTGTCCTGAGTTTTGTGTGCTTACAGGTTAGATGGTCTACAGCTTTGCTAATTCATCATCAAGCTTGATTCATTTTGTAAGAGTTTCTGCTATAGTTGCCAGTTGTCATGATTTCAGGCTAGTGTTGTATGCAAAGAAGCAAAATTAGTCCCTTCTTTTAGACTGCTCATGACAAGACTGAAAATAGTGTCACAAAGGGATGGAAGAGTTTTCCTAAGGAAGAAACTCATTCTGTGCCTTCTACAGTTTCCTATATTATTTTACAAAATGCAGTCCTATAATATTTGGTATGCATTCATCTCAAATCCAGCACCTCTAGTCTTCGATGCTCAAACCCATTAAGAGCTGTAGGAGTTATTTTCAGCAGCTGGTTCAAAAGATAACATGTCAAAGAGTAATTCAGGGCAGAAAAATGTGAAAAATGGTAGATCTCTAAAATTATACCATCTCAACTTTTCTTTAACTATAACAGTATCTACAACTTTCATTTTTATAAGAAGAAAATATATATTCTTTCCCACAAGGCAATAGAGCTTCAATAAATTATTGCTTTTTAAGAAAATCTACTTTTATCACTTCTTAACCTTCATTTTCAGAACTGATTTCAGACATGAATCTACTATGACTACTACTAACAGAATTTCTATAATTCGTTTTTGAAACACCTTGGTCTCTATGACTACAGTGAATAGCTTTATAATGACAGTAAAGTGATTCTTTTTTGTTTAAGGTTGAGAAAATTGCCTTTCCATAGGCATTATTGTAATTCCTACTTTCTGTGATTTTTAGACCTCCAAGTGCAATGCACACTAACATTTTTCAAGAATTTTTAAAAAATCTAATATTTCTATTGCCCAAAATCTGCACTCCTTAGGTATTTACAAATATCAGGCTAACCAAATAATGCCATTAATATTTAATAAAAAGAAAGAATTGTTCTTCAAATACATTTTTCGCTATAAAACCTTGTAGAAATATTGACCTCAGATAAAAAGGTGTAATTTTTGAACACAGAGGACATTCTGCATTAAAATTTATGGAACAAGGTTAAGACTTTCATACCCAAGCTTCTTAAAATGTGTACTCCAGCAAATGACCTGCCTTGATATTCCCTGTCAAGTGACATTTGCTCTCTTTGTAAAATCTTTCATAAGGAGTGTGCTGACCTTGAGCAGCAATAGAGAACTGTATTTCTTAATGGAGATGTAAACCATGCTGACAACTCAGTCTACTGCCTGCATCAGTGCTACCAAGGGGACAATGTTTAGACCAGCGGATGAATGCACGGGGAGCATAACAGTTTCTGAATGAAGAATGTTAGAGATGACAAACAGTAAAAGATCATGAAATTCAGATCTGTGTGGTTTAATCTGCTGCAAGTACACCTCTGTGGCAATGCGCCACAGGAGACCCAGGCACCAGACTATCTGAAACGAAGACTGAGTAAGCAACCTCACATTCTTATTCAGGAAATGAAAAGCTTAGTGGAGGGGAAAAAAAATCAAGTTCATTCAAATCATAAAAGCTGTATGGGGATTAGAAATCACTTTGTTTTCTCTCTCTCCTCACTTCAATGGAAAGCTTTGACTTTTGTCAATGCACTCTGCCAAGAATGTTCACAGCCACTGACACATATGCTGGATATGGGATTGATTTCTTCATTTGATAATTGTGGCACAGTTTTTAACTGGCATTTTGGTAACTGTTTTATACTGTAAAAGGATACCCTGCTTTCAGCTTGGCTGTAGCTTTTTCCCATACACTGCTTATCATCTTCCACTACCCCTCCTGAGAGCAGGATTTTTGTGTGCTGTACACTGCAGAGCTCTACAGCTCTCTACTGCAACTATAGCTGTGGGTGGCAAACAGTTAGACCAGCATAAAACCATTGAGATGGAAGAACTGGGTTTGTCTTTCACTCCCAGGAGTAACTCTGCAGTTCAACCTATAGTTACCATTTTACCAACACTTCCAGACAGACACAGGGCCTCAGGGAAAAGGATATTCCTCACTCTGGAATTAAATACACAAGCCAAAGGAGGGTGGAAAGAAGTAATCATATAATGTTTGGGACTTTACATCCATACATGCAGTTATACTAATAAGGTTAGGTAAGGTCTGAATTTTGTTTGCTTGTTTTAACCAGAATGTAGAGAATGGTTAAAACAAAAAAAAATCAGTGACCAAAAAGAAAAAAAAAAAAGGCCTGTCATTCAAGTTTATTGCATGAAGAAAATGTTTATATGTAGGAATTTTTCAAATAAATGCAATAAAATCCTGACCTAGAGTTTTCTTTTGAGACCAAAAAATCAAGGTACTACTCAAAAACCAAAGTCTGTCAAATCATTAACTCAGCCAAGTACAAATGAAGCAAAAATACATAGGCAAAAATAATTTGGCAGAAGACACAACAAAAACCAGAGTGGGCTACGTCGTCTTGTAAGGCTTTTTCAGAGCCGGTGGAGATCACAGCAGAGACCAATCAGGTCCACAAGCACTGTAAGAACAACTCTTCAAGGCAGCAGGGAAGAGAGCTGCAACAGAACAGTGGCTGTGAACATAAAAAGATTTAGGACACAAACTGATTTGAAGAAGAAGAATCCAGACAGAACTTATTAAACCATTTCTATTAGCATTCAGGGGGTGACCGGCAATACAGCATAAATAGGCAAAACTAATAGCTCACTCCAGTAATGTTTTCTCTTTTGCAGGAAATTGATATGTAGACTAACAAGATGTATTGAATTGAAAATTGAATAAAATATTTCCTCATCCTATTACACACAACATTATCCAGTTTTGTCAAGCCCTTGATCACTTCAAGAGAATGAAGATATGTAACAGCAGAAAAGAACACAACAGAGGAAAAAAAAAATCTAAAAATAGTTCCTGGGGTTGAAGCTCTTTGTTGCTGCATAAATAAGGCTTTTTTCATTCCAAGTGAAGTGCCCCAGGGTCTGCACTGGCCTGGATTTACCTTGCCCAGAGCTGGGCTGGGCTGGTCTCAGCTCCTGCCTCGGGGCCATGTACCTGTTTCCTGCCCTGCCTGAGCCAGATCTGTGCCAGTGTCTATGAGAAGGGTCTGACAAACCCAGAGGTGTCTGCCCAGTAAACAAGGGCCTCTGAGAACTGAGCCTGAGCAGGCTGCAGGGTCATGCTCACACTCACCTGGTGCAGCCAGAAGGCAGCAGCCTGGGGCAAGGAAACATACAACAATACACATAAGCAGGTCCTGGGACTAAAGAGGAAGACACCTCCACAATTAATGCTGCTCTTTTCTAGCAAAGACCTCCAGACAATGAGGGCATATTAAAAATACATACTACCTGCATTTTTTCTTAAGAAAACTGGAAGTCTTTGCCTTAAGACCTAAAAGAACACTGAAGGAACTAGTACAAGATCAGGGGAAAAGGTAAGTATTAGGAAATCTTGGGGTATTGGATGGAGTGGGGATTTTTTGTTATAACAATTTACACTGGTAAGACTTTCCTGTGTTAGGGAATTTTGACTATTAGTCTGTTAAAACATTAATTGGATTAACAATAAATCCTTAGCTTCATAGATACAGTGAATTCTTTTGTTCCCAGCACCAGGACTTGGGGTGTAACAAGAGTGCACAGGATAGAGATGAAAGAGAACAACTGCCTTAAAGTTTATGTCCATTAATAAGCTCTTGTCACTCTAAAATGAAAGAGAAACAGGATAAGCTTGTTGTTACTAGGGAGTTATAGAATGACTAAAAGAAATGACTATGTGTAACCTTGTTGGTAAATGTAAAGAATATTGTAAGATATATTTGGTTATTAATAGACTCATCAAAAAAAAGTATATACTCTCTACAAATAAATAGTTTCTCACTGCTGGAGTGGGAGAAATTCTTCGAATGACAGCCAATATCTAATATTTTTGCGTGGTGCATAGACAACATTTTTATAGCAGACAATACAGTATATAAGACTCAGAAAAATTGGAAAGTACAATAACAACAGGCTATTAAAAACTCACAGAGAGAAATTTATGTATAATAGGTACTAACAAGCTATAAGTACTAGCTTGTTACTATATACATCAAACAGAAAATAAAGTTCCAGCCCTAGGTTGTTAAATTTTTATTTTTTAATATTTATATAAATGAACAAATTATCGGAAAAATGGCCATACAGTATTTATTGCCACTTCCAGGAAATAATGCCACTGCTTGGCAAACAACTGGCTGAAATATTGAATAAAACATGATACATTGGTGTTATTGGTGTTGATATATTGTGGCCTGTACACATAGTACAACAGTAGTGGGACAAAATTCAGACATAAGGGTCTGTAGATGTCATGAAAATGACAGTTACCAGCCAATATATCAGCAGATTTATGGGTTCAGATAAAGTGTACATTGGTTTACTATTTTGTTTATGTGATAGACAAATGTAACTAATTTTTATTCTTGTCTTAATGCCATTTGTTGATTGTTAGTCTCTCTTCTGGGGGTAGGGAAAAAAGATGTGGAAAATTTGGCTTTGAAGTATCTCTAGAAGGAGCTTCCTGGGTTGCTCTTTCCAGATCCGTGCCATATGAGAAGTCACTAGCAGTCAAAAAGCACAAAGACTGACTCACTGGATCCTGATTCTTTTAGATTTTACTTGATGCATTGGATCACCCTAGTAGGCCTCCCATTAACAGTCAAGTTAACTTTTGTAATAGCTCTCAGAGTAGCAATCTCAGGCAGTTACAGAGGACTCAATTCCTTGTTTGCCATTCCTTATCTCCCATCTCTTAGGGTTATGTCCATTGAGGAACAAAAGATTTTCTATCAGATACAACTCCCAGCCCAACATTTAGAAACCAAAACAGTAAAGAAAGAATGCCTATAAGAATGATGTGATGATTAATTAAAAGAAACTCACTAGCAAAGAGAAAAACAAGGGAGAAGAAAGAAGGCCTGGCTCCTAGTCTTCCTGCAATTTATACCCAGTTTAGGGTTTATGAACAGGCATCCTCATTCTCTCCTTGTTTGGTTTACACTTTATGCAGGTCAGGGGAGAATGTACATAGGCTCAGACTCTGTAGTCAGCTCCTCATATGAGTTAAGTGGAAAAATATCTCATTCCTGACCAGAAAGACTGAAAAATCTCACTTGTGTGCTAAATACTAAACTGAACATCTTTGTTAAGCTATATAATATCCTACACATGTATGAAAGACTTTTGTCAGCGCATCTTAAAAAATTAAGAATTAATTGTAAATTAATTATAAACTTATATAATTATATTTCATATATCAAGCCTGAATCTACACTTTTTTAGTTTAAAACCATCACTTCTTGTTCTATTGCTAGAGGCCCTACTAAAAAGACCGTCCCCATCTTTCTTATAAGCCATGGTTAAGTACTGAAAGGCTGAATCAGGTTTTCCTGGAGACTTTTCCAGATTGAACAACCCTGACTCTCTCAGTCTGCTCTCACAGAAAATGTGTTCCAGCCCTCTGACCATTTCCTGGGCCCTCTTCCAGGCCTGCTCCTACAGGTCCCTGTGTTGTCTTGAGGGCTCCAGAGCTGACCAGAATACTTCAGGTGGGGTTTCACCAGAGAGGAGTGGGTGTGTTAAAGCAATACTGGCACAGGATATGCTGCACAACTAAGTAGATTCAAGGAATGTTTTTCATCTTATTATTTTAAAATGTAGAAAACATGGATTTGATTTAATGGAGCCTCTCTGAGTTTTTCTTAAATATTGGGCTATTCCATCAAATTCATGAACAAAAATTTTGTAAGCAAAGTGTGTTTACTTAAATAAAAATTCTCAGTAATATAAATAGACATTTCTCTTACAGTAAAAATCCTTATATTTATTGACTACAGTTTTTATTTTTCATTAATTTATACAATGATTTTAATGAGAATGGTCCAGAAAGGAAATATAGAGTATTTCTTATTTAGGATCCAAAATACAGTGTTTTTTGCCAGTACCAAATTATCTCTTCTTCTTTCTAGGAAAACGAGGCAAAGCCAAAGAGATTCCATGAAAAAGCAAAAGAAGTTTCTAATTAGCCAGACTCGTATATACATACACTTCACAGACTGAGAAATATCAAAACATTTGCAATTCTTTTTTAGAGCAGGCTTTTCAATACAGTCCATATTCTTCTTATATAAAGATGGTCAGGGAAACAACAAGCAGCATTTACAACAGAAAGCACAGGCTGTCATTGATGGAGAGTGATGTAAGACTGAGAGAGAAGTTCCAATCTACTGCAGAGACAAGGACAGGGAAAGAAACCAACCATCTTTAACAGGGTCTCCAAACCCATTTTCCCCACCTTCTGAAGCAGAAGGGTGGTCCTGCTAATAATAAGAGCTGAGATTCAGTCATCACTCTTCACAGGGCCCCTGTGCCTTCATTGACATGGCAACAATTAATCAGTGAACTCCTTTCCCAGCGTATAAAAGTAAGGATCACAGCACTTGCTCTCTTCTTCCCTTACATATACAGGGACCGGGAACAGCTGACTCAGATCAGGCAAAATCTCCACTAGGCTGTGAGAGCTTTGTGCCTCTCTCAGGAGATACAGAATATCTCTCCAGATTTTCTTATCACGTGTCCCAGGATCTCATTTGAGAAGCCTCCAGTCTCAGGGCATGAATTTGCTATGAAAATACAAAGATTAAATGCTCTATCTGCCTCAGTTGTCTACAGCTTTCACACACAGCAAACAAAATATCATGCTAAGCACTAGAGGTTACTCTAAAAGTTTATACAAATGGCCAAGGACTTTGTTTTTTTTAAGCCATAATTTCATAACATTTCTGTTTCATTTTATCCTGATATTTTAATCAACAATTTAAAGATAACTT
Source organism: Cyanoderma ruficeps (assembly GCA_008694505.1). Taxonomy (NCBI): domain Eukaryota; kingdom Metazoa; phylum Chordata; class Aves; order Passeriformes; family Timaliidae; genus Cyanoderma; species Cyanoderma ruficeps. The sequence continues at coordinate 12,855,692 of VZDJ01000623.1, forward strand.
CTGACCAACACTACCCAGTTACATCAGCTGACCAATAGAAGGCTCAAACACATCCTCAGACTGTGCCAAAAATATTCACTCTTTTACTGTGAATCTGTCTTTCTTGCTTGTCCAGAATCAGGACTGTCTGAGGGGTAGCAGAAAAAGCTAGGTTTACCTCCTGTGCTTGGGATGAGTAAAACCACATCATCACCTATAGAAGGCAGGAAATTTAAAAACTGTTCTAGGTATTTTGAGAGGAAAAAATCTTTTTTCATATATCTTCTGTGTTTTATAGATAGTGATTTACTTAGAAATATTTCTTGCAGTGAAGTTTTACAGCCACAGCTTAGGTAGTGCTTCTGTTGATAAATGGTTAAGAGCTATTTTTTCATAAATTAGTGAGAGAAAACCCATAAAATTTGTCATCAGGCCTCAAAAGTGTGCTATTTTCAAACAGTACAAATTGTGACTGGCTCAGCACCATATGGTATTTAATTTTCTGTGATGTATGCATGTGCACAAATTGCATTTAGGCAACTGGGATGCTGTCAGTCTGAAGATAATTCTGCATACACTCTAACAAGTAGAAAGCAAAGGTCTTTGACAATATCTGAATCATTTCAAAAGATGGACTCTTCATTCATGCATCATTCAAGTAAACATGAAGAAATGTTAGGAGCTGGGTTCTTGGCTAGACCTGAGATTTTATTTCTGAACCATGGCTCGATGCAAAAAAAGAGATGCTTAAAATAAATATATGTTGTGGGGTTGCAGGATTGTTTAAAAAGTTTTATTTTAAGTTTAGTTTAGCTCTATGTGCCTGAGAAGGGTTTCTTTGTCTTTTATGGGAATTTTTGTTATCAGAAGTTTGAATGTGCATGGTACTTTTCTCTCTGCCTGCAGACTGTTTCTAATTGGTCTGTTCATCATAAATTTCCATGTTGTTAGGGAAACTGTCGCTTCACAAGGACACAGAGCCTTGGAGGAGTCTGTCCGTGCCTGGCAGAGGCCCCCCAAGACTTCACCTAACTGTCTTTATCTGATTTATTATGGACTATGTAACAGTTGGCATGTATACTTTGTTATTGGCTTAAGAGTTTTGTACCCACCCCTGAGCTAGCTGTGAAAAGACCCCTGAGCCCAGGGACTTTGTCTCTCTCCTGAGGTGCCATCCTAGGGTGAGGGGGTCCCCTGTCCCCCAATAAACCCTTCTTCCACCGTACCTCCGAGATCCCTCTTTCATCGCCGCAAACCATTGCAGTAAAGGGTCTGAGGGTCTGCAGAACCAAGAGCCCACCTCAGTTTTTGTCAGGACATGCTGGGGCTGCCAAGCAGTCTGGCTGAGTAGGCTGACCAGCAGGGCACGCACCCCGAGAATATGTGGTTTTCAAAACCATTTTTCTGGATTTTTGTTATATACAGCCTTCATGGAAACCTAACGAGTTGCTTCCACTAAGAACAATGTCTATTTTGTACCTTAACATAGTAACATGACACAATGTAAACTAATTTAGAAAAAAAAATCTATGAGATATTTTTCTGCTTTAGGTATGATTATTCTGAAAACATTTGTGCTGTATTTCCTTCATTTCTCTCTTTGAAAGTTTTGGGAAGTAAAACACAGTAACCAGGACTCAAGCTGGGCTATGAAGGCATCACTGCCTTCTTTACAGTTATGCCCTCATGTACCACCTGAGGGTCAACTTCACAACATTAAGTGCAGATATAGGAGCTGACTTCATGATTTCTATTTACTATAAAATCCCATTTCTGTTTACTTAATTACTTAATAATGATTTGTGGTTAGTCAGTTAAAAGTTCTCTCTGAATCATGTTTTAGAACAGTTTTCTTTCAGATAATTTATATTGGCCTAGGTATTCAGAAGTCATTAGTATGAGAAAATTATTTTGCTGACTTGAGAGGGAAGATCATGAATGACGTGGAGCAATGTCAGTTGACTTGTGATTTCCTCTTTTAGCAACTCATTCCTCAATTGTTCAATCACAAAAAAAAAAAATAAAGGGCAGGAAAAGAATCAGAATTTAGACAGAAAAAAAAATTAGATATGAGTATTTGATATGTAGCATAGTGAGAGGACACAGGTGCAGGGGGAAAAAATCTTACCAGATGACTGATAAAGAGATGCTCTGCTTTGTGCTTGAGACAGCTAGGAAGGAGGGGAACTTTGAGGTGTAGTAATGGCATCTGTATTAGAAGCTGTGAGCCAGACAAGAAAAAAATCTGAAGTTGATAGTGTAGGGTTAAAATGATTTCTGAGGCAGCAAGGCCTGGGAACAGAACATTGGCTTCACTGCAACCAGGGTGTTATTTTCATGCTATTGTTTTAACCAAATCAAGTATAACTTTGCCTAGGTGATGGGGAGAGGGGGGATGAGTGTGATTCTTAGTCAAACATGTAGGCTCTGGAAATAAAAGTTAGATATTCTTTACTAGGTCAGGTGGATCTGTACCTGCATGATCATCAGATGATAAATTACATTATTGTTAATTCTAACATTTGTTTGGTAACCGAATATGATTATTACCTTGAACAAGAATCATGAGAATTGATGGTTACAAAATTCCTGCTTGGGTAAAATCAATGGAACAATAGGGGTTTAATGATTAACGTGTATAATTCTGTAATGAAAAGAGTATAAAACACGCCTATTTCGAACCCATGTTGGGAGTCAGATTAGTGGGTATGTCCTGGACCCCCAATTCCCAGAGCACTTCAATAAAGCACCACATATAATCATTCTGTGATTATGAGTTTTTTACACTAACAAAGTCAGCTGAGAAAACAAATCAAACTCCTTTCATAACATTCTTGCGGAGGGTGACATAAGGGCTCTGTACTGATGTACACATGGAGATATAATAGAGCACTCAGGAAAGAAATAATTTTTCAAAAGTCAAATATATTATTTTAACTTACATTCACCATTTTCTGGTGAAGTTTTTCATCTGGAATCCCTTGACAGGTTTGGGAATTGAGAAATTTATGGGGTGGCTATACTTGAACTAATGCTACACAGAGACAGAAGAAAGGTCAGCCACTCACCAGAACAAGGTGGCATTCACCTAAGAGTTCAATGAATTCAATGATGAAATATATAAACTACTAAATCTAGAAAGCAGCCTCTCACTTGAAGCTCAATACATGAATGCTGGCTGATAGAATTTTTATTTAATAATCTTTAATTTTTAAAAGTAATTAAAAAATCCTTTCATATGAAGAAAATCAGTAAAGACAATTGGAAAAGATAAATTTACTGAATGTCATTGTTAATACTTTGGTGAAAATGAAATCCAGAGACTTCTGTAAAGAGAATTTCTGCCCCCAAAGTCAATAATCAGAGAGACAGAAATGATTAAGTACATATAGTCTGTCTGCATTTCCAAGTCTTCACAATGATCTTTATTACAAAACCTTAAGGAAAACAATGAGCCATTTCATCAGTACAGGGGGATTCTTTCATGGCTGAATGCATGGTTGAGAGAACAGAAATGGAAACAGGAGCAAAATGTTAATTCCTGTGGTGTGGGGAGATCTGTAGCGGAGTTTTGTGCCATTCAACATCTTCATAAGTAGCCCAGTAATGACATTGAAGAAGTACCTGTGCTTCTGATGATGCAAAGTAATTCAAGATACTAATGATGATGGCAGATTGTGAAGGGTCTACTGAGTAACTGGATATACTAGTAGCAGATAAAATACAGTGCAGATAGGTGAAAATTGATACACACAGGGAAAAGCAGTATTAGATTTATATACAAAATGAGAGTCCCTCAGCTGATCAATGTCACCCAGAAGTAATTTTGGAATATTGTAAGCCATTCTGTAAAAGCTATCAAGTTAAGTGCTGGATAACATTACATAAATAAATAAGTAAATAAATAATATATGCAATGTTCTTTTTATCCCAAATATTCTGTTAGGAAAAGGATTGTTCCTAATCCAGCAGGTAAAACTGTAGTCCTCCTGGCAAAGAATTGTGTGAATGTAAATGATTTCTCTGTGTCAAAAGGTTAACCAGAGTTTCTTGCAAGTGACATACACAGGTCACCAAGAGAAACTGCAAGAGTCTCAGGAATCCTCCGCAGCCCAGAGTAAAAGTGTATTAAGGATCATTGCCGTATATGTTTATTTTCCTCTTTCTCAGTGTCCTCTTCCTGGACACTTATTTATCTTACTAGACCTTTGGTGTGACTTGGGATGCAGTACTTATATGTTATTTTGTTTTATAACTCATTAAGAAAAAATTTAGAACAGCAACATTTTAAAAAAAATTCACATAGCACTCTATGTAACACATTTAGGAAAAAAAAATCCCTCAGGTTTTCTCTACTAGTGACTGCTTATGTTTTGAAGACCTGCTTCTGTTTTAGGTGTAGCAGGCAAAAGAAATAATTTTGGAGGTCTCTGACACAATATTTTTTGTTGGGAAAATACACAACAGTAGATCTGAGAACTTAAGGGATAGATGGGATTTTTTTAAAGAAGCTCAAGTGATAGAGGACAATATCTCTTCTCTTAAAAACACAGCTAACAGAAAATTCAAATGAGAAATAAAACATGCTCAGCAGAGACTGCAACAGGCTAAAAATCTTGAGTAAATGATCCTTCATTTGTTTTAGATGAAGCCTTGTTTTAAGTGATCATAGGTCATCTTTAAAGAAAGTATGTCTTAAAGAAATCCCCTGGCAAAACAACACTTTCACTAAAAATTACAATGCGTCAAGAACACTGATTTATAGGAACTAAACACTAATATTCTCAGAGATCATGTGCAGGAGACTAAGTAAAGCCTAATGTAGTTCATACTTTTCTCTGATGATTATTGTAAAATATATAGTCAGCATTTTAGTCTCTAAAATATTTTGGGGACCAAAGGCTAATGTCAGAAAGAAATGTGAGATGATATAGATCAATATCAAGGCAACAATAGAGGTATTGCTGTTTTAAAATAATTTTCTCTTGACATCGTTCTTTTTTTTTGTGACTGGTACAAAAAAGAAAAATAAATGGAATATAGCATATCCTAAATACCATCCTAAAAGCAGCTTCACAGGCTGTTTCATTTTCCAGATTTCAGAGGTGGTGTCTTTGCTTTCATTTGCCTCTTGATTTTCCTTTTATATTATTTTAAATCTACATAAATATGAGCAAAAATATCTAAACCTACTTAGTTTGTTCATAGATCTTTGTAAAATAACTTCCCATTAACAAAATTGACAATGTTCTTTAACAACATGCTGTATTTATCAAAGTCACAAAGCCTCACATACTCTAGAGTTTGTCATTAAAGACATACACAAGAAGCTTGAAAATATTATCCTGGTAGTGAACAAGATCATGTTGCAAAGAAAAACTCACAAACTTCAAATTCACCAAAGGCAACTATAGACATAGGCCTCCTAGGTTTAAATTTAAGGCACAACTCAGAATTACAAAAGTCACACCTCTTCCAATTCTGTTTAATTATATCTGATTACCAAAGGGATCTTGGACTAAATGTGTCTCATGAAGCTATTGTGCTTTGAGTTTAATAGAGTGAGCTCTACTTTAAATGTTATATGCTTAGCCACAATCTGGCTTCCTGATATAAAGAGGACAGCACAACATGTTGTCAAAAGCAACCATAGCCCACACAAAGCAAGATTTGTTGTTTTATTTGAAAACCTGTCAGTATGTGAAAGTCAAGAGATAAATGGAAAGTACCTAGAAAATATCTTTATCTCAGAGAAATGCTGAGGATTGAAAATAAAAGAAAAAAGATTTCCAAATCCATTTGAATGCCTTGGGGAAAGATAAATATGAAGAGGACCTACAAGTAGCTCTCCTATTGCACACAGTGGGCAAAAAAATCCTGAAAATATTAATTCATTTTATTAGTAACCAATTGAAAATATTCCATTTAGAATGAAAACTTAATACTTAAGAAGTGCTGTAGTCCAAGAAAAGTATTGGGTTTGATCAAAATCAGGTCCTTTTCTAATCTACACCTAGGAAAAGGGCAGATAAGACATGTAAAAAAGCTGAAGGGAGAAAGTAAGTGCCAGCTTCAGAAATACCAAGAATAGCCTGTTCACGTTTAGAGCTCCTGATGAAAACAGCCTAAGTAGAAAATAGTGAAGGAATTTCAATTAGAATTCACCAAAAAAAAAAAAAAGTGTCATAAAAAATCACTAAGTCAAACATATGGGTTAACAGTTTCATCAAAATTAGGAAGAGAAAATGGCAGATAAGAAAATCTGTATTAACAAGCATTCACAAGAGAATATCAGGTTTATCTTGAGATAGCATCATCCTATCTGCACAATAGCTGATATACAGCCCGAACAAGTTGATAAAAACATTTTCATTGAGAACAAGGACAGGTCCTGGCAAGCCAGAACACAGAATCAATCAGATGAATTAAGCAATTTCAAACCCTATACAGTAGCTGCAAGATTATACATTTACCTCTTACAATAAACTGAAATAGGGGATGTTTTAATAAAAGAGCAAAGAAACACTTGCAGATATTTTGGAAAAACAACATGATGAGGTGATGATGGTTGTACCAGCCTCAGATGAACAGACACTGAGGAAAATGGTGAGAAGGACACAACGCTGATATACTCAATTCATTCTGAATAGATGCCACCCATGACAAAAGCATTCAAACACATAGGATGTCTATATTAATCAAGCCACTTAACGAACATATTAAAGATGTAGCTGACAGGAGAGCCCACACAGAAGTGTGTAGATCCTTGGGAATTTGTTGTACAGTACTTTTGGGCAAGAAAAACAGGTTTAATTGCTTATCTAAAATAATTGTTTTGTGATACCACAGCTTTGAAAGAACCAAGTTTGCAGAAAATAAGGACAACACTGCCATGTCCCTGTTGTTAAAGTCTGATCATTTCTTGCCACTAATAAATACTTTTTATGGAAATCGCCATAAAAACAAATCTTGTGATAAGTAGATGTGCTGTTTTAGTGTGACTCAGCATACAGAACAATTTCTGCATAAAATCTTCATGGCTTCTTTTGTCTAATTGTAAAAATTAGCTGAAGGTTTCTTCTCTTTTTTTGTCTGATTGGTTGCTGTTTGGTTGGTTTTGCTTTTGCTCTTGCTTTGACATATAATACCCATTTAAGGATTTTTTTTTTCCATTTTCCAAAATTTTAGACTCCTCCTGACATCAGTCCATTCTGTCACTGCTAAACAATGTTCTGCCTTCAACACATGGCATCCCAAAATAGGTATTAGTGATCTCCCTGTGGAAGCAGAGAAATGCTTGGCTTATTATTTTAGAACAAGAAGATCCAGCCTAATGAAATGACTGAAAGACTGTTCAGATGGTACAGCCTATGATTTGCAATATAGCTCCATCAGAGAGTAGAAATATTCTGACTTGTTTAAACCTGAGAAATTAAAAAAGATGGGTAGGAAACACTGTCCTGAATAGTCACTAGGCAATGGAAGATGAATTTTGTCCTGTTATTCCCATGACACACTGACTCCAAAGAGCTTATGATAGCTTAATGCACTTATGATAAAGACTGAAATGAAAATATGGCCAGACAGCACAGCAATAATCTCTTTCATCCTGAGGATTAAATGCATGTGGAAACTACATACACAATTGAAGGTTACAGCTGGAATGTGAAAGGTACACATCTACAAACTGGCAGCTGAGACTGGGATAAATTAGAAGAGTAAGAAGTACACCAGAAGTGCTTGTGTCTGAGAAATGAGATGATTAGGTTTGACTTGCAAAGGAACATGAGGAGCATCTGAGGAAAATCAAGAGTTAGATGTGCTTGCCAGGTAGTGTGGAGAGTTGCTGGACATCTGGAACTGTTTGGCAGTGTTATCTACCTTTGACTGACACAAAGAGTTATTAATCATAATGCTACCTTAATTAATATGATAAGCCATGCATCAGGCTACATAATGAAGACACTGGCAAGCTGCTTAACAGAAGGTTTTCTAGGAACATAGAAAAGAAATCCAGTACATTGTCCTGCATTTTCTTTAAAAATAGCTATGAGAAATCACCAAAATACTACTGTCAGGAGAAAAGTCTTACATGATTTAGGTGCTGAGTCTGATGCACTGTGGTAACTTTAAAAGTTGTTACTCTCTGCCATATAATAGAAATTTATGGTCCAGAATTAAATAGCCTCAATGTCACCACGAGTTCCTCACACAATGAAGGTACAATGTTTGAAAACAGTCTGTCTTTCTTTTTTCTGTGTAACTGCTGGCAAGTCTGTGGTCAAAAGGAGATGCCACAATGTGCAGATATCATAACTAAAAAAAAAAAACAACCAACCAACCATGGCTTCATCCTTCTCGAAGGATTTTATTAGTTTGTTTAGTAACAGTAGCACAATCCAACCAACAGAACACAGAACTGTGATTCCAGACACGTGGTCTAAGCCCCTTTCATTTGGGCTAAGTGGATATGTTTCCATCAATGACCACAAGCCAGTACTTTCAAAAGTGTTTGCTGTCTTTTTCTCTAAGGCATAATTTGGGATATTTTATGTCCTTTAATTAATGTAAAAAATGTGATATTTTCAAATACTCTGTAAAGAACTGAAAATTCCACAAAAACAGTGGAATAGAAACTTTCCACAGCCAAACAAAAATAGTGTGTATGTCTCTAGATGCATATATGGAGGTGGAAAAAACACAAGAGGATAGAAGATAAGAAAAAATAGATACCGTCTGGGATGGGGGAGAGGAGAGAGGGAGGGCAGGAATGGGACAGTGCTCCAGGGTCTGTTGCAAACAGTAAAGAAAAATATTTAGAGGTGTCAGAGAAGTAGAGGTGTCAGAGAATTAAAGGTGTCTCCAGTAACATAATGCTTTGAATTTTAAGATAGAGAGTCTGTAGGCAGTTAGGTAAGGAGATGTCAAGGAAGGGAGTGTGAAAGAGTTAAGGATAAAAGGAATTTCTCAGGATGGATCTATCTTGTGAATTTCATGAACACAAGTTTTGCTGCCATTTTAAGCACCGAATGCTCCACTCAGCCATACTTTCGATTAAGTTCCTGTAAAAGTAGGTATTTAAGCCTGTATGAGGGCATTATTTCACATAGAAAGAATTTGAGCTATTCTTGCAAAGACAGGCAGCTCAATATTTGAGATACAGAGTGGTTCTGCAAGAAGATCTGTTTTCTTAGACTGATGGATGTGGAATACAAATATGAGTAACATGTTTCTTGTGACTCCTATATCTGTAAATTTACAGCAACCCTGAGGTGATGGCCCTGCTTCAAAATTCATCCATGATGTCAATAAAGTGCTAGTGCATGGACTGGAGAAGCCGCTTGCCCATATTTTCCTAGGAGACTGAGCTGCGTGAAATCATCTTGGATGAGTGTTTCATTGGGCTTTCCATGTCTTTTCCTGTTGGGAAGGCAGATTGCCTCAGCAAGCTGAGTGCTGAGTCATGAAGGTCACACAACAAAATAGAGTGGAACAAACTATTTCAGTTGGAAGAGTCCTACAACAGTCCTAGAATCATAAAATGGTTTGGGTTGGAAGGGACTTTAAAGATCACCTAGTTCCAATCACTCTGCCATGGGCAGGGACACCTTCCACTAGATCAGGTTACTCAAAGCCTTGTCCAGCCTGGCCTTGAACACTGCCAGGTTTGGAACATCCACAACTTCTCTGGGCAACTGTTGCCCGAGTTTTTCTGTTCTCTTGTCTTTCTGTAGAACTTTCAGCAGAGCCTTGATGTAAATAAGGCTATTCTTAGAATGTTTACATACTATTCTTAGAATGTTTACATACTTCTCCTGTGAGAGAAGAAATGAGTGATGGTGCTATTCACCAACCAGGTCAAAGGGGTGGTGACCTGTATAGCCAATTCCTTGACCTCTGCACATATCTATAAATATTGCAGTCAAAATAAAGATAAGTAGACAGCTTTGCACAAGTTCTGGCTCCGGAGCCCCTCTCAGTGTTCCTAAATTGGGACACGCCCAGCTTCGCCCCGCAACGTCTGGTGACCCTGAATGTGTGAGAACCGCAGCCCGAGCAACAGGCAACCTGCTCCAGTGCCTCATCAGCCTCACACTAAAGAACTTCTAACATTTCATCTAAACATAGTCTCTTTTGGTTTAAAGCCATTTCCCCTTGTCCTATCACTGCATGTCCTTTTAAAAAGTCTCTCCAGCTTTCTTGCACCCCCCCTTTAAGTACTGGAAGATGCTGTAAGGTTTCCCCAGAGCCTTCTCTTCTCCAGGTTGAGCAACCCAAAATCTCTCAGCCTGTCGTCATAGAAGAGGTATTCCAGCCCTCTGACCATATCCATGGCCTCCAGCAGTCCCATGTCCTCCTCAACTGGTTCAAGTGCTTAAACCAATTCAGCGCTGATCAAAATGTTAAGAATGTTATTAAGCTAATTATCCAAGTACCTCTCAAACACTGACAGGCTTGACACCATCAATGACCTTTTTAGGAAGCCTGTTCTAGTGTTTGTCCACTATCTCTCACACACAAAAATGCTTCCTAAACCTCATCTGGTTCAGTTTTGAATCATTCCCATGTGTCCTATTGCTAGATACCAGGGAGGAGAGATCAGCACCTTGCTCCCCACTTGCCTTCCTCAGGTGCCTGTAAAGAGCAGAGTTTTCTGCTCAGCTTCATTTCCTCCAGCTGCCAGCACTGCTGGGTAATTACCCCTTTTGACCAATTAATTATGTTGTGTTTCTTGAGCCCCAGCATGGGGTTTGCTGGGGGCACACTGTTGACTCCTATTGAGCCTGCTGTCAGCCAACACAATCCCTTTCTCTAGGGCTGCTCTCCCACCATTTCTGTCCAAACCGATACTTGTGTCCAGCTTCACTTTTTTTCAGTGTTAACCTCTACAATTCTGTATAACCAGGAGACTCTGCTAATTATGTCCTCACATGCTTCTCCTTAATTTATTTGGCCTATCTCATCTTTTATCCATGTACCTCCTTATCCAAATTAGAGGATACATATGAAAATATTTCCCAGCCTTGTTTGTGCATTTATCGTTGTCAATATATTGCTTTGAATTGAAGAGGTATTTTACTAAGCTAATGAAAACTGTCAGCATTATACATGGCAAGGTAGAAAAGCAAATAGAGGGAAAAGTTGGTTTTAAGGGCACAGGTGATTAGGGCCAGTCACGTAGGATAATTCTGATTTCAAGGCCACAGCTTTGACCCAATGCCTGGGATATTCCACAGAAGCATTCAGTCTGGCTTTGATGACTTTAAGATATGAGGCATCTACTCTTCATGTTTTGCTTTACTGGATGTTCACTGCATATGAAAAAAAAAAAGAAAAAAAAAGAAAGTTTGATAAGTATTTTCTGCCTGAATTCTTACATCTTTTGTACCCATAGTATTGTTTGCTGCTATATTAAACACTTCCTTAATTTCCTGTGCTTTTACCCTGTGAAGACGGTTGAAGACAGTTAGAAACTATGATCAATAACCCCTCAGTCCTCTTTTTGATAAGTACATTGATCTCTAAAATAACTATTTAAGGAGTAAAATTGGGGGGAGAGGCTAATGATCATTTCACTTGCATACTCCTGTAATTGCCAATGCCATGGGAAAGATACTTACTACAACAATATGTCTGGAACTGTAAAAAAAAAATACAGAAGTGTGTGCTCTCTGCATTTACTTTGATCATCTCAAGGTTTTTCCAAGACTGCATTTATCTTGCATTGCCTTAACTGTCAATACATCATTGCTTTTACATTCTTAGAGAAGAAAGAATGAAGAGGGTCTGAAATGGCATTAGAATTCCAGCTGGGATTTCTTCCAATGCTGTTCAGCATAAGTAATTGAAACCGAATATTGTATTTTTATATACTCTGTAGCATTTCTTCCAAGGGGCAACTTTCGATTCACTTATTATTGTGTAGGTTACAAATGGCATTATGCATTTCTTCTATCAAAATACTAAGCTAGTGATATTTAAATGTAAAGAAATATATCCTTGAGTAATGAATACAGTCAGAAATTGCTAGGTGAATTTAACCAAGAAAAGAATGATCCCATACTGATGTAGTGCATAAATTTTTGAGTGTGGGACAATGGCCCCCATTTATAAACATTTCATATTCACATTGAAATGCCTGACCTTGCTTCTGCAGTTCTATGACTAGCAAGATCTTTGGAAGTTCAGTTTTTCGCTAGAAAAAGAAAGCAGTTATGTCAATGGGAATAAATACAACTCAGATGTAATTTTTTTCTCTTTTTCTTCAGATGTAGCAAAAACTTTAATACCTCTATAGCATAACAATTCTGATAATAAAAATGCTAACTGCTATGAAAGTAAGGAGAGGAAATACTTTGAAATAGATACCCTATTATACACCAGTGAGACACTGAAAGTAACTTTTTAGTTATGTGATGGCCTAAAGTATAGGTAAAGATTCTTACTATTCATGTTTCAGATGAATATCAGAACAGCTGGGCAGGCATGCAGCAAAACCTTTGGACAACCAGTGGTATGCAAATGAATCTCAGAAATCTAAGTTTAGGGAAAAAAAATCAAGAAAAATAAGCTTCACATCCTTAAGATCCTGAAATGTTCAATATTTGAGGCAGTTATTTGTCAATATCAACTCGCACAACCTTTCATGAATTTTAAATTGGATTTAAAGAGCAAATAACCATGAGAGCAACAGTAAGAATTGCCAGAAAACAATTCCCAGGGAGGTGCTGGGCATGTCAGGGCTGGAAGTGAGGCCAGGCTTCTGCTGGACTGGACCTTGATCCTGGAGCAAGGTAACCTCTGTTCCAGGGGATCAGAGAGTCTCAGCTGCCCTTTGCCAACTCACACAAGCTGCATGTCAGAGCTTTCCTGTCCTGCATACCATGTATCTAGAGCACTGATGCCTAGTTTAGCATGCTAGGGATTGCTCTCCCAGAAGTGGGTGCCTGATTTATGAAGCATTATACTTCCCACAGGTTTTGAAAACCACAGGAGCACCTTGAAAATAGTAAATCAACATGAATAAATCTAAACTAAACAAAAGGTAGCAATGCAGAAATAAAAAAGAGTCCCCATATTACACGGTAAGGAAAATAAATTTGATATTTTATCTGAAAATACAGAAGTACTCTTATTCACCAGTGAAAAAGAGCTGTACTTTTACACAGAAAGTTAATTTAGCATCACCACCTGACAGATGGACTCCCCAGCAGGTACTTAGTCTTCTTTTTTCTCTCCTTTTTCACAGACCCACACAGTTTTAAAAGAAGTCTGAGACAGTGAGAGGTGAGTTTTCTTTCAGGATGAAGCAGAGAGACAGTTTCCAGACAATCAAGTGTAGAGACAACTTTGTAAGTCAAGCCATGACAGAATAATCAATGGGATTTTTTTTAAGTGATCTGTGCTATAAAATAGAGGGAGAGACTGTTTTTTGTTCTGCACATTGAAAATATGTCTGAAAGGATTAAGAATTGTGTACTCCAGGTTTCATCTCATTGTTCCTTCGGACTTTTTCCTTCCAATGACTGCTCTCTTTAAATAGAAACAGAAGTTGAAACTGTTTAAGGATCTTAAAACAGCTATTTGATACACAAATCTAAGACATTTATTAGTTCTGAGACTGCCACTGGGAGTCATAATCTGTTGAATGTAGACAGTTATCCAGAAAAAAAAAATCAGTCTAGTTGATTGTCAAAGCTTAGAATTTAAGAGTGTGCATGCAGGGTAAAGCAGTAGTCCAGGACAAGTACATAAAAATGTCATTGTATAGAGAGAGGGAAGAAAAGACGTGATTCACAAGAAGGACTAGAACTGCCTGAAAATGTCTCTTCCAGAAGCTACCATCTGGGAATTAGCATTTTGCTGATCTGATACAAATAATTCCAGACATAGCCTTCACTGAAGAAAAAGCTAGATAAACTGGAATAAAGCTAGATAAACTCCGTAGCATGAAAAACAGGTGCGATAGAAGTCTACACAATCATGAGTAGCAGGACTCAATAGGTGAATGGAGTACAAAGTTCCTACTTGATAAAGCAAACAAATTAAAGTGGTAAGTGCTAAGTGGTAATTTCAAAATAAGCAAGAGGAGTCACTTCTTTACATGATGATGATGATTAAGTAATGGAATTCTTTTTCACATGATGCTTGATTACCAAAAGATCACATGGCTTCAGAAACATTTTTAGATACATTTTTAGAAGAATGATAATTCAAGATTATTAAACTCAAAGATGTTATCTTCAATATGTGTAACTTCGAAGCACAAAAATTTATGCTTAAGAAAATATCCATAATTACTTATAATCCTATATTCATAGAACCATAAAACCATTTGAATTGGAAGGGACTTTTAAAGATCTAGTCCACCCACCCTGTAATAAGCAGAATCATTTTCAACTAAATCAGGGTTCTCAGAGCCCTGTCCACCTTGGGCTTCAATGTTCCCAGGGGTGGTGCACATACCTCCTTCTGGGTAACCTGTTCCAGTGTATGAACACCCTCATTATAAAAAAATTCTTTTGTGTATTTCTTCCATAAATACATATAGTTTGAAACCATTATCCCTTGTCCAAATGAAAGCAGGCCTTACTAAAAAGTTTGTCCCCATCTTTAAGTCCTCCTAAAGTACTGAAATGTTGCAATAAGGTTTTCCTGAGGCCTTCTTTTCTGCAGGCTGAACAATCACAACTCTTAAAGCCTTTCCTCGTAATACACGCATTCCATCCCTCTGATCATTTTTTGTCCCTCCTCTGGATCTGCTGTATAAGATCCATGTCTTTCTAGACAATAATTTTGGCTGCTGTCAGTGAGAGTAGAATTTTTTTTACTGGAATTCTAAATTACTCTGTCTTGGTTTGCTGTATATACCATAGAGGATGTAAAATATTAACAGGTTTGGAAGATCCATCCTAGGTTTTAAGACATTCAGAGAGCACTGAAAGCATCTAACCTGAAATATAGCCAAACAGGTCTACACACATAGTGTTTATCCCACAATTTAATTAAAATGGAACATCTAAAAACATCCAATACAGACAAAAGGTTTAAAGAGCTGGATGCTTTTTGAAAAAATTCAGCAGACTTTCTATATGGAATTCAGCACTCACTTGGTAGCTTATTCTCTGAGGACGTAGCTAAACATTACAAAGTTAGTCTTGAAACACTGCCATGAGAGCAAGGTTTAAATAGGGCTAACTATGCATTTGCTCACAAAAAAAATTCTTATCATGCAGATGCCATCTGTAGAGATACTAACATGGACAGATCTCAGCGTGCTTATTTTGATGCCAATGTTCTTCTGAATATGACCCATTGAATTGCATTGGCAGAAGGCCTGGACAAAGTAAAAGTTTATCCTGTGAGCAAAAGCATATTGAGAAAATTAATGGCATTATTTTGAAAGGAAATGGGAATATGGATATGGTAGAATTAAATTGTGATGTAAGTTGTACTCTTGATCAGAAATAAGATAACCTGCGGTTGCTTTTGTGTTTCAAAATCAGTGTAAGTAAAAATTACTAGAAATCTGAGAAAGAGAAGTTACACTGATGAATAAAACTCTTGGGAATAAATCCAACCATTTGAAAGTTTATCTGGCTGAACATCCTTTCTCTAGACACCATTTTATAATGAGAATTTCAAAGACTGTTTAAACAATGGCAGAAAGAAGTTTGTATTTAGGGAGGAATGCTCTCTAAAGTGTAACAATATTACCATTAGTATACTCTTGTAGTCCAAATACCAGCCTGCACCAGTAGTACCCCGTTTTTAACCATGAGTAGCAGGAGATCCTTGGGAGAAGGGATGAGGAGAGATGTATTTGAAAATTACATTACTTCTCAGTTCTTCTAGTCTTCAATCCTTTGCTGCTCTTGAGCCCAGAACTTTTTTTCTTTCGTGATTAGCAACCTCCTTTTACTCCTCCATTTGAATCTGTTGAATCCTTTAACATAATTAAGAGTTTCTGACAAAAGAGCTGGAATTAAGTATATAGTAGAATATTTTAATAATTTAGCTCCTATCCCATTTATATATATCAGTTTGTTATAATCTGAGGAGGAAACTAAGACAAAATGTTTACAGAATGAAGATTCACATACACAGATATAAAATAAATCTCATATGAATAAAAATTTGTGTGATTTTCTCATTTGTTTGCCATTAGTTTTTTCTCCATTGACATCCAGTAAGTCATCATTGGCAAACTGATGCAGAAAGCAGATGTTCATGGACATTCAATACTGAGTTCTTTCATGGGTGGGTATATAATTTCACTGACTGGAATTTAACACAGTCCTTCCATGAGAGAAGTCTGCAATGACCTTCAATAAGACACCTTTCATAGAATAAAATGCTGTGCTTACTGTGCTTTCCATTTTAATAATTATCAAATTGGAAAGCTGGTGGGATTGATTAAATTAAGTTATACTTAGAATAATATCAATTACTTAATCTTGTAAACATTTTGAAAAGACTCGAAAAAGATTTTGATAAACTGATTTAGGTAAAAAAATGGCAATGGGCTGTGTTAGGATTGCAGGCAAATGATTATGGCACATCCATGTCCCTGGCTGGAAGCTGAACCAACAGACTTGGGCGGGGAAAACTACTGGATATGAAACTGTTGGCCATATCAAATAAACCAGGGACAGGCTGATGTGAGATATAGTTAGTACCGCAAGGGTTGGCTGGATTTCATAGGTCAGAGGGAGAGACAGTCAAACTGCAGAGGTACTTGAACAGAAGAACTGTGGACCTGTTGTGGAGGAAATGTTGCAAGACCAACTGGCCAGGTGAGTGCACCAGCAATGCCCTATAGACAGAGATTGCATTATAGATAATGTTGTCAGAAATAACAAATTTAGGTACTGTTGTAGCACAGCTGGGAAAACAATGAAAAAGTAAGCATGGCTAGATTTTAACTGAGAGGACACAAAGGCATAGAAAGAGAGTTAGAACAGTGAAAAGCAGGTCAAGAGATGTGAGAAAAGGACAACAAAGTATGTAGCCACATGACTGGTTCTGTCTCAGAGTACCTATGGAACAGCCCTGTGTGGGAGACTGGAGGAATGGTTCACTGGTCCAAAACATCCATGTAGGAAGTGGTAGGGGAACAGGGTGCGTTCTGCATAGGTGGGATGATGCTGGGCCCCCTCCCTACCCCCTTGAGTCCTCTCACACTGTGCTGTGTAGCACTTGTGCATTTGAAAAGTCATACATTGCTCTGCACTGTAACTGGGGATCGAAATCATGGACTTGCCGGAAACATTCTGGCTTCGTGTAAAATGCAAGCACGAGTCAGGCTTTGCCAAGTGCATTGTTCCACCAGAATGTTCTAAAGTTTGCAAATAAAATTGTTCTTGAAATTCCTGAGACTTTTGTGGTTTCTCCCGTGGCAGTCCAGAGTAAATCCAACTGCTTTCCCCTAAACACACCAAGCCAAGCAGGGTATTACACCTCATACTTGGAGCAAGACAAGAAACCAAACTTGTTGTTCTGACCATATGACACAAGTTAAAACTGCTCCTGTGATGCTGTTGTACATTACAATGACACAGGCTTTGACTTTAGAAGGCTGAAAATGACTCTTTTATTTTTGAGATGTGTCTTTTTTAAATACTATTTTACACAGACTAATTTGATTGGTGAAACAAAAACAAACTTCTTTAATCACATTGGTCAGACCAGAGGGACATCAAGAAGAAGTCCCTCCTAAGAAAAAAAATTAAAAACATAGTACAGTTACTAAAGCACTTCTCTTGTTTACAGAAAATTCTTTGGGAAAAGAATTTCAGAAAACTAAAACATCTCAGGCACAAAACCAAAGCTACACTTCTGCTGTCCTGTGGATGGGATTGGGAGTAGGGTGAAGAGCTTCCCTGACCACAGAGAAAACATTGTGAGAGACAGTGGAACATCCAGCTACCACTGTGCTGATTCCCATTCCATGGCATTGTCCCATGACATTAGTGGCTACTCCTTGCTTAGACTATTATCTTGTCTGCGTTGCAAAGGAAAAATTTATGGGGAGAACAGTCATCAGCCCAGGTATCGATTTAGCACAGTCTTCTATCTGACTATGCCCGCTGACACCAAATAGAGAAAAAGTTTAAAAACAGGTCAGGAAGAAATGCTATTTCCTCCAGTAGGCCCACTTCTCCATTTATACCTTACTTGAAGATTATATTTGCATTCCAGCTCTTAATAACCCTGTTTATGTATTAATTATCCATCATAATGTGCAACCAAGAATCTGGAATCTTTTCTGTGCATTGCACAAAAATCGTCATGATTTGCACAACTTGATTATCTCGACTACCTCTTCTTTAATAAATTAGAAGAAAAAATTATTTTAAATTATGGAGATCACATTATGGACATCTTTACTCTTATGCACATTTTGATTGCATTTGAATTTTTTTTGTGTTAGAAACAAAAGAAATGATATGGGTTAATTCAGATATATCATGCATGGAGCAATGCACTGAAGCCCACATTTGGCTCCTAAAAAACTAGCCCAATTATTATCCACCAAAATCTTTAAAGAATAAGGTAATTGCTCTTTAAAAATCAATAAAATATAATTTAACACTGTTTAATATATTAAAAGAGGAAAATAAATCTTTTACATAAAGAATGAGGATCTGTTACTATTTCACTCTGTTACTCGGTTATTTTAGCTCTGTTACTAACAGAGGATCTATTACTAGGCATAAATTAAAGTCCAGAAGACTAATCTGAAAAAATTAATTTCTAAGACTAGAAGAAAAATATTATGTCTCAGATTCTTTTTTTAAACATAAAAGGAACTGAAAATAAAATACATTATATTAGTCAATGAACTGATTTCTCATATATGTTCAGTTTCTGGAATAATGGGAGAAAAATGTATAAATGCTGAAAGAATGTCATTATGTCTGCCTGTTCCCACAGCCTCAAAAAGATCAAAACTTTTTGTTGCAATATTGCAGAAGGTGAAATGAGTAAAGATGAATTGTAGTTACAACATAATATCCCAGACTTCAAGTGAGTGGTTCACCAGTTTATGTGAGGAGTAGTGTTACAAAAAATATCAGAATATTGGTGTGCAATTGTTATTACTGTCTGGCAGCCGTATATCAAAGAATAGAAGCGAATCTAAATCATTGGGGGTCAGTATATTGAAAATAATCCCAATCCCAAAAAAAGACAAAGGCTGCTATATGCAAAGTTTGTTTTTAAAAATAAAAACTAGGGAAATAAATGTCAAAGGTGTTTTAACTTTGCCTTCTTGATATAAAACATTAACTTTACACAAGATTTACTTGAAGTCCATCCATACACAGAAGGAGTCTAGCTTACAATTTAAATAAGAAGATATTTCAAAATATAAGTTAGAAAATTTCTTTCAGTTGAAAAGATGGGTGATGATCTTCCCATGGCAGAAGAACCAGTGACAAAATAAAAATATTGCTCATGAAGTAGTAAACAGAGTTTTGATGTCATTAGAAAAAAATAGAACTATGATAAAAATGGGAAAATATTTCAAGGAAATTTTCTTCATATAAATAAGAACATTATTAAAATTAAGGAGCTGTACATTAAATAAGATGATAAAGAGACTGACTTCTTCTGTTAAATCCTAACTCACATTCTGAAAGAAAATGAGACAGAGAGCAGACTTGTATTGCTGAGAAAGGAGGGTTTGAAAAGGAGCACTGCAACAAAATAGCAAAGTTTATGATGAAATAAACTGAATTAGGGATATTAAGTGAATATGGTTAACTAGCATGCACACAAGTCAGCTTCCATATATAGCAAGGAAACAGGTAAACGAAATGAAAGTGCAGAGATGTGAATCTAAACACCAAGAGCATGAAGTCAGCACTTACATTTGAAACATGCAAGACTGAAAGTAACTCAAGCTGCACAATCTTATCTATGGCATGTGTCAAGCTCTGTGACCTGCTGCACAGGTTTCAGTATATGACCATATTTGTTCCTAGGAGGATAAGCTCGGAGAAAAGATGGGTTGGATCTTCAAAAATTGCTGTGCTTTTGATTGAATAAAGTACTGGCATGAGGATAGAATAGAAACTACAGCATACAATTGCTGTACACAGCTTCTCATTGTTATATCTAATTCTGTATGAATAATGCAAAACGGCTAACTGAAGTATTTAGAACATAATTTCTTGTATGCTTATTTGTAAGGGGAAGAGACATTTATAACAGTTTCAGAGGAAGCCACAGATATCTGGAAATTCTAAAAAAGTATTCTCTCTTAAATTATACTTACTACTTAAAAATAATCACAAAGTAACCTAAATACTCAACAAAATTAAATCAGTTAAACAGATTCTGCAATTTGTGAGCTGCAGAAGAAATGGTTTCATTTAACTTATTTCAGATAAAATACTTATTTTCCACCTTATCCCAGACTTAATTCTAATTGCCTCCTTCAGTCCATTTCTGATCCAATCCCAAACTAATTTTCTATCTATTATTCCGACCAGTATACAAAATTCAACTATTGCCTTCAAAATATGCTCACCTGTATCATTATCAGGTGAAGTTCTCCAAATCAAGTCTCCCTACCATTTCATCTCTGGGTTTTATAAGTCTTTTTAATTTACCAGTTTCAACATCCTTAGTGCTTTGAGTTTTGGATGGTCTGTAATTCTCCCCATGTCCTCTTACCTTCTGGAATCCAGCTCCTTCTGGGTTTCTGGCAACCCTTTCC
Source organism: Cyanoderma ruficeps (assembly GCA_008694505.1). Lineage (NCBI taxonomy): Eukaryota > Metazoa > Chordata > Aves > Passeriformes > Timaliidae > Cyanoderma > Cyanoderma ruficeps. The sequence continues at coordinate 12,876,396 of VZDJ01000623.1, forward strand.
TTGCAAGTGGGATTCTTTTTTCCTGAAGTTTTATTTTTCCAGAGTTACACCTTTTGAACTACGAATAAGAATATATGGCAAGATGTATTTCTTTCAGATTACTCCTAAATTAATACATGGTTTTGTTGGAGTTTGTTGTTGTTGTTGTTTTGTTTTTGAGGGGGAGGTGTTTAGACTCTCAATTATTTTCTTTAATAATTCTTTTCCTTGTTCTGTGGGGTGACTGATTTTCAGAGCTTGCATGTAAAAAGTCATTGGTCTGAGCAATCTGGGACACAGAGACAACTTTGATTTCACCAAATAGATACGTTTCTGCAAAAACCTTACAAACGGAACCACTTCAAAATATAATTTACTACCATTCGATCCTACCTATCATTCATTGTTTGAAGTCTGAAACACATTCAATTTCCCAAAATAACCAAAAGGGCTGAGGAAAAAGCTGCCACAGATGTCCCTTGCTTCTTGATTATTTTGTACTGTTTAATACCTTTGTGCAAATTTATAAGAAATCCATTAACTTATAGTTAAATCTCTCAATTCCAAAATTTAGTTCACCTTCCCAATTTTCTTTGGCATATAAATACCATAGAATTTGTCTTGTGTTCCGCATGTGAAAGGTTAATAATTCTTTCAGATGTTTAGTAATAAACTGTTTTTTGGGGTTTTTTTGCTTTGTCTGGAAAGTACATCATAAATTCTTCCAGAGGTTAAAAAGCCCTTGAAGCTGAAGCACAAGGAGAACACAGAACATTGAGGCAGTGAAGATCTCAATGGGATATAGAACACTACAGTATGCAAATCCATATGCCTTGATTTAAATAAGACATTAGCATATTAGTTTGGCATAAGTATATAAATCAAAGAAAACTGACCCTTAACTTTATCTATTATCCTTGAATACTACAATAACAAAACATATGCCCTTGCAATTCCCTTTCCCAATTCCCATACACACTTTACAAAAAGATAGAATTTTGTAAAGCAGTTAAATTTAAGACCATTCAGAGCTCAGCTACCTGGGGCTAAGCTCTGTCAGATTTCAGAATTAAGCTCATTAAGTTGCTTGTAAAAGCCCTTTTCTCCTCTAGTAGGATGGTGGTGATAAATGGTTGTGTCTGAGGAACTGCAAGTGCCTTTGATGGACAGCCTGCTTCAAATGAGTTCAAGTTCTTTCTTTCCTTACCCTCCTGCCTACTAGGGACAAGGATGTTACAAAGAAAGTGCCCTCTCCTACTACTTTTTCCCTTGTACAACCTCCTAGAAAGTGGCTTTGTTTATTTTTTTCCTTTCATCTTTATGTATGACCAGATTAAAATTAAGAATCAGCATTCTCAAACTGAGAACGATACATATGGAAACATAGAAAAGATTATGTAAAAAAAAAAAAGTTTCACATTATTTTTTTGAGTGGGAATTTTTCCTTTAACCACAAGTCAGAAAAGTTCATATTTTTTCCATTCTGGACCCATGAAGTGAAACATTTTTGGGTAATTTTCACAGCATCTCCAAGTGAATGTGCATATATATACACTTTGCCCTTGAATGTTATTTGTGTGTCAAGGTACTGACTATGTTTGCACAATATATTTATTTGGACCGGAAAATCTACTTTACTTTCAAAGTCGTACTACTGCTTGACTGAACAGAAATTTTGAATATGTTTTCCGAAATAAAATTATCTCTAAAGAGCAAGTTTTGTTTTATGAAATTTTATAAGACAAAAATGTACAAAACCAAAATTACCCTGTGTTTTTTCCAGTACTGAAAATTCACAATATGAAAGGCTGTTGGTGATGTATTATGTCAAACTACAAAACAGATTCACACAACATGATTCTAATAATATATTTGGGGAAAAAAAAAGAATAATAAAAGCTTTTTTTTTATTCCTATTTAAAATTATAACAATGGATGAAGGCAGATGGGATAGTGAAATATTTGAAGATTCCAACTACCATCTGTCCATAATTTATTATCTATCTGATTGTAGGTTATTATTGTTTTCCTGCCATCATTAAACACTTGTTATTTATCTTGTTACACCACTTCTGCATTTAACATTGAGACCTTCACAGATTTGAGTGCTGTTATCTCCAGTGACCTATAATTTATGTAAGTCCTTTTGGTGTCCTTACTTCTATTCACCAAGCATCTAAAAGCAGATATTGCTCTCAGCTTAGATTGCTGATTAATTAATTTCTACCTTCTATATCCCTGCATTGCAGCCTTGGGTTATGAGTTTAAAGTAATAATTCACCACTGCATATATTTTGTGAAGTCAAATTCTACAAAATTCTGAGAGAGTCCAATTTCCATGCTACATTTAATAGCTGGTCCTTTAGAAATTAAACCTTTTCTATTTGTGATTTATTTTTTCTTCTTCTTAGTGACAAAAATGGATTTTCCCCCCTGATCTGCTGTGACCTGGCTGCCTTTCCTGCAGTATTCAGTGTAAATGGCATGACTCCATCTGCTATTTTTTATTCCTTTGTGGAGTTTTAGCTCTAAAGATTACGATGCAAGTTGGAACGTCATAGCTATGGGTGGCAAAACATCAGCTCTAAATAGACTGGTAGCAGTGCAAAGTTTGAGTACAAACCTAAACACTCCCCATACTTGGGTAGATATGAAATTGCTCATCCAGTCCCTTGACACAGTGTGTCCACATATCACCCAAAAGCCAGATATGCTTCATTACTATTTTCAGTAGCTCAGTAAGTGATCCATAAATCCTCTATAAATTACTCTCTTTTGCTTATAATCAGCCTTCCTAACTTTTCAATTTCTATAATAAGGGCCATAACTACAGATCTGGATTTAAAGTACTTCCAGTACCTGTGGAAGTATTTTACTTTTTAAATTCAGTTTCATCCTTATTTAAGATAAATACTAAAGCTACTGACACCTCTGAGAGAATGGTGTACTCAGGAAAATTAATAAACTTTGGAATATTTTGTGTATATTTTTTAAATGAACTCAGAATTCCACTACAAGTTGGACATCCTCTCAGGTTTCCAGAGTCTCAAAAATGTATCTCATAGAATGACTCATCTCATTTCCCATGGTTCACTACAGTTATTTCAGTGAGGATAATACCACAATGGAGAAGCCTTCTTTGTAAGCTCCAAGCCTTATTTTCTTACTTTCAAGTCAAACAAGTTCCTTGTTCCATTTTATAGACTAACACTTCTGTCTGTTAGCCCAGACTCTTTTCCTCCAGCTTTCCACTCTTTCTCTCTAATTCTCATTTCCATCCATCATTGCCACTCCTGACCTTTCTGTCCTCTTCTCCAACAAGCAAAACTTTGCCACTCCTGACCTTTCTGTCCTCCTCTCCAACAAGCAAAACTATCTCATTCTGCACCAACTTCAAAAACTAAACAAAGAAAAATTTCTGACCTCAATGCGCAGCATATCAGTATGCTAACATTTTTGGAACACTAAATAGTAAAAGAATTTAGTTATATTTTTAGACTATTGATCTTCAGATTTGATTGCTTGTCTACATTTTGCAAAAGTGAATTCTTTTCCCCAGAATTTTCTTTTTTTCATTTCATGGACACAAATCCAGCTCCAGTCAGGACCTAAGCAACAAACTACAAAATACAAAGAAAACTTCAAAATATGTTTATCCATTAACTATCCAAGTACTGACTCCAGCAGTCACTGGCTAGCATCCCAAGCTTTGTTTATTATTGTAAGGTAAGAAATTTGTTCTAAACAATTTATAACCTCTTGGAGCCAGTAGACATAATGAGAGTTCCCAAACCACCACACAGATTAATTCTTTAGCTAAAAATGTGGTCCTTGTCTGCTGGTAAAGTTAGGACATTTGGCAGCCGAGACTCCAAAGGCCAGAGAGACAGGAAAAGGTAAGGAAAGTAATAGTGATCAAAATGTCACAGCAGTTTGCTGTGGATCTCCGTGCTCCTAAATCCTCATTCCAAGGTTAGCATAATTTTAATCCAATATAAAGCATGTTTATACACCTAGGAACAGCTTCTAACTACATAAGCCTAAACAGCTTTTGAAATTTTGATTCTATTATTTGTATATATGTAGCATTTCTATCTTCTTACAGTGTATAGAAATCACACCAAGATCAAATTATGTCAATGCATCTGTTGCACTGATGCAGTGATGCATCAATGCATATGATTGTGCATAGCTCAGTACTGCATAAATGCTCACTTCAGCTTACATCATATGCATTGATGCATTGATTCATCTTTGATGCATCAATGTATCAGTGGATATGATGTAAGCATCAAGTGAGTGCTTATGGAGTACTGAACTAAAGACTGAAATATCCTGAAAACTCTTCACTGTTTATCATAGAATCATGGAATCACAGAAATGGTTTGGGTTGGAAGGCACTTTAAAGATCATGTAGTTACAACTATCATGTATTTCCACTAGAGCAGGTTGCTCAAAGCCCAATCCATCCTGGCCTTGAACAGTTCCAGGGTAGGGCAGCTGCAGCTTCTCCAGGCAACCTGTTCCAGTGTGTCCTGGTTTCAGCTAGGGTAGAGTTACTTTCTTCTCAGTAGCTGTTACAGTGCTGTGGTTTGGATTCAGGATGAGAATGGTGCTGATAACACGCTGATGTTTTGGTTTTTGTGAAGTTGTGTTTATCCTAAGTCAAAGACTTTTTTCCTTGTCTCGTGCTCTGCCAGTGAGGAGGTCTACAAAAGAAACTGGGTGGGAGCACAGCTGGGACAGGTGACCTAAAGTGATCAAAGGGATATTCCACACCATAGAGTGTCATGCCCAGTGTATAAACTGGGGGCAGTCAGCCAGAAGAGGGGGCTGACCTGGGTTCAAGAAGGGGGGTCTGGCATCAGTGAGCAATTGCATTGTGCATAATTTTTTTTCCCATATAGAGGGTCAATTGCACCACCTAGCTTGGCCATCCACAAACTTACTAAGAGTGAACTCAATCCCACCCACATCTCTCATAAAATCTTTTATTTGCTCTCTTTTTTTCCTCATATTTTAATTTCTGCTTCCTCAGTCTAACCTGCCTATTATAGTCTGGATTTCTTTTAAATGTTGAGGTTGTTTTAGGACATCCATCCTTGGGGATGTTCAAGAATGCCTACTGCTGGAGGCTTTCAAGGATCAACTATAGCATTCACTAAACCGAGTTCTGATGATTTGCAAGACTACTAGTCAATTGTTCTATTTTAGGAAGTAGGTAACTGCAGGAATCCAAATGCTATTTTGTTTGATTATGTAAATTAAAATTGTGTCATTTTAGCCAAGCGTTATGGAGCTATCTTATTTAATTCTTTTTCTGCCATGGAATTTTTGGGCTACATTGTACATCCTTCATTTAGGTTGAGTCAACACTAATGCAGCCGCATAGTCCCATTTTGCTCATCCATGAAGCTTCCTTGGTTTAAAAGGACCTACTCAACTAGCAAAGAATCTGACAGCAAAAGGGTTACACTCTCCAGTCCTTTGGCAAAAGCTGTTTCAGTTTAGTTTTTTCTATAGTGAAAAAATACATTATTTTTGTGATACCTTAACTGATGGTATTTATTAGTGTGCTTCTACTTTATGCTACTCTGCATAATTGGGGAATACTTTATATTAATAACAATTATAATAATACAGAATGGTGTAGTGTGCTTGGGAATCCATACTATGTATTCTCTGGGAAACAAATTGTGGTCAGGATGCAGTCTCCCCTTAGAAAGCACTTTAGCAAATGGTGAAAAATGCTGCATTCTGGAAATAAATACAAAGCAGGTGGATGGGGCAGCAGGAAGCCATATTGAGGAGAAATGGGCAGCTTCAGTCTCATTGCATATTCATCAACTCCACCTGTTTATGTGAATAACAGGCAGATATTAATAAACAAATGGAAAGACTGACTTCCCATTAAAACAAAGATGCTGTTCTGAAGCTGAAATTTCCAATTCTTACAGGTAAAGATCTCTTATATACCTACAAAGCATTTATTTTGAAGAAGTGTAATTGTATTGTCAAGGTAAACACTAAGCTATGGAAAGAGTACTCTGCTGAAGCCTAGTTAAAGATCCTGTTGCTTTTTACTCTTGGCCACATTTCTCCCTTCCTTTTGCCAGGGGCAATCTGTGCTGAAATTCAGTAGGGGTGATGATATTTAACTTGTTACCACCAGTGATCTGATTGCCTCTCAAGCCTTTCCTAATCTGTATATTCACTGCCTGAGTTGTATTCTTCCTGGCACAAACTTTCAGAGCAGCTGAAGCACTGGCTTCCTGAGTGCGGGTACCTCAGATTAGATTTAACTGTGTTCTGTTTACATCTAGAGTTACACTTTATCATTAGTCAATTAAACCAGCAGACATGGATTAGAACTCCGTATATATGTCAATTTATCCACATAGCACAGCCATTTTGTTTGTCAGCTGGTAGATGGTTTATTCCATTACTCACCTGAGACACCAGCTTTTGCCAGTTAATCAGACAGTAATTTTTATTAGTTTTTAATCCACAGACAGTACTTTCAACTTTAGGTAATCCAAGTTGTTTGCTCAGAAATTTTTCTAGTAACAGATCCTAGATTTTTCTTGGAGATTTATCCCACACCTAATTAAGATGTTTTATGATTCATTTCTCAAGGCTGAAACAAAAACAGCTCTACATCAAAGATACCTTCTGGGGAAAGTGAGGCCAAATTCCACTTACTCAGCTGAAAAAATGACTTACTTGGTCTAGCAGAGAAATAAAATGGGCTTAACTCTCTCAGAGTCTGGAATCAAGTGTTTTTGTTGTTTGGAGGCATGTTATTAATCACCCTAAATCAGTAATATTAAAAAAAAAAGGTCCATAAGTAATCTAAAAAACTCTGAAATGAAACCACGAATGAAACTACAACAACAAATTTATCTTTTCAGATTGGGATTCTAGCCAAGATTTAGAGACATCAGTGTGTAGTAAGGCATCAAACCAGAATTCTGAAGTCAATTATAATCCCATCTGTGTGCCAGCCTTACCTGAGCCATCCCAAGCAAATTGTACCACCCAGCCTCTTGCCCCATGAATGAATTACATGACTGAGGATGTAAGATCAGTGTGCAAAACTGGGCAATTTCCTAGGTAATTAAGAAGGAATTCAAACATGCACCATGAGATAAATGAAGAGTTAATACCAGAAGGAAAACACATTTATTCTGCCCCCACAGGCAGATGCACTTAAGGACAGATTAAGTTCTTGTACAGTTTGCTATCTCTAAAAGAGGATAGCATCAGTTTTTTCTTAAATGCTGCTAAAGTTCCATGGGAGTCCTTGAATTAAGCATATATTTTGTCATTTACAGAAACTCTATCAATTATCCAGATAAAAATAGTTAATGAACACTGAGGGTGAGATTCTGTTTGATATAAATTTCTCCAATAACTTCTTTCTTGTTAGAGCTAATGCTATGACACTTTCACAGAAACTGTACATAGAGTCAGTAGGAATCTTGTCTGAACTTTTCGACTAAGATCAAACCTCTAATATCTCCTTATCTTGAAAAGTAGTATCTAAAACTACTCATTGATTTGTTTTTACCACTCAGGAAATTAGTTGTTGTATCATAATGAGCTGCCATCAATCATTATTTAAATGAAGCTGGGTCCTTTTTTTTGTTTCCCTGAAGTCTATTTCTATTGCTTAGAACAATGTTATATATCACATTTACACAGCACCTTTTTTCAGTGAGCATGTCAAAGTCATGACATACATGACTTATATACAGAATATTTAATCAAATGAACATCACTGGCTTTTAAAAGTGAGGAAAGGTTTAGAAGGCATACCACATTCTTAATAACATTTGACACATGAAGCTAAGAAGAGTACCCTGTCAAATGGGAAGTATAATAGAATTTATAGCAGTCAATTGGGTTACAAGTTAGTAGAATTCTTGGGTTTGTGAAGTGAAAAATTATGAGATTTCCTAGCAACGCAAATGAGACACCTCTTTCATCTTGTTTTCAAAAATAAAAAAATGTTAGAATTATTGTTATTGTTATTATTGAAAATATTGTCCCAGGCATTATGTGTTGGTCTTCTAATATGTGAGAAAAAGTGCCAAATCTGATAAATTGCACGGTAACTCTCTATTTCAGTTTCTGCTTGATGGTCTTTAGTCCAAAACAGAAGAATTGTCACTCTTTCTTCCTGGACAAGCAAATAAATCTAAGCATATTCATGTTTTCCCCAACGTTTCCAAAAGGTTTTCATAAAACTTAATTTTCTGGCAAGTACAGAAATAGAAAAGTTACCCACAGACTGGGTCAGTTTGGAAGGGATGACAGAGGTCATCTTGTCCTACCTTCCTGCTCAAGCAGTGTCATCCTAGAGCACATTGCACAGGATTGCATCCAGACATTTCCTGAATGGTTCCTGTGAGGGAGACTTCACATCCTCTCTGGGCAACCTGTCCCAGTACTGTCACCCACACAGTAAAGCAATTCTTCATCATATTCAGGTGGAACTTCCTGTGCATCAGTTTCTGCTCACTGCTTCTCGTCTTACTTCTTGGCACCACTGAGAAGATCTTGGCTCCATTCTCTCGGCAGCTTCCCTTCAGACTTACAGACATTGATGGGGTCACCTCTCAGTCATCACTTCCTGAGACTGAACTGATCCCCCTCAGCCTTTCCTCACAAGAGATGTTCTCCAGTCTCTGAATCATCTTTGTTGTCCTCAACTGGCCTTGCTCCAGGAATGCCATAGCCCTCATTAAGAGGAGGCCAGAATTAGACCCAGTGCTCCAGATGTGGCCTCACTAGGGCAGAGCAGAGGGGGAGTGTCACAATGGGACACAAAATAAAGATGCTTGACTCCAGTCAGAAGGCAGTAGAAATCAGAAGGCTTTATTTACAATTCATTCAGCTCTTTTATAACATGCTGCACTAAGGAGACACGTTATTGGTCCATCGGACTGACACCTCTCTCATTGGCTACAGAGAGTAGAACTGTTACTTGGCTACAAGTAACAGAAATAGCAAACAGCACCTGTTGTTATGGGAAAGGAATATTGTTTACACAAGGTTGTATTGGGAAAAAGAACACTGTTGAAAAATTTCCCTTGAAATGAGCTAGCAATTCTCAGAAAATATCGGGTCTGCAGGTGATCCTTCTGCATTCATTGGCATCAAGACTGCATTCTCCCCATGAAAAGCAATTCTTTGCCAATATTAATGACCTGAGAAGTTTAACCCATCTGAGCTCACATAAGTGGCAGGCAGCAGTAAGCATAGCCATCCAAACCAGACACATCTGCCAAGGCCATGCACACCCATGTAACTTTGCTTATGGTCAGAAAAGGAATTCTGAACATTGACAGTTTTGATCTTTTAAAGACCATCCTTTAAAAACGGTCTGAGACATCATCAGAACAACTACTTCCGTAATTTGCAATTCATTTATATTACTTGTCAGAAGCCAATTTTTCATATGAAAATATTTCTTTACTCTCAAGACTAATTTACTACCTGCTTATTTGTTCAAAGGATGTTACATTTCGTTTTCAAGGGGCTCGCCTCATGTTATAATATGTTACATCTTCTTGTTAGATGACACTGAAACACTTCAGTTTTACAAACTTTGGTTTCCATAAAGCTTCAAAGGTGACTGAAGGTGTTTTGGGGTTTTTTGTTTTGGTTTGGGTTTTGTTTTTGGTTTTTATTTTTTTCTGGTTAGTTTTGTGTTTTGCTTTCTATTACTCAGGAAACAGTTTTCCAGTTGATTCTTTTTTTTTAAATCATCCCCACCCCCCCAATTTATAACTTTCAGAGGGAATTTTCCTCTGGTTGTGGCTGATTTTACTAGATCCTCTTAAAAGCATTCACTTAATTTGATTTGTACTTGCCAGTCTCATTTTGAACAGAGATATGTAAAGCATTTCTCATTGGAATTTTTTCCATACCTATATAATCTTTATTTTGTATTGTTATTGCTGCAATTTGAGTTCTGAGTCAGCTTTAAATTAAGATATTTAAAACTTGGAAGGAGCTGGTAAAGGAAAAAATATCACCCTTTCCTACTTAATTTAATTTTTTAGCGTATGTAACAAACTATATGTACAATCCAAATCCAATGTTTTAGCAAGCACCATATTGAGACTTTCTGTCAAAATTGAGTAATTTTTTCTTTTTATTTCTGGCTCAGTAAATCTGATAATAAATAAGTAGTTTTGAAAAGTTGAAAATAGTGTTTGGATTAAATGAGCTTTTAAAGTTTTTTTTCTATCATGACTCTATACTTTTCCAGCATGGCTCTTTTCCTAACATAACTTGTGAAAAATATTTTATGTTTTTATTTTTTTATATTTTTATGTTTTGTTATTAAAAAGGAGATAGTCATATTGGTTTCAAAGAAAGTAGAGAGAAAAGCTTTATGATTTAAAAAATCTCATTTTTCAAAGCTTGAACTTGTAAAAGTTAGTGACTGTATCAAAATCCATTCTTTAATATTCTCTCTGCCATAAATCTCACCAACTTTTGATGTCGACTAATGGATTAATAAGATAAAGATTTTATGAAATCACTATATGTAAGAAAATTACAAACTTTCTTTTTTTTTTCTCTTTGAACACACAAAAAAGTTTGCCATTACCATTGGTTTTTTTTAGACTGGCAATGAGCAATCTAAAGCAGATGGAATTGATAAAAATGTCCCCTCCATTGATCAGTTGAAGGATCTAGACAGGAGAGAGCAGGTGGTTTAGCTTTGCTGCGTTGGCTTTGGGGTTCTTCATGTGACAGCCACATCCAGCTTTCCCGGAGTCAATTCAGCCTTCATCTGAGTCTGCTTGCACTTCCCATCTGACCCTGCAGCAGGCTCCATACAAGCCACTGTAGTAAGGTCATCACAGCACCTCCAAGATGGAATCAGAAATTGCTTATTGCACCCACAGAACAGACTGATGACTCAGGTTCAACAAAGGCTTCATGGATACAGGAGCTGTGTTAGCAGTCAAAACTAGCCATGAGTACATTCCTGTGGATAAGGGATATGCAAATTTGGCTAACCTGGCCTGGAGCACTTCCTTTGAGCTGTGTGGGTAGTCTGACAAGCACGGAATGGCTGATAAAAGCAATCTTACAGAAACTTATAATAGGACATCTGTCTTAATTCAGCTCAGGATTAGGTAAAAAACCACAATTTCACATGAATATGAAAAACAAAACCAAAATAATTCATAAACTGAATGTTTTTACAGATGACCAGAATACCCATCATTATAGAGAAAACAGAAAGAATAACAAAGAATTATAAGCAAAACTTCCATACTCATAGACTCAGTATTGCCACAGTGTAAATATTTGGGAACCCGCCCCTGTCCCCCTCTCATCCCTAGTTGGGAGTTCATTTGCCGTCTCTCCTCTAACATCATTCACTGAGGCAACTGATGCATGTCACAGAAGATGAAATGATGCCAGGCTGCATGGCTCACACACCTGAGCATCAAAGAATCAGTACTGTACAACCATAATCCCAGATGCTTCTGGAATTGACACTAGAGGTTATATAACACATCAGACTATTAAAAGAACACCCCACCCCCCCCAGAATTAAAAATAAAAAGAAAAAACAAAAAAACCTGTGACTTTTCTGATGGATAAATAAACTTTTTAAGAAAAAAACACAAACACTTGCAGTTTTCTTGCAAATCTCTTATTTTCAGGGCCTTAAAAATATCTTTTTAAACATCCAGAGTTTATGTCTGCTGATATTTATTTAAGAGCAAGTGGGAGAAAAAGTGGACATTATGCCACGAGTAACAGATTGCATGAGTTTTTTCCAACTCTTTTCTACTACTGACAATGTGTTGGTGGGTTTTGATTGTCATATCAGTAACAGTGGTCTTAACAGAAGAACAGGTATTATTTATTTTAATTGATCTCCTCTTGATCTTTTGCTTTTCTGTCTATTTTTCTGCTGAACCCATCACTTGGTCCTAAGGTGCCTACTTACAACATGTGATCAATAGAGCATACTTCTAATTTGGGAAGAGGCAGATAAAGCCATTTCCTAACCCCACCTGTATTTATTTCTCTGGAATCATCTGAGATGTTACAAACAAACCTGGCAGCCTGTGGCAATCTACTAAGAAGGGAAGAGTTCCTCTGCATATCAAATCAAATTGAGAAAGAAAATGAATGAAAAATTGCAATTTTAAGGTTGCAGAGAAAGCTTATTACGCTACAATATATTTAAATTAAATATGCAGTACGTGTTTATGGTATCTGTGGTGCTTTACCACCAGGTGGGATTTAAAATCCAAAGAAGCCACTCTTCTTCCCTCCACCCCATTCTGGTGAGAGAGTGCAAAGGCAGACACTATGGGTTGAGACAACAATTTTCTAAAAGCTAAGAGCAATGGAATAAGAAAATCACAGCAACAGCAAAAGATTAATAACAAAGAAACACAAAAGAGAAGGCGCTTTTCATGCAAAAAGTGTTCACCACTTCAACTTACTTTTGCATATCTGCTGAGACAAACACAAGATCACAGATGCTCCTGTGGCCAGCATTTCCTATCCCCAAGCTCCAGACAATGAAAAACAACAATGGACAAAGCCCCAGAGAGCTGGGTCATCCACACTGCATGGGGCCGCTGCTTGGGACTGCTCAGCTTGCCTGGACTCAGGCTCAGCTCAGGCTTGGTTCTTCTCACCTTTGTTTGCTGGTGTATTTTTTTCTGGCACCTCAGCCTGGAGCTGCATCTTGGAGGGGTTTTTTGCACCTCAGAGCCACCTCCTGGAAGAATGGGAAGGGCTGGGTGGCAGCAGTGGAGGGACAGAGTCTGCAGTGCTGGTCCTGGGAGTCCACAGTGCTACCACGCTTACCTTTTCCAATCAAGAGGGCCAGTAAAACACTGCACTTCTGGGGGTAGTTTCCTTTGTTCTTCCCTCCAAGATCACGGTCCCCAGCTATGAGGAAAGTGGTATGGAATAGCATTCTGGCCATGCCCACATGGCTCTAAGCTCTGCCCCCAGTGAGCAAACCTGGGACAGTGTCTGAATGTGGTTTTCTGAATATGTAAGGCTTGTTCTTATCCCACTATTAGCAATCTCATAAGAAAAGGCTGCAAAACCAATGTTTATTACATGAAAAAGGGTCTACTACTGGGTCTCTCACACACCACAGTTCCCCCACATGGCCCTTGACATTAGAGATAAGCAGTAAGGCTCAGATAGAATAGGATGTGGCTAATCCAAAGTCACTAAATAATTTTGACACTGCAACTCCCCAGAGTATGACTAACACAAAAATAACTTTAATTTCTCCTGGTTAAGTATGCAGGCCTTGCAACTATTAGGAAGGAATGACCTGAAACCACTGGATTTAACCTTTCTCTCTCTGACCTGTTATCAGTCCTAAAATGAGGTAATAAAATGTCAAGAGTGGAGTTCATTTGTGCTCAGCCATTGGGCAGTCTAACAGCTGCTTTTCTGCAGTGAGCTGCCCAGTTGGAAGTAGAAGCTAAGACAAGATTGCCTATATATTTTTTATTTTATTTTGTTGTGGGTTTTTTTGGTTTTTTTTAGTAAAAATATGGAATGGACTATTGACCCAATTTCTTTCAAACTGTTCCTGACTGTTTTAAGGATACTCATTGGATTCACTCTGGATCTACACTTCCACTCACTCCTGTCTCTTAAAGTACAAAACTGATAGTTTCAAAACAAGGGTTTAGATTCAAACCATTAATTAATTAGTACATTACAGAAGCCTCAGATTTGCCTAAGGCTTTTTCCAGCAATTATTAACATCATTCAAGTTTAAAAATATTCTTGGTTTGCATTTTCATTGGTGACTTAGCTCTTTTTGGAAAAGTATGTTCCTACCAAGAAAAACTGCTTTGTATTGTCCAGTCACCTGCCTAATCATTGCTCAGGAACATTACATGAGGATCAAAGTGAGACAGCAGAAAGAGAACAAGCCAAAGAAAAGATCTGCATCTTCTAACTACAGGGGGATGGTAGATAAAATTTCCTTCTAAGCAGCTGAGACACTATTATAGATTGTTTTGTTAAAGAGAAGTAACTCTAAATATTTTAAGTGGAGCTGGAGTATTCAGAAGTCAAAAGGTATTTGGGAAATCATATTCATGAATGTGAGGCCTGGCTCTTTTCGCCCTTTCATACTGCTGTTTAGCTAGCTTGCTCTCCTCCTTCTATTATTAAATTAGTTAAGAGGTGAAAATGTACTTTTCACAATGCTTTGGTCTTCTTTCGATCTCCTCATGCATTGCAGGCAGGGGTAGATTTTATTTAGGAGTAAAGGGCTTAGCCCCCACCAGAAATTTATATCCTTTGCCTCTGAGTTTTAATACACTCTTGCAGAAGCATTAGAGCTGCTGCTGCCTGCAGGCATATTTAGCTTCATTTTCACCAGTGTACTAACTCTTGAATCCCTGTAGTCCTTCTTCCTCTCATTACACTGTGTTTCTCTTCTACAGCTGGTTTCAAAACTGCTGGGTTATGCATAATGGTATGAGGCCCTTCCTCCTGGAAAACTAGGTCACTGGAATGTAATACGAGTTTCTTCTACACTTATGAAAATTGCACATGTTGAAAAATACAGCACACTTACTTTAAAACATTTTTTTATGGTAAACAGGATAGAAGCCTGCATTTTTATTAGTCCTGCTCTTGTCCTGTATCCCAGTCACATTTCCCTCTCCCTGACTTTTATTTGTGTGTAGCAGAACCCGCACAGCTGCAAAGCAGTATTTTGGTAGCAACCCCAACATAACTTCAGTTGTAATTTTTGGTTAATGAGAAATGTAGCAGGTAGGGAAATTATGGTCATCCCAATTACTATTGAGGTGAGACTTCAAGAAAAATGGGGTCTCTGCAGGCCTTATCTGGCTACATGTTAACAAATATATATGTATATGTGTTTATATGTGAGTGTGTGTATATACACCTATATTATATATATACCCACACACACATACATATGTTGAGAAGTTCCTGGAACAGAGAATTTGTCACATGTTTCAGATTGTCACCATTATGGAAGATGGACTCTACCTCTAAAGAAAAATCTTATTTTAAGTAAATACTTGTGTCCTTTCATGTCTATTTCCTTATAATTCACACAGTAAAATCATCCCATGCTGACTCTATCCAATGCTCCAGGGCAGCAGTCAGCTTGTATTCTACTTAAGAGTTTCTGAGGTTGTTAGAAACACTGGCACAGCAGATTTCAGTCTGGATCAGCACTGCAAAACCTTTAAGCACAAATAGTCTCAGAAACATTATCTTCTTGCATTTAGAGATAGCTTTACTTTGTAAACTATGTGTTAAATCTGATAGCATACCATGAACAATGAAGAAAGCATGCCTAAAAAACTAATAAACAACACATCCAAAAAACCTACAGTTCTTGAAACGCAATTCACACCAATGTATATTTACAACAGTTTTACCTCTTGTACTTTTTAGAACACATGATCTTTTAATCAATAGCAAGACTACCCAATGATGGAATTATCTCTGCCCTAAATTCCCATCTGATTATTGCATGGGTCAGAACTTCTTCACTTACCAACGTAAACACTCATGCACATAACTCTCTCTGTGCATGATAAAGGGGCTTTTTCTGTAAAGCTTATTAAATCATGTAACTTGAGAAGCAAAATAACTGCTTCAACATCTGCTCTCTAACACAAGACAGCAATTCCTACCTTTCTTTCACATTCTTCAGCTTCTAAGAAGAACCTGTTAATAGTTAAAAATACAGTAATTTTTATAAGATGTTTATAAGATGTATAACGTATATTATATGTGTATAATTTTTATAAGATGTATGGTCAATTATTTGTGTCATGGCTGTTTTACATTATGAGAAATTCCAAGGAACTTTATAATATTCAGTTCTGAAGTAACCTAACAAAAAGAACTTTTCCTGCTAACTTCATAAATCTGTGATTTATTTGTGGCTTACAAAAGAAAAGACAAATTATTAATGAATTTTAAATGAATTAGTGACAATAGAATATTCAGCATAAAATCTTGTACTTTTTATTTGGCAAAGCTTTTAGGAGCTACTATTGATACATCTTGTCCAGAATTTGCTTTGAGTGTTATCATAATCAAAGCTCTTCTCTCTACTCTGTGGTTGAATGCTGAAATGTTTTATCTTTCCCTCTGCTCCAGCTAGGGGTTGTCCTATCTTAAGCATTTGACTAATGTAAAAGAAGACATCTCATAAAGAAATGTTTTATGAAAGTGTGCGTTGTTGCTCCACAACCTCTAAGCTTTAGCTACTGTAAGTTTAATAAAAGAAAATGTGGCAAAATTACTGAAAAAAGGTAAATTTAAGCTGCGTTTACAGCTCAGCATATTCACAACACTTTTGACTTATCTACTTGAACTTTGCAAGAAATTAGTTGCAATGTTACTCGAAGAATTTCTGGTTGATTTGTCATCATCTCCAATTTTCACTGCAAGTTGGATGAGCAGGAATAGTATTCTAATTGACACCTGCTACTCTGAAGAAATGGTCTACATACAAGGAGTCATCAACTGAAGGGCAATGCTGTTATTCTTCCTAAAGTAGCTGAACGGGAAAACCAAAAAGAATTAACATTATTTATAAAGTTTTAGTGAAATTGCAAGGGTTTGAGCTAATTTTACAGTGATTAGTAAGGGTTTCTCCTTCCCACTGAAACAGTTTAAGAGAACAGATAGACACTTCTGGTTAAGATGTCATCTAAATGTGCAGTGACATCAGTGTCTCAAAGATCTAGTTTCAGTGATTTCTCACTGTCTGGAAATTCTGACTTTGCTAAAAGAATAAAAACTTCTTAAGTGCTCTGCAACTTCATGGTTAGGGTTGTGTTATGCATCATGGAAGATTTTGACTTACATTACCACTCTTGTCAGCATAAATTGAAATGTGGAATATTGGATCTGTCATGTCTCTGAATCCTGTGCTCTGAGCATAAGTATGTATTTTTTATTTTTTTTTTTTTTTTTACTGAGTGGAAACTCTTATAGGAAAATCTATGCACTGAGATTTAATTTTCACTTAAATGTTTTTTTAATCTTGTTTTTATTCCAGTCTGTAATTTAAAAAATTACAAAGTCTTAAACGTTACTATAAGACAGAACTGGCAGCTTCTGCAAAACTCTAATCTGGCATATTCTGTTTAAATTATTTGCAGAGGATAGATAGTTTGGCAATAATAATCACAGAATTTTTATGGAACCAATATCTTTATCTGCAGATATCTCCCAATAATAAGCCACTTTTAGACCCTTAACTTCCAGTCTCCTGCCAAGTGATAGTCCAGGATTTATAAAACATTCCTAACACAAAATTATACATATGCTTGTTATAGAGAATGTGATTTAACCATAAAAATGAATGCTATCTTTTTCAACTGAGCATATTGATAAAAGTATAAACATAGATTAGCCTTGCATTTGGCAAAATCTTTTATTACTCTGTTGACTGATAGGTACAGTGACATATTGGGAATTGCTACAGTTCCTCACTGCATTCGACTGGATGTGAAGAAGCTTAGCCAGGTTGAAGAAGTATTATAGGTATAATCCATTCCACTGTAGTATTTAATTGCTTGGGTTTAATGTCCCAGTTGAATCTTATTTATAAGGGGAAGCTTTTCATCACCTGAGTGCAACATGGAGAAAGTTGTTCTGAAAGGATATGTGAGAGACAGAGATGTGCTGATTTATAAATGTTTTATTTCTATTTGATGCCCTTTAATTTCCTGCTATTTTACAATACTAAATGTTTTAGTTTATGTTCTGATGAAATCTAATCTAATTTAAAGACTGTCTGAAGAGTCAACTTCATCCCAAGTATTTCTGTCCTTTGCTTGCATGCTGGAGCCCAGATTCACATTCCTGTTTTGTAGATGAGACTGTCCTTTACTGTGGATTAATACCAGTATATCTAAGAAAGAGGAAAGAAGGAATCATCATTCTCCTTCCTAGTAATCACTTATTATGTTCACATCTTGGGCAGTTACTAAAATCATTATATAATAAGTTTCATAATTTACACCACCATTATATTTCTTAAGCAGTTACTGATTGTTCTCTTAAATTGTTTTAACTCTACTTAGTGACTAACTTGACCTACCTGCAAAAGAGAATTCTGGAAGCAGTCATTCATGGCTGCATGTTTAAAAATCTTACTGAAACCTAATCATTAGATATCACCATGAATTTTTACTGGTTTAGCTTTTTGTTGTTGTTGTTGTTGTTTGTTTATTTTGTTTTTAAGATACAGAAACTTTTCTACTAAAAAGTCTTAATTCCTTTTAAAATTATTTAGCTATGAGAGTGGAGCAGAACAGAGCAAGAAACAGAAGTGATACTACACAAAAATCAAAAATAATACCACAAAATTTCTGTAAAGGGACTCACATCCAGTATGTTCAATATTTACCTACAAATACAAATGAATTAGAAGGCTTTGAATGAGTCACAATTTAAAAGTTCAGTAGCTAAAGAATTAATATCAATTATCCATTTTCATGCCATATTTCAGGTTTTGATACTGGAGTATTATAACTTGTACTAAATTATAATGCAAAGCACTGAGTTATCTATCTCTAGAGAGGCAGCTTTACAGTCAGAGAAAAGCTAATACTATTTTGACAGACAGTGGAAAAGTCCAGTATACATACCCTCTAATGGATTCAAATTTTTCAGTCTTATTCCATATTATGGATATATATCATTTAATGGATAGATTTCATATACATAGAATCCTGCAAGGTTGTTTTCTTTTTCCCCCAAAATCCTTTTTTTAAACAACTGGTAAAAAAANAAAAAAAAAAAAAAAAAAAAAAGAAGAATTCTTTTCTATCCTAAGTATGCAGGCAAAAGTTATCTTTCTGCTCTGTGAGACATCTCATTTCCATTGGTTAATGTTAGCTCAGGAACCAACTGTACCTTGACATTTTTCAATGGAATTTGACAAAAGATAGTGGCAATAAATAACAAGCTTTCAGAACTAGGACCTTATGAAGTCGCTATATTATCCTCTGTATTAAACTTCAAAAGACCAAAACTACACTAGATTTTAGTGAGGAACTTTGTCACCTCGTTAACGCATGTTAGAACAATTCACCAATTCATGCAAACCTACTGAACTTTATCACTGAAAATTCTGTATACATGTGGACACAGTGGTCACTCAGGGAAAAGGATGAATTTAATGTTGTTTTGTGCAGATTTAAGTTCTCTTACCTAAATACCATGTTCCTCAGAAAGCTGTGCTCCTGCAAATTCATGGGGTTTTTTTCCTGTTAAAGAGATTCCTTTTATTAAACTGATACTTTTAAACAAATGCTTATTTCAGACCCATCTCTTCAATTTATTTCTCCCTCCCAGCTTAATTCCTCAACCCAACCAATGTTTTAAATGACATTAAAATTTCACCAATTTAAAATTACTTTAAAATTCATCTGGTTTCCATGGTACTTAAAAGCAAAAAGTAACAGACTATACAAAAATTTTTGGTCTCTGAAGTTAAAGCTTTGTAACTTTTCTCTAATAATTGCTTATTAATTCCTTCTGTATTCTTACTGCTTGTTGCTGTAAAGTTAAGAAGCTCAGTTTTCCAGCAGGACCTAAGTAAGTAAAGACTTCACCCCTTTCAAAGACAGTATGAGCAGAACACACAGCTGAACTTCATGCATGAAGGCAACGAACTCACTCTTTATCAATCGACCGTTACTTTTTGTTATACTTCACTTATCATTTCAGCACTTCTATTCACTCTAGCTTTAGCTAGTACTAAAGTTAACATTTTATATTCTATCAAACTTTTTCAGTTCAAACACTTAGTACAGAGGGTTTACTGTGATGATGTCAGGTTACCAGAGAGACTGTTTTGTAGCGGGTAAAAATGTTTGCAGATACATGTGAATTTTGATGAACGTTTTCTGCTGCAATTAAAAAAAATTTGATTTTTTTGTAATGACTTCCCTTAAGTTGAATAAAAAAAAATTCAAAAAAAACCAACAAAAACCCCCCACAAAACCCTCAAACCAAACAAATAACAAAACAAACAAACAACCTCCCCCACCCCCCCCAAACATACCCACAAAAAAATGCATTTTCATCCCAAGAGTAAAGTTCCTCGCCATTGTCCAGCCAAAGGCTGAAGCAGAGTTAATGCTCCTACAGAATTGCCCACCATGAATTGTGCATCCTTAAATTATGATGAAAACAAATTTCCTTACTCCTTCTCTTAGCCAGCACTGGTAGCACATTATCAGTGTTTCCTCTATGCATCACTAGAAGAAGATGTAGGATCATGTGCTTCTCCTAAGCATGTTAATAATTTTTCTTAGCTCAATTGTTTATGTCAGAACTAAAGACGAAGGAGTTTCTATAGGCCTAAATCTGCCTGGTGAAAACTTCTCTGGTCACTGACAAGACCATTCATCAGGAAAAAGAGCAAGTGCTATACAAGTACTTAATAGAGACAGACTGAAGTAGCTGAGGTGAGAAAAGTTGAAAAGTTAAAAATATTGTTTTTTTGAACAGCCACAGTTAGATCAACTCCTGTTTCAGCTCATTCGGAGCAGACATTTGTATCCACCCACCAACAACTTGGATGAATTGCTGAATAGAAATTTTTGGATCTGTCTTGTCTCCTTTTGCTTTTATCACATACACCTGAAAAATAGTAAAAACAAGGTACAGATTTTTTGACCTCTCCAAGAGAGGCAATGTGAGCACATTAAGACAAGGCTCTTGCTGCAGGAACAAAGCTGTTCTACTTGCAGTAGAACAATGCATCCAGCTGTTTGTTTATTGCAGCCCCATGTCAGAGCAATGAGATTGACAAGAAATGGAAACAGTGGGCAGTGATAAGAATTGTATTTTTAACAGACAGTGGTGGTAGCTGAGTGGGAAGAGAGAAGAAATTAGCCATTATTTTTCCACCTGTTCCTGTGCTAAATATTGGCATTAATTTGCTTGTTCCGAAATGCCAAGCAGCTGAGCACAGGAGGTTCAGTCTAAGCGGTTTAAAGTGCTACCTGGAGTTTTATGATGTTTTTCCTTCAGTAAGACAGGAGGCTTTAATAGGAACACTCTAAAACATCCTTAATGTTAGGTCTCTCAGTCCCATATCTTCATTAAGAGAGAATTTTCCTGCTCCATGCTTTTTTAGATTGGATGGTTTGTTTTTCACTGAATTGGCTGTCAGATTCACAATCTCTGACAATCTTTTTTATTATTTATTTAATATGAAAAATATTTAAAACTAGGATTCTAATTTTGAACAAAGGAGAAATTAGGAAGAAAGCAACTACCTTTTCCCCTCAAAATTCCATATACTTTCAGTTCTTCTTTACCATAAAACTTTTGTTGTTGTTTGTTTGGATTTTTTTCCCCCTGTAATTAGCTTTAAACATTTTGGTTTTCCCTATCAATAATTATAAGTTGAATATCTTGAACAAGAACTTTCTGTGATCTAACTCTTATCAGTTTGCAGCAAAACTCCCTCTGGCTGTTACTCTTTCAGTTTTGCATTTCTTTTCAGCAAAGTTTAAAACTGAGCAACAGTCAGAAGAAATAAAGATTTTCTATCTCTGACCTGAATGAAATCAAGTTTTAAGTGGTTGAAATGTTATTTTGATCACACAGATGGAAACCCACAATCCAAACTATTTGGATGAAATGCAAACAAAAGCCTAACAAGCTATATACTGCTCCTAATTTTCTAGCTTTTTCTTTATATTAAACAAAATTCAAATCTACAGGTTTTATTTCCAGTGATGCAAACTGGCATAGTTTGCAACAGCTATGAGTGATCTCACCATGTTGTATGGGTAGACAGATCCCCTGTAACTTCAGAGACCAATAGACTCTACTGCCCTATTCAAGCCATGCAAAGCAGTTGTTTGGTTGAATTTTTGCATCTGGTGCTGCTTTCAAGAAAACCACACGGGAGTTGGTTTGTTTTTCCATCTCTCTGTTGTTGTCACCTTTGAGTTTGCTGCTAACAAATGTCTCAGACTGAGGCACAAGCACAAAGAAGTTATATATTAATGAACAAGAAGAGGACATAAGGAGCAACCAGCCATGAATCAAAGGAGGGTTTTTTTTTCCTTTGTGTACCATAAGTGGCAGACTTGTAATCATCTTTCTAACAAATGTAAGAAGTTATTAATCTGCTCTATAGGTCTTTCCTCGTTTTTAATATTTTTTTTTGTTGATTGGTTGGTTCTTTGATGTTCCTTTGTCCAGAGAGGAAAACATTTGCTCCTGCCCCCTTTGATTTGCCTTGAGGAGAGGCTGCACTGCCCTACAAATATAGTGGTTAGATCTGACCTCTGGGCAGCAGGTGATTGTTATTTGAGGACCAACCAGAAGTTTGTTATTTTCTAAAAAATATCCTGCTCCCACTAGTTTAATTTCTCCTGAGTGATACTAGGAAATAAGCCATTGGGGTAGTCATTATCAAGATTCATGCTGATGCTTTCAATTTTTCATTAAGGTTTTTGCCCCCAGAAAACCATATAGCCTACCTAACAATTATTTTATATTTGCTGCAGTGTGAGGTATGTTCATCAATGCTTCAATTAGAAGTGCAAACCTATAATTACTGCCTCCATAGACAGAAAAAAGTGAAGTTTCATTTGTGTTGATGAATATGCAGCTTTTAAAAAAGTTCCTCAGTTTATTATTAGAAATGAAGGAGAAAAAGAAACAGAGGGGGATTTTTCTGACATTTATACTAGGGAAGTGGCAGTTATATTGAGACATTTTTGTCCCTTTTAGCAGCAAAACATCAAAGACTCTATACCTTTTCTTCAATGTATAGAGCATGAGAAAAGAGAGTATATATATGATAACTTCATTATAAAGAACCTACCATCTATATGGAATAAAAGAATATTAACAGCATTGAGATGTGCATTTATGTTTCTGTAAAGGAAATAAGAGTATGCTTCTGTATAAGAGTATGTTCTAGCCATTGGCTAGGACTGGAAAATTTTTAAGTATCAAGTATGTCCAGCCTTGGGGTATTGCCTTAGAGTTTTGCAGTTCTGAAGAGAGCAGTCTAAAGGAAGAACTACACTTCAGAGAGCTTGGGTTTCATGCTCCCGTTTTCAGCTCAGAACTTCCCTCAAGCAGGCTGCACCATGTGTCCGCCCCTCACTATTGCATCCTTGAATTCAGCCAGCCAGAAGCCTTTGCACAGCTTTGTGCTCCTCTGACTGATCTGACAGTATTGAAGTTGTTCCTGCTGTACAACAGCGTATGAGATACTTTTAGACTTCAGCCAGTGGGTACTGTTCTTGATCTGATCTGGGAATGAAAGTACTTAGACCACAGGTTGTCCCCATCACTCTCAGGCCCAAGCTCTGCAAAGAACTAGAATCCTCTTGGCCTGCCTTCTTTTTCTAAATCTGTTCCAGGTAAAATTCCAGTGACTCCTCTTTTCTGCAGCCCTTGGTATCTAGGAGCAACTTGTACATATTGTTGACTTGTTCTTTGACTTATCAATTTCAGAAATTCTGAAAGAATTGTTTCCAGTATGGTGTAGTCTATCTTATACACTTATATTTATATTTATATTTTATGTACATATGACAGGACAAGAGGTAGTGGCCCGAAGTTTTTCCAGGGGAGATTTAGATTAGATTGGAACAGATTGCCCAGGAAAGAGGTGGAGTCCCAGTCCCCAGAAATGTTTAAAAATATGTGCATTAGCACTTGAGGAAATGATTCAGTGGTGAACCTGGTAATGCTAGTTTAAAGTTGGACTCTTAAGTTAAAAGTTAAACTTTTCCAAACGTAATAATTCTATGATTCTACTTAAATTTTATTCTGCAAAACAAAACTAAGCTGTGATTGGGCACATCCAAGATAGAGCCAAAATGAGACAGTGGAGAAAGGCTGCAGCAGAACATATGTGTGTAGAAAATAATGCTGATTCTACAGAGGAGTTCACAGTTCACAACAGCCAGGAATGTGTGACTTCTGTGGTATTTTCTAGTTAGCCTCTGTTAAATATGATCTGTAAGTTTCTACTGTTTGTGATATAATGGGGATTATGTGGTATTGAGAGGTTAATAAAGAAGATGCAGTGGAAAATTAAGGTTTATGAGTAAAAAGAGTTATTGTCAACTAGATTTATAATAGAAAAGTTGCTATTGATAAATAAGTGGCAGGACTACATCTCCATAGGTGGAAAAGTCTGTTGAAAGGGTGGACCTCACTTAATTCTTATTCATAAATTCAGAATTGTTGAAAATCAGGCAGAAATACCTTGCACAGGCAATTATAACAAGTGGGAAAGGTTTTCTAGTAAATAGGGAGAAAAGTGGAGTAGCAATATGTTAAAAGTGGGTATTGTCCTAAAGATAATATAGATCTGGCTCAAAAATTGAATGCTTCATCTCAGTTTTCAATAAAGAAAACTCTATAACACAGTGGCAAAGGCAGAATGGTTAATGGGAATAACTATATAGAAATGCAAATTACAATCGCTGAGGTGAAATAAAACTCAGATGACTGTTGAAGTCAGGAAGATTGAGTAATCTTTATCAGAGATACTGAATAATTGACAGATGAAACTGAGATCACTAGCATGGATTCCTATTAAACCTATCAACACTTGCACTTAATGATTGAAGAAAAGCAAAATTAGTATTTGCGATTTCTTTTTTGCAATTTGCAATTTGCCAAAGGAGAGGAATAAAATGTAAGAAAGGAACTATAGGAAAGGAACTATAAGCACTTTAGGTTTGATAAAATGTAAGAAGAAGGGTGCATTAAGGAAATCATATATTTGGCTGTAGCTATTAAAATAAATCCTGATTTACCAAAAGTGGATTTTATCCAACCAGTCTGGTATTTTACTTTGATTTTAAATATTTTTCATAATGAGGTTCTCAATATTAGAGCTGAGCATAAAAATTTAAAAAAATATTTTCATGAATGATCAGCTAATTTTAATAGATTTTACTTTAGTCATGGCCAACATTAATAATCATCCTTATTTTATTGGCATAAACATATCACACTGTTCAGCTGTACTTTTCAGCAGGCATTTTCCTTTTTGTAAACACTACCACATTTATCGTTTTAACATGAATGGATTGTAAACTCACAGCAAAATTTTAAGGACAGGAGACACCATTTTAAGTTTGGAGACAAAAGGTGAATTATCACAAAGTGTATAAAGAAGAGAAGGAGAGAAGAGAATAGGTCCAAGACAATGGGCAACGAAATTTCATGTGAGGCAGGGTTTGAAAGTAGGATTCACTCTACTCAGTTTCTTCTCTCCTAAATCCCGCTTTCTTGCAATTGTCATATAGAAGAAGAAAGAAAGCATTCTCTCCCTGTACTTTTCTATTGCCAAACTGATGACTTCAAAATAGCTGTATTTTTTTTTTCAACTGGGTTAGGATATAGCAGCACTACAGTCCCTTCCTGCCAGAAGTCTATGTGGATATATGCTCAGCTTCAAAATAATTCTAGTGCCAATCACAGAGCAGCTGTGGGCGGCAGCAGGGGCAACATAGCACTTATTCATACCTCGCCTGAGAAGCTCGATTTATACTGACACACTAATACTCCAGTGATTTCAAAGGTATCAGTGTAAAGGAAAATTAAGATCACCTAAAATGAGGTTTCCACATATGATCTAAAGTCAGGTCACTATCCTAAATATAGATGTTCTGGAGTATCTCACTTGGTTTCCAGCTGTTGGTCCAGAAGGAAATTGACATCTCAATATGTTTCATGAAATAAATATTTTGTTTGTTTGCTTGTTTTAATTTGCAATTTAAAATTATTTTTTCCTTATTTATAAAATACAGAATTTATTTCATCAGACTTGGTTCTCAAACTCACTAAGACGCTCCAGCTGAGAACATGAGCATACTAGATATTTCTTCTATAGAAGACCAAGAGGAGAAAAGCAAGTATAGACTTCTGGGAATAAATTTAGTTCAAAAATCTGCTTAAACTTTTGTAAATGGAACTTAAATTCGTCAGAATTTCTTTTTTCATCAGAATTCTGAACATTTGGAGAAAATACTAGATCCTAAATGTTGACATTTTCTATGTTCCAATAGAATACTACTTAAACTTAGACTTGCAGTTCTGCCGAGTTTGTTTTGATATTTTGGGTGTTCATTTTGAGCATATGAGTATTCATTTTGACACTTGAGTACTGGAGAGTAGTGGTTGGTAACTTGAAAACATGAAAACTGCTTACTTAAAAATGCTGCTTTGAAAAGTCCTGTAAGTCCTTTAACACTCCTTTTTTACTCTTTTCCTGCGTAAGGGCCTCTCGTGTGTTTGTGTGTAGGGAGATGTGGATGGATGTCAGTGCCAGAAACTGGAATGGGACCTCAGGTCTCAGGGACACAGATATCTATGGTGCCAACCACTGGAGCAAGTGTGCAAATTGATTGAGTGTGTGAGTGCCAGCAAAGATCCCACCAGGTGAGCCATCAAGTCAGTGTGGTGATGTGGGAGCCTGGGGGTGAGTGGATCTCTAAGATTGAGACCACAGGGATGGGATGTGGGGTGGTTGTTGGGGGCCAGGAGAGCCCAAATTCACTCCATGTGTGAGAGCATTTGTGCCAGCAGCTAGAGCTTGGCATTGTGTGTCCAGGTGCCAGCAGATGGGCAGACTGGGTGTCTAAGCCCAGCTGTGGGCAACCCACTCTGAACATATGCACATATACATACTCCCAGTAGCAGATCTCCATCCTGCTCAGCAGGGAGGGGAGCAGGATGAGGCCATCCATGTCATTGTGCTCAAGTGACTTCTCTGTCAGTTTGTTGTGCTGGTGTGTGTGGCCAGACCTGTACACCTCTCATTTATGCTTGTGCTCCACAAACCTCCACATGCATATCCTGGGAATGAGCTCAGCCTTGCTACATTTTGAACCTGGCAACAGAGAGCTGAGGAAGCCTTGTTCCTCTCAAGCTTTCAGATCTTGTCTAATTTTCCCCTAACCAAACAAAAAGCCACCAAGTCTTACTTTTTGGACAAATGGAAGTTTTCTTTGGCATAAGACTGAGATTTGTCTTTTCCACAGATGAATGTGTTGTACCAGAAGTCAATACCTGCAGCTGCTAATAAATAGCTTTTTATTTTTGATGTTAAGCCCTTCCCTTTCTTTGTGGCTGTTTGGTATTACCAACTGATGGAAGATATCTCTAATTGGATGTCTCTCTGTCTGCACCAGCATTAAAACCACAAACCAACATTGAAACACATTAATCATATGCAAAGTGCACTTTAATTCAGTCATGGTTTCAATCAGTCAATTTTGTGTAACTAAAAGGTTGAGACTGCTGATCCCAATCCCTTCCTTGTAAATGCACTGTAACTTCTATACTTCCCAACTGCATTCCAAAAATGCTACTTTTTTAAGCATTTGCAAGAACTTAGAAACAAATGAGAAGGTTTGAAATCAAAAGACCATCAGCCTTTGAACAGGTGATAAAGCAGGCAAGTTGTCCCACTATGTGGAGTGTAGCATTGATGGGGAAGAAAGGTTGGTATTAGCAAACTGCTTTTACGTCTTCTTCCTCTGATATGTCAAATAGATATCATATTTACTGCCAAAACATGGTGCTGGTGCTAATGGTGAAAGACTGAAGACCTAAGAGGACATCTGCTGCTGCACTCTCTGGAATGGAATTATGGAATATTTTTGCAAAGAGTCCACTAGTATTCCAAATAGATTCAAAATGCAAACAGTTTTTCTGCCACATTAGCGCCTGATTATCAAAGTAAATTTTATCTTATCTTTGCTTTTCAGAGACTGGAATTTATAATTTGCCTTGGTTTGTCGGCATAAGCCACACCATGTTTAGAATAGATTGCAATTTTACCCTTAGTGAATTTCTTAACTGAAAAGAGACATTTGGTATACATGGTTCACTATTGTCATTTTGAAGCTGCAACGTCCTTTTAAGTCTGAAACGGTTTTATTTGACAGGATTTTCAAATAGGCTCATTTATACCTTGCATGCCCAATATTTTGGATTTATGCTAAGAGGGAGCCAAGGTTTCTGACTTTATAAATCTCTATCATGGCCTTAAAATGCCAAATAGAATTCACCAGTCAAAACCTTGATTCTTCAAGACCAAGAGAATGTTTACCATTGAATTTAATCAGCCCCAAACTTAATCCTCTATAATATCAGCTTTCTGTTTTATGACTACATATCAAAGGTTAACCACACATTCATGCAGCAATGTTGTGTTCCATGAATATTGTTCTGAGCTATAAATTTTTCAGTTTTAAAATTATTTCCCTGCTATGTGACAGAATAGAAAGTAAGTGGAGAAAGGAGAGAGAGAGAGAGTGCCACTCCATCAAGGCAAGATGTGTTCTCAAAAAATTCAGACTATCTCCACTTCTGCCATGATTAGATTTACAGGACTAACAGGTAGCTGTACAGCACACATTTATCAAATTCTCAAAGTCAATTTTCATAGTTCTTTCACTCACTCAGACTCTAAAGTTCACATTTAACTTTTAATAAATCTAGAGAATATAATATTGAATAAAAGTTACATTTATCAGTTTAATTTTGGAATGCTTACTGAATATACATTATTGCTCTGTTTTTCAATTGAATTTCATTTATTGAAGACCCTTTTTTTCTGCTGTAACTACTTAGATTCCCTTGGCTTCATGATTTCTTCAAAAAAAAGGGGGTTGATTATGTAAGCAGTAAATGGTCTTCATTCAGGCTGTAAAATATATGCTAAGATTTCTTTGACAAACTATCCACTTTTTGCTCTCTATCCAGACCTTTGTTGGTAATGTTTGTCCTACTGCAGTGAGAAACACATTTCATGTCTTTCACATAATTGCCACATTGACCAATAATAGACTCCCGTTTTTTCTGTAACATGCACTGCTAGAATCAATAAATTAGTTATTAGTAATCAGAGTTTACAGAGAATTAGGCATAGAAATGGCAACATATAGATAAATTGTTTGCGTATTAATTTTATATATTTATATTTATTTTACTGTGTGAATGCATGGCAGCTACATGTATGCTATCTAGAAGAATGAAGGATGAAAGGCTAATGTTGTGCAATGGAGTATCTGTTTGCTCAGCAAAGGGGTACCTGAGGTACTTTTGGGTGGAAGGCATCAGCAATAGTGCTAGACAAGCTGTTCTAGGGCTCTTCTGTTTTCTCTGGGCTCCCAGTTTCTCAGGCTTCTCAGAGTACTTAATTAGCTTCATGTTGTATTATATTGGACCCACACTGCATGTCTCTCCTGAGACCAGTGCTGCCTTTCTCTATCTTCGTAATTTCCTTTAGTGGTAGATGTACCTAATATAAATAGAAAGGTAACAGTAACCAACAATAAATATATTTCATTTTGGTCTTTTATGAAAACAAATAGGATTGCTCAAAACTGTCCATATTTTGACATCACTTTCATCTTTAATGGAGTTCTGAAATTCAGTCTGAATGTTTCTTTTGCACTTCACAGAATCTGCCCTATGTTTCTGAATAAAAGCTTAGTGGAAAGAAAATAAAATCATTTTTACATCTATGTAGATTAAGGGTTTTTTTTCAACAGGCTTTTTCATTTCTATCTTCTTTTCTTTTCAAGGACATCAGGTTATCTCAGCCTCCTTGGAGTCAGAATGTCTGGTTTCATGGAAATATATGGGTAGACTTCACTCAAATAATAACAAACTCAACCCTATAATGATGGTCTATTGATTAATACCCATCTCCCTACAGTCTCTGTGTTGCTATGAACTTGTTTCTACCAGCTGTTGAACTGTGTTTATGGTTAATCTTGGTCTTCACCAATTCCTAATCAAAGGAAAAAAAAATAAATAAAAGGAAAGGGAAACATCCCCCAAAGAAGCTTATGAAACAAAAAGACTACAAAACAGCAAGAAACTTGCACTCTAGAGATATTTTAATTAACTGGATATTGTCTTTTCTAAGTTATTGTTTTCAAAAAATATCAATTTAGTGTCCTGCATCATGCATCCAAACAGATGAGTTACAATGAGTCACTGTAACTCAACTGCAATAGCAGAAAGATCTGCTTCATTGAAGACTATGAAAATAGTTGAGATAAATAAAATAAAAGACCGTCCATCCTGAAACACATTTTCAAGGAAATAGAAAATAAACAAAACAGAACAATATGGATTCTCTTGCTGAATCTCCTCTAAATTTTAGGAACTTCCCCAGATGCGTTTTATAGATAAGAATTCTAACAATGCTTCTCAAATTTTTTTCTTTTATCTCATCTTGTTCTCTAAAAGAATGGAAATGAGTTTTGCAGTAAGAAAACTGCCCACAGCAAACAAATATTCTGGAGATTATAGATAAGAGGTTTGGTGGGAAACTAATTTTTTTTATCCTCTGTAAATACTGAAATTGAGATCTTCCTAACCTATGTGTCCAAGCTAACTAAAAGTTGTTTGGGGTCATGATAGATATTCAATTCTATGGAAGAACACCATCGTCAAACCATAAAAAGAAATCTAAATTGATATAATTACCACAACAAGATGTGAAGAAAAATAATTTATTGATCAGGTCAACAGTCTTTGTTTTCATAAAAAACACAGAAAACATAAAAATATTGAAGACTCAGCTAGTTTTTGTTGTCCCCCATTCTGTTTCTCCACAATTTTTCCAGTTATTCAAGACTTGCACTATCACATTCATAATACTTAATTTTCTACTGCTCTGCGTATTTTGAGTTGAAGAGTCATTTGTCAGCTATTGTGAACTCATATCTGCTCTCTGCCTGGTATTTTTGTGCTTTTAGAAAATTGAATTATTAACAAAACAAAAAACCCAAGCAACCAACCAAAAAAAAAACCAACAAAAAGAACCCAAGCAACACCCCACCACACTTTTAAATTCCTTGGCTTTGTTCTTCTGTGTAATAGTAAAACTTCAGAATTTTGCAAAGACAAAAGATAGGAAAATATTTTTTCCTATACCGCACGTGGCTGAATTTGAGGGTATTTTAACTTGTAATTAGCGGTCCGAATATATCACAAAATGGACTATGAATTACTTGACTATCCAACTGGAATCAGTCAGTACATGCAAATACTCTGTCCTGCCCTACTTGAATTTTACCAATTCCAACAGACACCTAGGGGACGTTCTTTTTTTTTTTTTTAACTTTAGCAACATTTGTACTTCTCATCACACCAATAAAATCTATGAATTTGAAATATTTGAATTTTAGCACACATGCATCTTCCTTTGAAGCATAAAATGATGGCTTTGAAACTAATGCATAATATCCGAAAGATGGCCAAACTATTTAGAAGTTTTATATAATGCTGTCATTTTTTTTGTTTCTGTTTGATAAAATAGGAAACACTTCTGTATTAAAAGAGTCAATCATCTACTCACTAATTGAGGGGGATTTAAATTATACCCTTTGGAAGATGAAAAAATATTTGCATGAGTAAAAATACATACTCTTAGTAACTGTAGCCTAGCATATACCTCATTATTTCACCATTATCTCCTAAAAGGAGTATTTTGATTAATTAGCCTTTTGTTTTGTTTCTTTTTTACTTATTTTTTATCTTATTTGCTTTGGAGTTACTGTCGTAAATGATAAATGAAGTTTTACTATTTATAATCAACACATTCACTAGTTTTCCTTAAGATTCCAGATAAGACCAAAATGACCAATTTTTCTTATTTGCATTCACACATGTTTCTATCTAGCCTTATTTGTGAATTACTTACTATTTTTTAAAAAATATATCTTTGCAGGGCTGTTAAAGAGATTGTAGGCCAGATCAATTAAGTCATACAGCAGAAACAGACTGGCTGTAGGAATATGATAAGGGCAAAGGCAGCTCCTGAGCACCTTGACAGGTCATCATTTACCCATTTGCACACTCTTCAGGATTCTGAACTGTTTTGCACTGTTAACAATTACTGAAATGCATGACACACTAAATCAGTATACAACAGGAACAGTTTTCCATATTAGCTGTAAGCATTGAAATTACTGACAGTAAGCTAAGATCTGTAAAAATATTAAGGCTTGTTTGTTTGGTTTGTGGTTTGCATTCTTTTTTTAATTTTAATCGAGGATGCTACTTAAAATAATTGTAAAATTTCTAAACTTCTCAATATATGTTTTTTTTCTCACTAGGGAAGAGGAAAGAAAAGAGAAAAGACAACGAATGAACCAGCCATCATGAAGTTCTGTTTTACTTCTTTCCTAATCAAGATAGCCAAATCCACTGATAGGCAGCTATAGGGAAAGTAGAAACAAACACAAAAGTCACCAGGTGTCTGCAAAAAATCTTTGGGAAGGCTATGATATATCCCTCAACAAATGTGTCTGAAAGGCAAAGTGATGATGATAATTTCCAATGAATTTGCCATTTTTCCTGCTGCAGGTACTTCCCATCAGAGGGATGGGGAGAAGAGAAAGATAAGATATAAGAAAGCACATGATTTATTATTGTGCCCTGAAATATATCAGTGATAATTATTTTTTGGGATTTTTTTTCAGTTATTCAGGGCAGTTGCCTTATGGTGCACTATTTAGTTTCAGTTGGTTCTATTCAGACCTAACCAAGTTTGCACCCTTTGATTAGTTCCACAAACAAAGCAAAAAAAAATATGGATAATTAAGTATCAATATAATATGGAAAGTAAGATCTTGCTCTGAAACATGTAAACAGTATAGCCATCCCTCATGTGGGTCATTTAGAACACAATTTCTGCATTTGACTAATTGTGGTCTTGCATATATTCTTTGTAAAGTTATTTCTAACCTGAAAAAAAGGGATCTGGAGTCATATTTTCTCCTGTCCTGTTTTCCTATGAATTGCTCCATTCACTACTCTTCATCTAAAATAAAAATTTAGAATAAAGAATAAGTTATTCTTTTTGCTCTTGTAAACTTCTAAAATAATTGTCTAATAAAATTAGCAATTATATTTGCTTTTAACAAGTTCCTATAGTTAGGCCTGCTTTTAGTTTCACTTCTGCCAACAATCTATAAAAAAGTTATTACTTTTTCTAAAATGCCCACATGTACAAATTCCAAATTTTCAGGTGATAGGTCTCAAACTGTAGTGGCATTTTTTTGTGAGTTAACAATCTAATTATTAAAGTATTTTGAGAAGGAAAAGGAACAAAAAACAACCTATAATTTGTAGCTAATAATGGATCAATTGGCATAAGCAATGAAAATAAAATTTACTTAAAGAAGAATAGTTACAGGAAACATGCCATTTGTATTTAGGAGCTGAATGGAAGGTAGGTCATAGCTTCGAAGAAGAACTTAAAGTGAGCATAGTAAAAACCCCACTTCCTTTCTCTAAAGCTGCAGCATAAATACTCTAATAAAAAGGAAAACTCTCTCCTCACAAAGGACCTCCTGATCCCAGGGGATTTGGCTTCCACCTCAGCTTTGCTATGGTTCTCAGTGTGATGCCTCTCATTGAGCCCTCCAAGCACATTAATGCCAGAGAAATGAACACCAATGGCTTAAATCTGTAAATAAGACCCTAAAAAAATTCTCATACCTTGAGAATGGCATGTTGGGTTCTTTCTAACAGTTACACCTGAAAGATTATAAACAAATGAGAAATTTGTAATGCAGGTAAATTGTAGACTTTGTCGTTTATAGTTCAGGGTTTTTCTTTGATAACATTAAAAAACTGTCCTCGTAAACAAAAGATTTTTAATGTTCTCTGGACTGAGCATGCTCTTAATGGCACATGACACATAAAAGGCACAAAGAAAATGTATGCACTTATAATTTAGCCTCTATTTTTGCTATCAAAGCACATTTTTTATGAAGCACTGTTTTGGGAAATCTGGATTATATCCATTGGCATGGAGCAGAATAATATTATTGCATTGAAAATTTTCTTATGTTATTTGAATGCTGTAAGTGGAGTTTTGTATTCAATTTTTTTTTTAAGTGCCACAGTTTATAGATGTTAGCCGCCTTAGACCAAAATCATCAGGTATAAAACATCTGAACTGATAAAGTCTGAGGGAATAGATTATAATAGCAATTTGACAGGGATACATAATAATGTAATAGTGTTCAAATATCTACTGAAAGAACAAAATCAAATCTCCACACGTGGCACATTATAAATTCATTTGTTGAGAGGTTAAGAATAGAAAATTAAAAATTACTGCTGGATGTGACTCACTGCATATGCTTATTTTTTTTTAATGTGGTGTTTTAAAAGCACATAGCTTTGTGATTATTTATTAGTAACTGCATGAAAACTACTGAACTTAAAAAGATAATTGTGCTGCTAGTCTTAACTGTAGAGTAAATTAAGAAATCTAATAAAATTAATATTTTAGTTTAAAAAACCCTAAAAATAAAATCATTTAATTGTCCAGCCAAAAAGAATGCAACCTATAATTTACAACCTTGAAATAAGAGAAAAAAAATTGTGTGTTATTGTTAATGGAGAAAATTTTATCTTTTACTGAGTGTATTTGTGATGAAATGATAAAAGGAAGTGATAGTACTTGTGCAAGACTTCACACAGACAAAGGAAACTAAATGTAGAGTGCATTCAAGCCATCTTCAAACTATCATCAATTTTGAATAATTTTGTGAAACCCTGCTATGAACAAAGCCACACAAAGAATGTTTGATTATGTGACAGAAGGGAAGTGAGTCAGAGGAAATCATGGAATACTTACTTTGTTCAGAAAGAGTTAAAGGCTATTTGTGAACAAAGGAACAAAAATGAAAAAGGTCTGGAAGAAAAGATAACAAAAAGATTCCGAAAATTGAACAAATGTGGTACCAAGACATACTTAAAGCAGCGAGTTCTTTTCCTATCATCCAGTCAATATAGAAGGGGAAGCAGCATGAAAACCAAAAATATGCAGCAGCAGGACATTTTATAGTCAGCTTCTAGAGTTTTATTTATACCAGTTTCCCAGGCCAGGCTTCAAAGCATGCAATATATTTGCTCACATCCTTCTCCTTCTCTCATGGTTTCCCAACAGAACACATACTGAAGGGAATTCTTAGTTCTTTTTTGTCCACTCTCACAGATCATTTTAGTTATGGGTCTTCCTACATTAGCAAAGAGACACACAAGCAGGATTTAAATAACTCAAGTAAACATAGTAGGTATTTTCGGTAAACACAGTAGCTTGCTGAGACTTCAGCATGTCAGTAGGGAAGACATTAATAGGCTCCACTTACCCAGTGAGACAGGTGATGAGGATGGGTAGGGTTGTCAGCTGTCATTCAGGATAGGAAGAGTTGATTTTCCTTGTACTGGATTGATCTATCATGTTGCTGTTTTGCTCCTTTTTGATTCACTGTTTTTCTTCTCAGGAGTTTGCTGCTTCTTATGTCAGCATTCACCTTGTGAATCCATCTGCTAACAATTCCCAACTTAGCAATTACACTTCTGTGGTTTTACTTTTGTTATATTGCATGGTATAGCTTACATATTCTTATATCTTTTTTCCAATAAACAATTTTCACAATAAAACTGAGCCATGGACATATGACCATGCTTTAAAAAAAAGGTGTTTGGAGCACAAACAGTTGAACTCCTGAGAAGAAGGTTACATGGAGAAGCCTTGCTCTGTTCCCACATCTGTCCCCACTCTGCTGCAAAATCGCTGGGGCTCAATCTCAAAAGGCTTCTTCAGTACCGAAGCTAAGACTATGGTTAACTTCTTAACTAAATTGATGTTTTTAAATAAAATCATTTTATAGTAGCTTAATTCCTTTGGTTGTCCCATAGATTATCAAAAATCCTTGGGTTTTTTATTTTTCCTACATTTTCTGGAAGTTAGCTGTGAATGGCTGAGATATAAGCACATACATATTGGGTTTCACAGCCAGCTTATCATATGATTGGCAGAAAACAATTCATTCATCATTCATTTCAGAGAGCTTTTCTGACTTGCAAATGTGATAATGGATTGGAACTGAATGTGAAGATACCTAGGCTGATTTTCTAGCGCTGGGGAATGATTTATGGTTTCTAATGGAAACCAAATAGAAATCAGTGAACCTGACTCCCTGTCCTACCATAACTGTCTACAAAATTATACTTGAATAAATTCAAGTCATCAGGGTGGAGAATCCACCTCTATGGGTTCCACTACAATTTTCTTTGATTATCTTCTAAATATAAACTGAAATATGAGGAAAGACCTACAAATTGAATCCATGCAGGTCAGAGTAATAAAAGTCACAAGAACCATCAGTGAATGTAAACTAGCAGGTTCAACATGTCTGTCATCTTGAGCTTAAAATACTTATTTCTCCTGTATGAAATAATATCATAGCTTCTTTTTTATTAAAAAAGAGGTAGAAAAATCTATGCATATCAAAGAAGTGTAAGTAGTGTAGCTATCTATTCATATCACCTCTGAGCTTTCTCAGACTTCAGCTATAAGTTTAATATGAAGATTTGCATATTTAATTTTCACTTCAACAAAAAAAGTTTCAGGGAGAATTTTATTCCCGCCTTTCAATATGGTAGTGAGAGAGATTAAGAAGCGGTTATAAACTGCAGTTCTTTACTATAATGTAGACAGTCTGCTCACAAAATAATAATAAAAAACAATCACTTCCATTTTCAGATGCAACCACACAGTTGAAGTTTACACTTTGTTTTAGTTGGAAAATATAGGTGGAAGATGTAGCATAGTTATTAAACATTTCAAGATTTAACACAAGCACATATTTTCTGAAATATTAACTGTAGTTTATAAAGTTTGTATAAACGTTGTCGTGTCTAAAATGTAGCTTGTGATCTGCTGAGGGTTATCATCATCATTGCTGGATTTCTTTTTTCATCTCAGTTATATTACAAGAGTTTCTCCTTAGAGATTTTTTTAAAGGAGTTTAATGGTTACATCATTTATTTATTTATTCATAAAATATGGTAGTTTATCTGACTGGAAGAAAGGTGAAAAAAATTGTCTAAGACAGTTTAAAAACACTCTTTATCACAGAAAACTTTGGGCTAATTCCTTAATAATTGTCATATAGTGCAATAGTTGTTATCGGTGCATATATTTTCCTCTATGGAAAAACTTAGAATATACCCATTCTTAAGTAGCATGTTTTAATTTCATGTTCTAAAGAACAGGGTACTTTTAGTTTTCAAAAAAACTTGTGTAGTGTAACATATCTACTCAGTGGTCTATAAGCTGTTATAACTAAAACACTCCATATTGCAAAAAAACCACGAGAGGTGGGGTTTTTTGAGAATAGAAGAAAAAGACTCATATCCTTGGAAATTCTGGTATTTTCATATTCCAATATGTCCTAGAAAGAAAGAATATGTATGATGTTTATGCATAAAGAATTCCTGCAACATTTCACTTCATCAAATAATAATTTTGCCTTTGCTGCTGATGCCAGAATGGCATTTTGGGAGGTAAGATATAGAGCGCTATCTGTGTCATCACATTCTCTCAGGCTGTAAGATATCACTGAAACAATCCTAAGTTGTCCCAATGACCCACGTAGCTCTTTCTCATCTCTTCCTTCAGAAACATCATCAGTTTAACGCAAAAGGAATTGCTGCATGATTCAGTTGGAAAATTTTCTTCTTTTCAGTTACTGAATCTGTTTTTGACAGGCATCTCAGGAATCCATTAATTCTTTTTTTAATTTTTAGATATACAGTAAAGCTTTGAAATTAGGATCAAAACATTTAAATTGCAGAGAACATCAATATTGTAGCACAGTTGATATTGTTATATGAAATACATAAGCTTTCAAATGTGGTTTTGTGTTCTAAACTTATGAATTTGCATTTTTTAAAAAATGCTGTGGCATATCCACTTAAGAACTTTTTGTATAACACTGCCAATTATTAAAGCATATTCAAAGCATAAAAGTTGAAAAAGAAGAGTATGAATTTCAAAGAATGTACCTATCATCATTGAAACAGAAAACTAAAAGAAGTCAAGGGTTCACATACCTAGTAATTTTATGATGAATTTAACTTTAAGGTATTAATTCTGGATGTTCTACATGCTCTTCCTCTTTAGTAGCTTCTGACATTAGTCCTGTGCCAAAGCCAAACCACTGGATTGCTCTTACCAGATGATCAAGTTCCTAAGCCTGAACGAAGCTGGTTGTCTCTGCTTTGTTCAGTACAAATACTTTCAGCCAAAAGAGTGCTCTTCACTCAGCTTCCTTAATGAACAGAGTTATCCTGACTTAATATGCTTAAGGCAAATCCAGGAGAAACTCTTACCCTAGGAAGAACGGATGCACACTCCCACCTGAAATTTACAAATCTCATTAAAATCATTGTGCTGTTTTTATAATGACATGAAGGTACCAGCACAACGCGGTGGAGGTTTAAGCAAAAAATATTACACAAAATAAGAACATGAATTATTCATTGTTGATAAAACACTAACAGCAGAAAACTGTGTGCTTGTTGCTCATTGGAAAACAGCAAAATTTTCACTACCTGGCCAAAGACTTTGTAACTTTCTGGCTTATGTTTCCCTATTTCTGTAAACCTTGGAATAGTTTTTTTTTTTTTTTTTTTTGGAGGGTCATGCAAAAAATTTTTCACCAGTCTGAACATCACAATACACAGAAAGTACGTAACAGTTCTCCCAAGTATCATTCCTTAGTGAGGATTTTTCTAGGCTTATTTATTGTGCCTCTTTTACTTGCTCCTGAATTTCCTTTGAATCCTGTATCCAATTAAATTTCAGGTGGGCAGGTCTTGTGATTTTGAACATTCTGAATTACGGGAACAGGACAAAATAAAGCACTTTCTATGATTAAACTCTATTTCGTTATGGCGGATATTGCTGCACGGTGTTTCCATGTGCATTTTTTTCCATGTATGTTGGAGAGCTCTATCAGCCATGGTGAGGGCCAGTTGCATTTGACAAGATACAAAGAGGATGTTAACTTTCAAAACAAACACAAAGAGGAGATGTACCTGATCCTCTCTATTCATAACTTGTGAAATCTGCTGGCAGCTTGATCATACTTCCCATTTTCCTTAAAAAAACCAACCTTGGTAAGTCAGAGTAGATGTTTGTTTCTCAAAATTATCCAAAACTTCTAGTCAATTAAATGTTAGCATTTTAAGATAAGAACTATTTTAATTTCCTGTTTTGTAACATTTGCTCCCTAAAATTAATTTGGCAGTATATAAAAAACTAGACATAATTATCTTATTTAAAAAAAAAAGTTATACTCTAAAGAAGGCAGTGTCTGGGTATTACAACATAAAATTTTACAAGCAGGAAAATTATTCTAATATGTCAAGGTATCCTAAAGGGTGTCATTCTCTGTTATTCAAGTTTCTTTGGTCAAGTCTATTGCCACAAGTGGCAATGTCCTAAAAATTGAAGAACATAACTATATTAGAAAAATTAAATTCAAAGAAAGTCCATAAAATGTCCATGGAACCATTATATTTCATTGGCTCACTAATAGCAATAACTCCCATTACTCCTAATCTGTTTTCACAACCTCTATTTACTGGTAACACATTCTGGGCGAATAGTGACTGACAGAAAAGCTAATACTGTGCTGAGAATGTAACATGAGATTTACCTAAGACTTTAAAATTCAAGCCTCTAGCTCCCTCAAAGCAATCACAGAAGGGTAGGAAACAATTACACTGCAACATAAACTGGATTTTTTCTCTGTGTGCTGCCTTCAACTCTCCTCCAGAAGATTTGGGTCAGTTTATTTCCAGTGAGACTTAAAAGCATAGAAAATAAAACAAAACAAATTTTCTGTCATACAGGTTATGAGTCTGACTTTAAAAAATCTAACTGTTTACTTTCAGGTTATATCTTTAAAGCTTTCTTTTCCAGCCAGAAAATAAAATATGAGGGTCTTATTTTCAAAGCAATTCTTATATATGTTAGAAAAATCATCTGAAGTAAAAGGAAAGATATGCAAAGAAAAGAGATTTTCTGAATCTCACAAGTCTTATGCAAAACTGTGAGAACTGTCATCTAACACAGTAAACTCTCTGTGTTGCAAAATTATTAGCTAGAATATTTCCAGTTAAAAATAAAGGAAAAGGAAATTGGCAATAAACTCCTGGTAAGCAAACAAACAAAAAACAAACCCAAAAGAAGATCTGTTCAAAAATGAAGGTTTTTAATAATTCATCTGTTTGGCACATAAACGTGAACTCCAGCTACACAGAAACATAAAGAACATTAATCACACTGGAATTTGAATCTGTCCTGTTTCAGTGGGGCAAATTCAGGATTTACACAATGTCTTTTATTACCCCCCTCCCTCCCTTACGTGGCTACTACTATGACCTTACATGACTCACTGTGCTCAGGAAAGTCTTACAGTTTAAGAAAATGCATTAATGTCAGTAAAGGTCATAGACATCATGGTGATACATGTAATGGAAACAGCTCAGAAAGAAAGACAGTCGAGACAGAAGGAAAAGAAAAGAGAAGGAATGGAACAACAGATACCACAAGCAATACATTTCTGTGTAGAAGACATTGAGATTTGAGAAGCACAATATCAGCACTCAAGAGACAATAATCCCTAATTGCAGTGCTGCCAGTCATACTGAAATGACTGACCATCGATAGAACTTTTTGTATAAAACACACTCAGTTAAGAAAACATGTGTCAGTGCCTCACCAGGTGTTTGGAAAAAACAAGTGTACCTGGTGAGCTCACAGCAATTGGAGATAATTGTATGCTCAAGTCACATGGAATTCTGCATTTAAAACTTGTGTCACGAAACATGTTTTTTTCAGAGTCAAGGATTTTAATAAACAAACAGACAAATAAACAAGTAAGAGAGCAGTAAGTATTTTGGTTAAAACACAGTAATAAATAATACTAAAAGATCCCATGGTGGTGCATTTTCCCCCCACACACACTTTCCAGGCCACATTCAGATCTGAGAATGCTCCTTAGGCCTTGGCCTTGACAAACAGCACCTGGGCTCAGATTCCAGAGCTTATCAGAAACACCATCTGCTCCCAGAAACTGCTGTCCGGACAGGTCCTGTTCTCCTTATGAACAGCCTTGGAAAATATTTTCCTTGCCTAAATGGCATAGCATTCCTGTTCTCACTCTTTCAAAGGAAGTGTCAACCCAAACTGTGCCCAGGATGAGACAATGTTATGACTAAAGCCTCTCTTGTGACCCTATAAACAGCAGCCCAAACTGGGGCTCTCGGATCTCTCCTGGACCACAGCAGGACCAGCAATCTCTAGCAACCTCCGTCTGAGGGGAACAGCTCTCAGACCCAGCAAACTCTCACATTTGTTGTACTTGGAGGATCACCTTGCAATGACAAGTCCTGGGATGATACCCTCACTCCTCCAGGCCAAACCCTTTGCCTACTGGGAGATGCAAAGGCATCCAGAGTGAGTATTTCACCCACCTTCAGGGGAATTTTTCACAGGTACCTTTCTTACAATGACAGACTTTATGTCTCTGTGCATGCACACGTACACTTGCTACAGCAAATCTGGGAGAAATGCTGCTTTCTTAGATGCTAAATACCTTAGATGTCTAAGTAAGTTAGGCCTCCAAGTAAGCTTGTGACTTAAGACTTATTCTTACATAAATGCTGCTAAGTGTTCTTTTGCTAAGCAGCTAAGTATAGTTTCAAAGTTATAAGTTTAATTAAATGCTATTAAGTGTTATTCGTCTGCTCAATTATTACAGTTAATTATAAGTAAGGGTATGTCCTGGGTTATAGAGTCTATTCAATTTCATCTGCTGAAAAACAGTTGGGGGCAGGTCCCTTTTGATAATGGCCCAACGGTCAATATCAGGTAGGGCATTGTTCTTATCTTTCTCCATAATGGGCCATTATGACTCCCCCAGCTTCCCAACACATACCCACATNGGGTTTACATCCTCTATTCTAAGGGGAAGCCCAGTTTCCCTGGCAGATACCTGTCTTTCTAAACCAAGACAGGGTAGAAATTAAGTTAGCTATAAATTAAGTTCCTTTGTTAAATTATTAGTTTTATGGTGTAAGCTAATTTCAAATACTGGTAAGTTTGAGTGTTATTAAACGTTAAGGCCATATTTCCTGTTATCGTTGGCCTCACTCTCTTTTGTCTCATGACATACCTGAACAAACACACACACATGAACACACCCCCCATATCTCCCCCCCCCAAATAGTTCTCAGTGCATTTCTGTTCTGATTGTATTGATTGTATGGATTTTGTTTGGTGTTGTTGCTTGTTTTTTCCTTGGCATGTCTTGACTGTCTTGTGAGTGGTAGAGTGAATCTTGCCAATGAATTTTTGCTGTCACTTAATATTAAATCTGGTTTTAGGTCATGCCTTGATTTTTTAAGAAATCTCAGACACTCACTTGGAACAGATCCAAAAGGGCAAACCACAACAGTTACGTGGCTTTTGGTTACAAATAAACTAGTCTTTGGAATTTTTAGAAACAGAGAATTTAATATTTCTAATATTTATCAGTAAACACCAAATAGTCATTTTTCTGCTTGTAGATCTTTGGAGTTTTAGAAGGCAATCTTTCTTCAAAGTTCTGTCTTGGTGGTTATTTCAGAAAAATGAACTAGTTTTTCTTTTCTCTTTGTGACCGGACAATTACTATAGGGAAACCACATTATTTTGGCCTCAATTTCAATTTAATGTTCTGTCATATATGATTACAGCCTTCCATTCAGAGACTTCAATTATTTCATTTCTATTACCAAATTGAAGCAAAATCCTCTGTAATATTCTGTGAGCTCTGCAAAATGTAGAAATTATCTAAATTTGGCATTTTAGTTTGATCGTATGCATATCAAATATGCATACAGACATATCCAAGCTCATCTAGACAGAAGATACACTATGAGGGGTTATACTAATATCACAGTAATGTTAATACTACTGGCAGAATATTGGAATAATAAACAATGGTGAAGAACTTTTAATATCACATGATAATTTCTCTGAACTCTTGTTAAAATTATATCATAGTGATACCAGAAACATTTTGGACATCTATCCAACTTTTACAGCCATCTCGAACTACCTTTTTCATTGTAGTTACCTGCTGAGGAAACTGTAACTTAAGTCTTCAATATAATTTCAAACTAGATATTTACCTTAAAGCAAATTATTTGTGAAGAAGTGCGGGGGAGTAAGTTAGACACTTAATTGTTTCTAAATTTCAGTCCCCTTTAACTGTTTTCAAAAGCTCGCATAGAAATTCCATTCTATTCTATGTATCACTATACAGCGCCACAGTTTTCAGAGTCTAAATGCATTGGGTACTTTTTATTCATGCAGAATACTTTCAGTTCTGAAGTGAAGGAAATGGTAAGCAAAAATCTTCACTTTCAGCTATTTTTTTTCTTTGTTTTCACTGCAGCTTGTCATTTTTACTTATGGCCAAATTTGCCATGAAAAATTTACATGACTAATGCACAGCTTATTCAAGCAGTCATATAATATGCAAATTGTGCCTGGTGACTGATGGACTGACTAGGCCAGGATGTAAAATTAAGAATCCTTCTCCAAGATTAAATTTTATTTATTTAAAATAAAGATCATGGATAAACTATGAGAATACACATAATGAACACTTAGTGAAGAATATGCATCTATTTATTCTACATTTCAAATTCCACCCCATGCTTTGGAGCCTGGTAGAT
This sequence comes from Cyanoderma ruficeps, assembly GCA_008694505.1. Classification (NCBI taxonomy): domain Eukaryota; kingdom Metazoa; phylum Chordata; class Aves; order Passeriformes; family Timaliidae; genus Cyanoderma; species Cyanoderma ruficeps. The sequence continues at coordinate 12,920,043 of VZDJ01000623.1, forward strand.
ACTTGCATGAGCAGTCTTCAATCATACAAGCCATCTAACTGAGATTTATACAGAGTACTTTTCTGATTAAAATGTATTCACATTCATTAGAGGCACATCATGTTGAAAGGTCCTCTTGAAGGAAAATGCTCGCTGAAGTTAGCTGGTGCTTTCACTTTTTTGAACTTCCACCTTAATTGTCTGGTTATTTAAATAAACTGAAGATTTGAGCTGTCATATATATAACAAACCATGTGATTTAGAGGGAGATATGTTCCACCCTTTGTGAAATGATTCCTGAGGTGTCCAACTTTTGGCTTCTAATGTTCCAAAGCTTAAGATTACTTTCTATCAAGGAGTCCTTGAGTGATGGCAAAAGCTGTGAGATTTTGATTATCTTCCTCACCCAGCAAACAGAAGAAAGCAAGATAACAGTTTTATAAATAATGAATGAATTTTAAACTGAGGTGGTGGCTCCCTGATATGATAGTCATGACTGTGGATGACTGTGTGCAAAACTCTTCAGGTTGGTTTAACCACTTTTTTTCCCCCCAAACTGCAAAGCACACCAAAATAACTTTCTTCCTGGCCTCTTTAGCCTTGTGAGAAGTAGTTACAGAAGACTGAAAACAAAGACTATATTCCAGATCTAATTTATGCTAGCATGATAGATCATTCCCATTTCAATCAATTGAGCTATATTGCTGTAACAGATCTTATGGGCTAAATATTACTCTAACTATCTCAAGATAAATATGGGTAAAGAAAGAAGCTAATGAGTTAATGATTTTATATCAGTTAATGTGACAGCAAAAGTTCCCCCCATGGGTTATATTTTATCATTAGTTTATTTTATTTCCTTTTCCTTTTAGTTATTTCTTACTTGTGTCACTGAGAGAGGGAAAAAATCCCTGTTCAAAAGAAGAGGCAAGTACAACATTATTTCAGACCATTTAAAGACACAATATGATTTTATTCAGTGGATTTCATTTGTTATGGTTCTACATTTCTTTTTGGTTACAATAAATAATAATAAATAACTTTTCTGCTTTTTTCTTCTCATCTTTGTCCCGGTATCACTCCACACAAATGTCCAGTAGGAGCAGTAATTGATCTGTAAATATTGAGAAAAATCACTATTAGGCTTAGGAAAGAAAATGCAAAAGATAATCAATGTTGAGGATTTAAAAAGTTTCTTTAATGAACAAAAAAGTTATTGGGGAATTATATGAAGATTTTTTTCAACTAGAAGTAAAATATCCCTGGTACATATGTCTATATGAGATTATTCCAACACTTTCTGTAATTAATATACATTAGTGATGAAGTAAAACTCAAAATCTACTTTTCAATGAAGAGATCAAAAAAGGCACAATACAGTATATTGTCAGTATTCCTTTAATTACTCTAGATAAATGCTTCCAGGTCTTCGATGTACATATATTTTCATTCTCCAGAATTATTCAAAATGTTAATTTCCTATGTTCCTATGAAGTTTTTGCACTGTGAGTTTTATATTACTCACCTATAGTATGAGTTTTCAGCTTTCTATAATGTTTAAAAATGGAGATGACTTGCCCTAAGTGATTTATGCACAGGAAAAAAATCACCAAAATAGATGGGGCAATAGTACCTAACATTTACAAATTGCCGCCTTCTTATTTACTATAAGATCTAGATCAAAATTTTTATTTACTTTCTTCTATTTTTTTCCAGTGCATTGTAAATAAATTACTTTATATCACTGGCTTTTATTCATTAAAATTTCATTAATTTATGGCAAGCATCCATTCTATTAACGTACTGTCTCCATTGCAAAACAATCTAGTTGGGAAAGATTTACATTTTTAAGACTTTATGTTTGCATATGTAAACTTTAAGTATGAGGAATGCAGATTTTAATATGCAGATTTTTAATATTTAATAGGCACAAAGATCATCTATACCTGCAAATCTGTCCTGTTTTGTAGAGGTGGAATAGCTGAATCCAGAACAGCAATTTCACTGAATGCAGTTCTCAGAGACTTTGGTGTAACATGTCACTTCCATCTGCTTTCATGAAATGTCCTATTTTAATTTAGGAGAATCATAAAACATTTGTAAGAACAAATCTTACTTTGAGAAGCAGTATCTTACTTGTCCAGATCCAAAATCAATATTTACCAGCACCATTCCAAGGACCAAACACAGGAATGCTTTTACTTCGATATAGGCAGGTGTTTCTTGTAAGCATAGCAGCTGCAGATTAGGTTTAAATCCTGCAGTATATATTTTCTTCCTTATGGATTTACCTCATCCTAAGACTGCTTTACCTATAGTGGCTGGTGCTTTATCCCTTGAGCAACTCCACTACTTTTATTTACCCTGTGAAGCTGTTCAGCAATAGCACATTTCAAAGCATCATTATGTGAAAAAGAAAGACCACTCAAATACCATTTTATTTAGGAACCATTGATTTTTCATTTTTCTTGTAACTGTTTGCTAAGAAAGCAAACAAAGCAAGAGAACCAACAAAGTATATGAGACACCTTACATCCATTACTTTTATATATATATAAATATATATATATCACATATAAGCTTTATGTATCAGATATCTATATATGCTTTTTCTAAAAATAAAAACCACAAACCAATGAAACAACATTTGTAAACATGTTATCTTTGAGCTCATCCTCATTTAATGGATGACTAAATGAAGTTGCATTCAAACTCTTTGGACACTTGAAGAATAAATCAAAAGTTTCTTAAATAGCCTTCTCAAAAATTAATTGTAAAAGAAGCTTGAAATATATTGTTAAAAATCAGGACTTCTCTGCTTTCATTATAGAAAAAAAACCCTCCAAAACCTCATTGCCTTCTAAATGTGAAGTAGTATTTGGTATTACAGCAAATTTGTAGATTTTCTTTGTTCTTCCTCAGCATTGCTGTCTACTATTTGTGTATAATAGCAACACTAACAGCAAACAAGTAATTTTTTATTCCAAGTAATGCAATATTTGGCAGCACTCCCAAAAATTCCTTCTCCTTTTAATTCCTCCACTTTCCCTACCATACTGGTGATGGGCTGATTATTTGTTTACACAAGATGAAAGACTCGATAAGTAAGTTTTCAAATCTGCAAGCAGAGACATTTGTCATTTAAATAGGAAGTTCTGTGCCTGCAGCACAACTCAGTTTGATCTGCTAAGGAAAAAACATCTATTTGGTTAAATATGCTGCTGAAGATGCACATTGCCTCAGCAGAGGGAATAGATTAAGGACAGACATACACTTCAGCTCAGCTGAAAATATCAGAAAACATTATGACATATATTCTAGCAAAATACAGTCTATACGATATTTCAAGGGAAAACATTACAGAGCTCAACATTAACATGCATCAAGCACATCCCTTAAAATGGAAACAGAATGAACAGAGTGGTTTTTCAGTTCGATTTTTTTTTTTCTGATGAACATATTGTCTTGAGCACTCTATTTAAATTTAAGGAAATTCAGTGCTGTTGATGAAGGAGCCAGTACTGAATCTCCATTTAAGAAAACCAGCTGCAGATTTGATTAGAACAATAAATATTGTAGAGAAGCATTGTAAATAAAGTAATGTGTTGCCTTAAACAGCTTAAATGGTACAACAGAAATCAAGTAGAGAAAATAATTGCACACAAACCTAACTTTTGTGGGACAATATCATTCTATTTTCATTTGAATTTTCTTCAAACTGAAGTCAACTCACGAAAGGCAATTTTAGATGATTGGCTTTAAGGCATTAATGGTATTGTGTGGCAAAAGCTGATAGGCCAAGAAGCACTTAAAATGTATTGTAATTAGGAAATAGTTTGGCTTCTGATTGTGATGGGATGAATTATAACATCCATATTGTCTCACCCTTCACATGAGCCTGAAGATGGAATAAAAGTTTTTAAAACGCCTCTTAGTTGCTCCATCTCCGGGTCAGAAAAGAGTATAATCCAACACCCTTATTTCAACTTAGCATATATTTAGACTTTTTACAATCTGAGAGATTTTCAAAATACATTTAATAGAACTGCTGACTTCCAAGTGTCAGATTTAATAGAAGATATGAGGAATGTAACACCTTATTCAAGGAGATCTAAACCCCTTATTTTATTTCTTGAAGTCCCTGTAGATTGCATTCAAATTACATTAGAATGGCATCCCCTTAGGATTTGTGGTATGCTACAAAGCTACACATGTGTTGTAGGTGTTTGCACATTATTCTATGTGTAACAAGATTTTTGGGACTGAGGAAGATTTATTTTGTTTCGTGGCCATGAACTGAGTGTAGGGCTCCTCAGAAGATTCAATATTAGGTTAATAATAGATATTCAAAACATGTGGCTTCATATGTTTACAGAAACATAGTAAAAAAAGACTACAAAATTTTAGTCTCATTCAGCCTGAGAACCTGGAGTGGAGTTTTCAGTCTGCAGTTCGGAAAAAGATGCCTGAGCTCATTTACAGGTCAGACTTAAGATTTTTATCTTTTGATATCAAAATTAACAAAGGAGCTTTACCTACAAAGAGATCTTGAACAGATATTTCTGTTTCCTAACTTCTGAGGAGGTATGGGAGTAAAACTCGGGGGTGTAGGGAGGGAGCAGGGAACAGAAAGAAAAAGTGAGAAAATGTCCATACAGCTACAACCCCAAATCTCTACTTTTCTCAGTTTTGAGATATTAGAAATAAATACAGCATAAATAGAACAGGAGGTGACAAGTGATCTCCTCCTTTTAAATGGAAGAATTTCACTGAAGCATCATAATTGTTGAAAGCTGTTTCTCACTCAGAAAGGTCTGTTAAAGACATGTCTTAGACTCACTGTCATGATTCCACAGATTAATATGGGGGGTCCTGCAGCTTCCTGGATTTAGTCCTACAGAACTCGATATTGATCTAAAGGTGAAAAGTAATGTCTTGAGAAGAATGTACCCTGGTTTCAGTAATCACTGGGGTGATTACATTGATTCACATCCAACCTATACATGTAAACAATAAAGCTGATGGTAGTTACAAACTAAGTAATGAATATCACTGAGATTTCTTCTGAAAGTGATCCCGAACAGATAATAAATGTCTCCATATTCGCTGGCAACTCTGCTCTAAACTGCTCTAAATTGAAATTTTGATCAAAGGAGCAGAGGATAAATACATCTTACATTTCTGTTATTCAAAATGTGAATCTGAGAGTGGAACCCCTAATGATGTTCTTTTTTTGTCTTAAAAAAGCTACATTCCATCTTTAACTCTCTGTAATACCATAAAGAAACATGGGAGAGTGCAGTAAGGACTTCTCTACACATGGAATCCAAAGAAATTGAAACTTACTGAAATTAACTAATCAGTTTTCCTCTTAGCTTGGAAGCACTGTGTCCTGAAATCTTCTCTCCCTGAAAATTCTGATAGCAAACTTCTATCAGTGAACAGAATAAGACAGAAACTTTGCAAATGACCCAAATTTTATTTTAAGAGAGTAGCATATAAGTTTGAATAAGCTCTATGGAAGTGAAAAGGGGAAAATCTTGATGACCAACCAGTTGACTGAGTGGACATGGACTAAATTAAACACAAAAGAGAAAAAAATAATAAATCATTTAATTCATTTATTCATCCATGAATAAAAATATCAAGAAGAATTTCACTATGTCACTATTACATATGAAAATAATACAATATTTCATGTCATATATATATCTGCCAAGAGGCTGGCTTCTAAACAGTGAGAATTTGAGCTCACAAATTGCTCATTTATGAGCATGAATTCAATTGTGTTGATATTACTGAAAAGTAGTAGATACAATCATATGATTAAAATATCAAAATCACAAACTAGAAATTGTTTGGAACGAGTAAAGCAACAAAATGAAAAACAAAACAAGTGGAAGGCCTTAAGTTATTAACAGTTGGACTTGATCATCTTAGAGGTCTTCACCAACCTTAATGAGTCTGGTCTGGCGTAGTCTAGTCTAGTGTGAATATCTTCACCTCAACAAAAACTCAGTTCCAAAAATTCTTGGATACTCACAGATTGATACTCTAGTGGATAAAACTGAAGCTGTGCTAAAGAATGTGTGTGCTAAAGACCACAGCATCCCATTAGGAAAGAGATGTGCTCATTAAATACTCTTGATGAAGTACAGTAAAAAAGCCATGAGGAGCTTCAGTCTGTGGTGGGAGCCTGGGGTTGCTGGTTCAAAGCCATTCTTTGCAATTTGTAAATGCTTACATCAAACAATTGCTACATCTGAGGGAAATAAAGGATCTGCATAGTCTCTGACTTGAATTTTATCTCAAGCTCCATTCCATGAAGCATAGGGAAGCAGATCACAGAGCTATAAGTTAGTTGTTGATTAGTTCCAAGCTGTAACTTGTCTACATTTGCAAAGAGCCTGAAGTGTCTGTTTTATACTCTGGGGAAAACATGACAGTTTGTTTTCTTTAAACTCGACGATGCTGTGGCAGTTTCACAAAGCAGAAAACATAAAATTATAAGCCAGTCACAATGAGAAAGAAGATAAAAACCACCAATATAATTAATATTTGCAAGGTACTTAAAAGATGTTATTAGATTCCCCAAAACCTTCATTTTTTTTCTGGTATAAATAAGCTTTCTTCTAAAAGAAAAAAAAAAAATCCAATAAACTTCAATAATGAGAAAACTTGCAATACTTAGTATAAATCACTAGATGAAAATTTCAGAAAGCTCACAAAAAAACAAATATATAGACAACTGTGTGGCCAGCAGAGTAAGAGAGAATGGTAAGACTTTTAAATAAACCATTACCAGTGGCTAATTACAAGTTAAAAATAGACAATTTAATATAATAATACCTTTCGATAAATGTTTCTTTTTGGTAGCTGATGAAAAGACAAACTATACGTGTATATGCGGGTGTAAATGTTAAAATGACTTTGGATTAGATTTCAATGTGGCGATAATTAGGAACATATTGAACAGCAACTATTGAAGCTGGACATCTCTTGATCAACAAAACTGAGTAAGCTTGATGCATGAGTTTTAAAACAATCGCCTTATGTCTGTAAAATTGCTGCTGAATTTTCAAACAAATGTCTTCAGTTAATGGTGTATAGATTTCATTTATAAGTGAAAGTAATTCTGACCTTTAAACACCTATTTTTTTTCCTCTCTATAAAGTGAACAATTTGTGTATTTCAAAAATAAGAATAATTAAAATTACTACCAGTAATGTCCACAAGCTTCGCTTAAATCCTTCAGTTTGTCCTTTAGGACACCTGTAATCACCCATTAGCTAAGATTTGATTGCTGCACAGGGAACACTGGTTTAAAGAAAAGGTAGAGTACTAATATTTTTAAAAACAAAAATTTCCACCAAAGTCCTTATTTGGTGAATGTTCAAGAATGTAGGTATTCTTTTACATTTTTAAAAGACATTATTCAAAACATTTTTGAAGGAATGCATAAATAGCTTTTGTAATCTTTCCACTGAAGATTAAAATTAATGCTGGGCAATCAGTAACTTCAGATGATAATTATGTATTCTGGTGTTATTAAAATATGAACAGCTATATTTTATTTTTCAATTTAATTCTGGGGAGGGGAAGTTTTTCTTGTCAGCTTGGCTCTTTCTGGAGGCACCTACATTCTTTCGGTGAGTTTACTCTGAGAGTAGCTTGCAGTTTCCATTTGACACCACAGACTGAAATTAATTATAATTTTAAGATACAGGTTTTGCATTGTGCAACATCTGACCTTTTCAGATTTCGACATATTGCCTGCCATGTTTAGAACTCTGCTACATTTCATCAACAAAAATAGATGTTCAGCTTTTACGTTAGAGCTGCCCTGTCCTAATTTGTACTCTCATTTCAGATGGCCACTGTCTTACTGGCAGAAGCAATAAAAACACAGTGTATTCATTGCATCTAATATGCTTTCAACATGGGAATTAGCATATCACTGCAATTAATTGTTATAGTAATAGAAATGTTTCACATAATGAATTTTGATGTCATAAGATTCCAGACTGCCATGTGCAGCTGTGCTAATGTAGTGATATCCCAAATAAGCACCAGTAGCTGTTCTAGCACGCTGAAAGTACATCTAGCTAGATATTTCTGTATTAACTTCTGCTTTCTACTTTTCTAAATCTTGGCTTTCTTTTGTTTCTACAGTTCTCCTGAACAGGTTATAAATTTATTCCAACTGTATATTTAATATATCAGCTGCTAAAATCCTAGAAGCTTCCGCAGCATCAGTGGCACTTTTATATTACATATTTCACAGGCTGTGGAACTTGGTAATAGCTATTGTTCTTGAGTGAGATGAGTGCATCACATATGGCTTATGCACCTGCAGCAAACGTTTATCTCAGGCTGCTCATAGTTAGACTGTTTTGCATTGAAAAAGACATGTGTAATGGAGGAAAGCATGCCTGACAATACCAAAGCATCACTTAATTTCTTTCATGTTGGGGTTTGGTGCATTCTTCTCAAAATGGACTTTATGGGAGTGATAATTTTACTCTACAAAAATCTCTTGCAGAATGTAACTGAAGTTTACAGTAATTTTCTTCCAATGTTTTCCACAATTATATATTAGATATATCCCCATAGTTAAGTTGTAAGAGATAGCTTATTAGGGAAAAAATGAAGTGGGATTTCAAAGTGCTGCCAGACCTTTTTTAAATTTCTGCAGAATTTTACATTTTAAACTATGAGTAGGTTTACACAGTTTAAATTATGTGTATGTGCTTGCCAAAACATGATGGCGTGTTTTTTACAGATATAGATTTTGACATGATAGTGAAGTGTTATGCAGTGTCAATGAAAGATAAGAAGCTATAACATCAAAAGAAATTCTCTGAACATGTATCCCACGGGACAATTGATGCCCTGACCTTCTCGACTGACAGATGACTCACATGTTATTGTATATTAATGAGTTAAGAAAAACCCAAACAGAAAAA